>WBMY01009912.1:585473-680867 GCA_013397315.1 Donacobius atricapilla | reverse complement strand
GGGAAGCTCACAAATGCAGATTCTCAGGCAAGCTGCTTTTGTGGGAAATGGAAACCACAAACAGACTGTGTCTCTTGTGGAAAGTTACCAGAACAAAATCAGGAGGGACTTGTCTCTCTCAAAGACTCGATGGAAGACTGTTTTATAAGTAGTACTGACTTAAGAGTTCTGATTTTCTGTCTCTTTACATTGTTTTGTAGAAAAGTAAACTGTTGGTGAGGGGGAGGGGAGTGCTTTTAAAAAGGTTTCATTTTTTTTTTTTTGTTTGCCCTTTAGTGTGTGTTAATAAATGTAACGTTTTCTATCTTTAAGTTGAGCCTGTTTTGCCTTTCTTCTAATCCTGTTCCGTAGTAGAAAGAAAGACCACTGCACAACATTTAACAAAACAAATTCGGCAAATGTGAAACCACTACATTTTTGGTGTTTCTGCCCGGTTCCAAACTTTAACCCATTACAACTTTCTAAACAGATTCATTAATATTCTTGATATTATAAAAACATGATTATAGAATAAGCCTTGGAGGTAGAAGTTAGAGATCAGTAAACCTAAAATTTTATCACTGTTATGCCTGGTTTCAATCAATAGCCTGTAATGTGTGACATATAAATATTTTTAGCTGTTTTTATCCTCTATTATTTCAATCTTTAAATTGATATAAGTTCCAGTAAAGATGCTTTCTGCACTGAAGAATTCCAAGCAGGCATTAAAAACTGACAAGAGACTTTAAAATCTTACTGAAGCATAGCAATCATTTATGAACAAGTATGGAAAATGGTTCTAAGTCCAACTGAGACTTTCGCATCCATAGGTAAGAGAAACCCTTTCAATTAAAATAATGGCTGAACTGTTCTTCTTGTTTAAAAGAACAGAAAAGAGTTTTAGGATAAAAAAAAAGAACTGGTCTGATGCAGTTTGTCACACACACAAACACACACTCACACTTTGATTAGAAGGTATGAACTAAAACTAAGTTTATTTAAAAGAACTTGACTCTATTATACAGTATTTCTACAAAGGCCAGGGACTGGGGGAGAAGGTTGATACTTTTCCCATCCCATTGGTCAAGACAACTGTCTATCAGCTGTCCATATCTTTAAGAACAAGAATGAAAACTTTCTTTGAAACTACAATAACATTTGCTAGTGTTTACAGACCAGAGTGTGAGAAAGAACCCAAAACATGAAACTGTGAAACCGAAGAGAAGGCTGAAAAAATCAGGGCAACACTTGTCCAACCTTACCCTGAAGTCTTGCAAGGGGAAGTGGTATCAGGGGCGATGGTAGAAGGTGCAGTGCAGCAGCAGAAACCAAGGGGTATGTCACATCTCAATTGAATCAGAATCTTCTTATGCCAATACTGAAGCAATAAAGGCTTTCAGGAGTATAGTAGGATGTACATATTTGTATCTCAATGGTTGAAGGGAGAATGCCAGTTCTGTGTATTGAGTGAGAAAGTACCACTGAGAGGATCAGATCTTCTGGAGAAGTGTTTTTGTACCTAAGACTCCAATTCTAAGTCTTATAAAGATAAAGCATAAATTGTTTTGAAAAGAAAAGAAAAAAGAAATAGCTCTCTTCAGTGCAAGTTGTAAGACATTTTTATAATGTTACTTATCCTGGAGAGGCAACGGGTATAAAGGATCTACTCCTGGAGCTTTCCTGGTGTTACTATGTTCTAAGATCAAATATAACTTGATGGTAGAGTCTTGTGACTGACAGCTGAAAAAAGAGAACAGTGGACTGTAATTATAACTAACAATAGGCTAGATGTGATGAATAAACAATAAATATTTTTAATAAACACACAATAATCACAATATAATGTAAATACAATATGTATGGTTATCTAATAGTATTTATATTATACCAGTGTTGTCCTGCAGTCCCAATCTTTTTCTTGCCCCTTTGTTTCATCTGTAGAAGCCTGTTTTTGTCTGTACTTGTGAGTTGCTCTTTATTACACCTGTATGGTGCTCTGTGCTAGACTCTGATGACCTGTTGGGAAGCCTTGAGGCTTTATTGCAGTTTACAATAAGATAGAATTAGAGTCCAAAATAAAATCAACAAGAAACTAGCTTTAAAAGTGAAATGGTTTAACTAGTTTAATAGTGCAAGCTGGGAGCGATGCAGGAAGTAAACACCTTAGACTGAGGAGGGAAAATTAAGTTCTTTAAACTCTTTTGATTTTAATAATCTCTTTCTAACACAGGCAAAGCAATTTTTTAGAAAGTATGATATTTAATCTGACAATATTCCTTTAATAGTCTCCCTATATTTGCTGTTGCTGCCACTGCCTTTCTGCTACCCTTAAATGTCACTGTCTCCAAAATGCCTTTGCTCTCTCTGCTGTATTCAGTGTGCTGCCTTACCAAAGACCATTGCCTGCAATTTTGGCTGCAAAGTTCCTGGTTCAATTCCTCTCTTCCAGTAAAGAAAATGACTGAACCATGTGGCAAAGCTAATCTTAATTGGGAGCTTGTGGTCAGTGCTTGCTGCCTCTCTTGTCACATCTGGGGCACTGTGGCAGCTGCTAGCCACTTAACATGTCTTTTACGGAAGAGGTCTTTACAGCTGTCCATTTGGAAACTTAATGCAAATTAGAACTCTTGTCTGTTTTACGACCCCAGATTTTTCTCTGGAAAAGTTTGTACCCTTTAGGAAGAATTAATCACCTGCTTTCCCTCTGTTCTCTACTCTTTCAGTTTGAGTATCTTCTGTCTGACTACCACTGTCATTAATAATGTTGTGCAAGCAGGAAAACCCAGGCTGGAAAATGTAAGGAGTACAAGACTCAGTGCATAACCTTACACGGAGTAAGAGATGAGCACTGGATCAATGCAGATTCAAGAGAGAAAGCTCACTGTGCAGAAGGAAAGGGTGGAAGATTTGGCCTCAAACAGAGAGTCCCATGAGAACAGAAACCACTTCTGGTGGGCTCCCTGTCTAAACAGGGTGACAAGTGTCTCTTAGAATGGCCTTCATCCTTGGGCGTCGCTGCATTGCAATTTTTGATGTATTCTGTCAGCTGTGTTCTTTAAAAGCTCCTGGAGATGTCTTTACAGCATTATCTCATTCATTCAGCACAGCTTACATCTTTCTTTGGCATTTCTTCAGTAGCTTGACAACACAGCTGTCAGAACATATCACTCTGCAGATCCACCTTTATAATGTGTAGCTGTATGTATGCAAACACACACATACACACACACGCACACACATATTCCAGGTTTTGATAAGTATGTCCCAATGTCTTACTAATAAAATCACAAAAGAATATGTGGTTAAGCAGTAAATGCAGGCCTAGGAGGGAGGGAACAGCAGGGAGAAGAACCCTCACTTCATTAAAATATTAGGAATAGACCCAAGCATCAGTTCAAGCCAGCGGTCAAGTATGTGTGTAATGATTTTTTTCTGTACTACTTTTAATGAACAAAATATTTTTAGGAAGGTGACAAATTTACCATTTGAGCATCCTTTATTAGTAGATTAAGGTCCCATTGTGTGAAGCATTGTAAACGTATATCATAAAAGAGTGTTGGTCCTCTGCCCTGAGGACTTTACTGCCCACAGAGCCAAACAAAGGGCAGCAGAAGGGAAATAAGTGTTTAAATGGAAAAGCAAAATTTTCTCTGATCCAAGCCTTTTATCTGAGTTGCTAATTAACTTCTCAGTCTTTCTCTTTTCCCACATTAATTTATTCAGAAGGATGAGAAAAGTGCCCTGTTACAATGTGGTGAACTTCTGTGAGGTAATGTTTGGGAAGACTGGTTAGTAAATTGGCTTCTGGTCATTGAAAGACAGAAATCCTTCACTAGACTGGACCAGATTTTTGTGACTGAGTAGCACCTGTGAAGATGTATCTACATTATCTGCAGTAACACCTTGTAGTTCTGCAAGTTTTACAATCACCCCTTGGAAGCCTAATGAAGAGGTTATCTAGGACTTATCAGCTCCCCATAATGTTTCATCACTCTACAGGAGGCTTACCGTGTTAAGTAATCCAAACTGCTAAACCTTCAACACTGCCAAATTTCAACTGAACATACCAGGACTCATAGTGTTACAAGGTCTTTAGAGCCAAAGTACTTAAGGAAAAGGTGTTTTAAAAACTGTGGGAATTTTCACACTGAAATCTCAAAAAAAAAAATATACAAAATGCCATTTGTTTCCAAGCAGGAAAACCAATGCCCTTGCTCAGTACTGTTTAGCAAAAATCGGTGTTGCTGGATTTCTTGCTGTTTAGCAAAAATCAGTGCTAATTTACAATTAGCCTTGTAAGAATGTGCAGTTGGTGAAACATAGCATCTCCACTGAAACCAGTGTCAACTTCTCTGTTGACTGATGCATTTTCATCTTGAGCAGTGCAGCCTATTATCTGAAAGAATTAGATCTGTAGACAGGGAGAGTTTATAAGAATAAAACCAGATAAAACTCAAGAAAGAAAACAAATAGCAACAAATCCACTGAGAGGAGAAGGAAATGGCCTTTTAGTAAGTTACCTTTCTTCTACAGTATTAATGTTACATTGTTCTGTTTGCTGTACTTTGCAAAGTCTTAGAAAACTCTGAAATATTTTACACATTCTGTACTTTACCCTACTGCTAATGCCTCTTCTCCTGTCTCACAGAAAATATTAAAATTATTTAAATATTTCATATTGTAGAACATAGCAGTACAGTGCAATATGTGTAGACACCCTTGGGAAAAGGATTTTAATATTACTTTTAGAATACAAATTATTCATGGAGTGCAAATAACAAACGGGTGGAGAGCACAATCTGTGGTAAAAGCACTTGCTTTTTCTTAACATTTTCCAATGTAGTTGGTGTTGACAGATCATCAGACCTTTAGTGCATTATTTATTAAATGTTTTAGTATAACTTTTAAATATTCAGTGAGCACTTAGCCCACAAAAGACATGGTTGACTGAATGAAGATGCAGTGATGCTGATGATGGAAGCCTGTTCCACAGTTTCCTCTAAACTACTGGTACACTCAGTTTGTGTTTTAATAGGGACTATTTTTCTCTTGCTTATATTACAGATTCCATCCTTTTGGGAATTGTGACTTATGCATCACTGTGTTGGGAATGCAATCCAGTATTTTATGGACTGCTGTGCATGACTTTACTGTATTTAACTTGAAGATTAGAAAACATTGAAAGAGTTGCACTGGTTAATGAACCAAAACTAAGGTTGAAGGAAATGCATTTTCTACCCTAATTTATGGTTTTCTAGGAAAGTAAAATGTGAAGAGCCAACAATTTCCATAATTTAGAACAGTGAAGTACACAAGAAAATAAGCAAAAGCAGAACACATCCTTCAGTGAGGGCTCTATCTGTTCATTCAGTTTGTCCTGGCACATTGAAATGAATAGAGTGTATATTTCTGAGAACATTATCTCCTTAATTTAATCTGCCTCTAGTTCTTCAGTATTTTATGTCATTTGGGGATTATGCCAGAGCAATATCTCAGAACAACTTCAAAACTTTAGGAGACCAAGATCCCAACTTTACTTTTTTGATTTTTGGGTTTTTATTGTTTGTTTTGTTTTGTTTGTTTGTTTTTAGTAAATAACCCATTTCCTCAATTTCCCAACTAGATTCCTTTTTTTGAGGAACAAGAATACCAATTGCACCTCAGATTTATTTCTGACACTAGCATGATATGGACTGTGTGACCATCAACTTATGACCAGGCCAAAAGGCCGATATGGAGCTTTAGAGAGGAGATGCAAGCAAAAATCCTAGAAGAGAAATCTCAGTGTAGTGAGGTTGGTTCCTTTTGTGAGTGTAAACACTGTTGTAGCCTGAGCCTCCAGTGATGGCTAATTCAATTCCTAGTGCTGAAGAGAAGGTAACACCAGGACTGCATAGAATGGAAGAAAGCTTTGGGCTGAAGTGGTTGATGTGCCTGATATTGAGAAGTGTTTGAGGGGTGCACCCCCACATCAGAGCTGCTTACGTCAGTCACATTGAGTTACCTTCCACCAGGGAACCTCCTACTCCTGGCTGATACAATTAGACCTGGGGTGCTGCAGCCTGGGAAACAAGGAGCCCTGAATCTCAAGAACCAGTTACTCTATTTAACTGTTAGCAGAGAAGGCATTAGAGAGAACTCTGTGAAACAAAGGGATTCTTTGCTATTGTATCAGGAACAATCAGCATTACATGATCTTTACCAGGCCAGCATAAGAAGGACAATGAATAAACAAACTCCCACAGAGAAACAATACTCACTGAAATTCTGTAAAACAGTGTTGTGAGTCTTCCTTTACCATAAAATTTGCAATTTGGGGTTTGAGTCCAAAATGTCATTTCCAAGGGGACGCATGCCTAAATCAAGGCACAACGTACTTTTCTGTTGTTAAACCTCACCTAAAAGCCAGACTTCTTCAAAGTTTTTCTTTCCTTTCTGCTGAGTACTGGCAGATGTCAAGACCTTGTTAAAAAAAATCTCAGTGATTCAGATGGACACCTTGTTAACATAACCTCCTTCATTTAATCTGTTGAGAGAGTCCTTGAAGTGTGGCTGTCATACAGTGTATGGACCAATCCTAGTTTAATAAAGTCAGTGAAAATGCCACAATTTGATTCTCAAGAAAAATTCTGTACCTAATGATTGCATGGAAGTAAAAAAACCCATGGGGTTGAAAGCCTTTAAGAGGTCATTTAGTCCATGCAATTTCAAAAATGTGTTCAAAAATACTGTCCCTAACAAATTTTAATCTATTCAGTCTTAAAATCTCCAAAGGAGAAAATCCCTCAGAGCTGCTGCATATATATATTTATGTATGTATCTATATATAAATATACTTTTTAGGTGTGTTTAGTCCAGTGTAAAACTGCATTTATCATTAAAAACAGTTTTGCAGCAGCTAACTGTAATCTCCTTTGTTTTAAGTCCAATTAGTTTCTCCCTGTCATATCCCCAGTAAATTTGGAAAAATCTGTAAGAATTTTCTTTACAAAACCTTTTCAAATGTTAGAAGGGAATTAGTGTGCTTTCCTTCCCCTTCTCCTTCCTAGGCTGAGGAAGCTCCTCCAGCCTTTTCTCCCAAGCTGAGTTTTTCATCTGTTATCATTCTTCCTTTTCTCCTAGAAAACAGGCTCCAGAGGATGTGTCCTAAATAGCACCAAGTAGGGCAAGCCAATGACTTCTACTATGTTTGGGTTTGTCAGTCCTGTTAGTACTACAGGGATCATGATGGTTTGATGGGACCATTGTACTGTGGAAGAAAACCCCAAACCAGTGGTTACTTCAGCTCCCACATTTTCTGTAGCAGATCTGTTAGCATCAATTGGGGTAGCACTTCAAACAGGAGTGTGTTTGATTAGCCTGTGCCATGCTGAAAAACTTTGGTTTGTTTTTTCATAACACTTTCAAAAGCATTTCAAAAACTGTTTTAGTATGTGTGTCTGTCTTATCAAAATTAACTGCATCCACAACGCCTATTTATTATAAATACAGAAGGAAAGATGATCTGATCTATGTCTAGTCCTTGAGCTTTTCAGCAAGTTATTTACTCTTATTTCCTCTTTTATATGAGTCAATCAATATTTTCAGATGCTTAGAAAATACCTAATACAGCTATTTTGGTTTCCTAATATGATTTCCATCCCTTTCCCCCAGGGGAATGATACAATATTATACTTTTATTATAGTTGCACTTTTTTTTTTTAATTTCCAAGTTCTTCAACCAACAACCAATTTGTTGTTCCCTTGGGTTGTCTTTCAACCTCTTCCTGTCCTTTCAGTTTTTGAAGTCTCCTTTTTTATTGGTGGCCTACTATTTTAGTTTCCTATTCTGGCTTCTTCCTATATTTAGGTATTTTATAGATAGCAGCACTCTCTCCGCACCCTGGCTGCTTGCAACACCTTTCTGTGTCAAAAGAACAGGAACAGCAAAAAAAAAGTTCTTGTTTCTCAACAAAAATACATATATAAATACCTATAAAAATTAGATATAAACAAATTACACAACTATAAATAAAATATAATAAACTTCTCCCACCTATGAATCTCTGTAGCTGTGCCCCATATAATTTCTGCACTAAATTTTTACTTTCTTTCATTTTCCAAATTCTGTGTGGTTACAAGGGTCTCTAATGACAATGTGCATATATTGTGTAGATGCTTCCAGACAGCTCTCGGAGTTTTGATAACCAGGTTGGAGTAGCTGGAATCATTGTGCAGGCTGGCATTTGGACTTGGAAGGCAGTTGGGAATCAAGAGGAATGCAAAATAAAAAATGAGGGAAGCCAATGCCAGTGATCCTTGAATGCTACTCCTGTCACCTATTCCTCTCCCCATACCTCCTGCTGCATCCAATAAAAAGCCAGGACCCTATCCGACCTTTCAAGCCTGACCAGCAGGTAGGGTGATGCATGAGAAAGGTAGGAAATAACATCAGAAAAAGTAGGATAAAGCCACAGTGCTCAGAAACAGCCAGAGCCTTGAGGTGACTCTGCCTCAGCAATTAATTTAAACCAAGCATGTTAGCAGTACCAGATGGCCTTTGAACAACAGGAAAAAGGGTTTACTGGAACACACACTACAACATGGAGCATTTTAAACTAGGGAAACCTCAGGCTGAATCAGAATATGAATAGGAAGGGGATGCACAGTCAAGTACTGCAGTGCCTTAGTGAGATAGATCCTCTCCTCCAGGCTGTTCCCAGGCCAGAGGCTGAGTGACTGTGATGCAGCGGCTGTTTGGTGCAACAAATGCCATAGAGCTCTTACTCTGGGCTCTGAGGACATGTCTTTCTCCCCACGTATAGTACCTGCCTCTTTACTGTCTCCCTGCTCTGCCTAGGACTCTCTCGGTTCCTGCCCCTGCCTCTCCAGCTTGCTCTCCTGCCTGCCTCATTCCTGTGTGTGTGTGGGGGTGATTCCTCCATAGGAAGGGAGCTTGGTTGCTTCCAGGGAAAGAGGAATCTCTCCTGTCTTTCGAGGTGATGGCAGCTTTCCTTCTCTCTGCCCATGCATGGCATTTTGGCAGAATGGGTACAGAGCAGATGCTCTCTCCTAAGCTTAGCTGAGTGCAGGACATAGAGGAGACACTGTCCCTCCCCTCCAGCAGGAAATCTCTCATGCCCATAGCTAGGCAGGTGGTGTGTGCAGCTATGCACCAAGTAGCCAGTCAGTTACAGAGGGGATTTGTCACACTAACAAGCATTCCATTAGTGGCTGAAGTGGCACAGATGTCTTACACATCACCAGAGTAATGTCCCCAGTGTCTCCTGCCTGTTGGCCTGGGTAAGGTGTCCCTTGCTCACTGGCTGGCCAGGCAATATTCACATGCTTCTTGGCCAGCTGGCTTCTGCCATCCCCTCATCATTGGGTACCTACTACTGATTTTATGATGCCATTTGTCAAATTTGACTGAAAGTGGCTAGTGAGCTCAAAAACTACTGAGAAGGAGGGACTGACAGACAGCACAACAGATGAATAGGCAGATGGACAGTAAGTGTCACAGCTTCAGCCTCCCTTTCATAGCAAGTCAATCTGAAAATAAAGCAGAGTGAGACAAACTGTTCATTTTCCCTCCACCTAGAGACATTAATCAAAATGAACACCTATGAAAATGTCACATTTTTTTGGATATTTTTTTCTGCAGACTGAAAAATAACAAACAAAAGATATTTCAAGCCAGAGTAGTGCATTAGTTTACAATGAACTGGATGAGTTGCCTCTGAGTTGCCACCAGATATACCTTTGCATTGTGCATGATCCCAGTGCAAACTGCTGAGAAAACTGCCTTTCTTACCACTGTAGCACTTGCCACTCTACTTCTGCCTGAGAGAATTTCAGTTTATCCCTGACAGTGAGACAGGGAGTAGAGAAGATGGTTGGGTGAATGATCAGAAGTATTTGGAGAAAAGGTATAGAAATATAATTTAAGTGTAAAATCCACATTTCTTGAGAGTTAAATGAAAATATCTGTGACCTAACACAATGGGTTTGGTACTCCAGCATATAGGTAGCTTGACTGTATTCCTGATATAGGTATTTGCGCAGTGCCTAAATGCCAAAAGCAATAATTAAAATTCAGATAAAGATTCTGGTCTTATCTAACAAGAATGATTCACCAGCAGCTGTGGGACCTGTCAGAGAAGATGGATGGAGAGCTTTCGAAGACCCTGAAGTGCCCTGAACACTGTACAAAGGATAGACTAAGACCTTTCATCTGAGGCAAAGGGAAATACATTACGTACTGCTCCTCTATTTTAATTGATTGCTTTAATCTATGGAAGCTCCAGGTCTATTTTGAACTCTAGGATTAAAAATATCTGTGATGATCAAAGATAAAGGTTTATCAGATACAAAAATTGCCGTCCATTCAGCCTATATGGTTAATTCCACATCACTTTCTTCTTTCCTCCAGTGACTTATCTGCAGCACAGGAAAGTCAGTAAAGACAGAAAAATCTTTTGTTTCAGTATATCTTCCAGCAACATGAGGTTAGGAACCTGCTGCTCAGCCCTGGGAGAAGGGAATGCATCAGCTTACTGCTTGGTGAAACACAGAGTACTGGTCATGCTGACTACTTGCGGTATAAAATCTCCAGTATAAAAATAATAATAGGGAGACAAGGTTGCAGCACTTGGCTTTTCTTTCACAAGAACCCACGTGAATGGGTACAGGCTACTTGTACATGGTATCAAAGGCAAGTAAAAATCAATCATGGTAATGTGATTGATCGAAGCTGTCTTTATAGTCATATTTCATTGGCATTTTCTGCGTAACCTTTAGACATCAAAGGCTGGTCACACATGGAAATGAGCTGCCACAAGCTCTTTATAAAGCTCTCTTAGGATAAAATTTATAATCCTGTAGAAATCTTTGTTGGTAGGTAGCTAAAACATAGGAGGGGAGAAAAAGGTTTACTCTTTATGCTCTTTCAAAATAAAGCCTCTGCTAATATATACTATTTCCTAGGATAACACGCTTCCAAGGCCATCAGCCTGGCAAAGACAACATCACTTACAGCAGCTCATAATTCTTTGCTAAAGAGAGATTTTTGTGTAGTGTGTAATGACAACTGAAACCAGCAGTACTTGTTAATCATGGGCTACTTTTTCTCTGAACTCTTCTCCTCTGTTACCATATTTCTTTCCATCTCTTCTCTTTAATTTTCATCTACCACCACCTATTCTCATTTCCCCAAGTCTCTTGATATACTGCGTTCTGATAAATCTTTGCTGAAAGGACTAAACTCTCAGTGCCTCACAGATTCCTGATGCAGTTGTAGGGCTTTCATTTTGCAAGTACAAACATGGGGATGGAATGGGCCATCTTATGTCTTGTTTCATTGCTCCTAGGCCAGGAAATAAGCAGGATTTGCTGCACCCGCTGCAGGCCTCCTCATCTCTGTTGGTCTCACACTTGCCTAGTATCTGTGTAGGATGTAAGACACTCACAATCACCTGTCCAGTGATTCATGGAGATTTCGTGGCAACAGATGAAAGGGAGGACTGTAATAAGCTCTTCTTCCTTTCCTTCCTTCAAGAGCTGAATATTGCAGAAATACTGTGCTGGTGATGAAACTTCGTGTTTTTAGCAGGATGACCCTGTTTGATCTCCAAAACTTTCAGAGTATTTATAGAAAGTACAAAAAATTACTTCTGAGGACAGCGAGAGATTTTATGCCAAAAAGGAAGGAAGAGGTATATTGTTTTACCTGTAACTTGAGCATATTTCATGTGGGAATCATTGACAGGCAAAAAACATTGACGCTTTTGGGACTATTTCCAGTCATTTGTTTTGAACTAGATCAACATTTTGGACCTGATGCAAAATCTATTGACTTTATTTGAAGAAGTCTTATAGAACTTCATGAGCTTTCAACCAGATATTCCAGTGTCATGAAAATGGGGAATTGCCCAAAGTTCCTCATGCAGGTCAGCCCAATATTTGCTCCAGAGGGGAAATTAATAATGTTACACGCTTAGACAAAATTTGGCAGAGGATGAGCTGGAAATAAAGAAGCATCAGCTCCTCCCAGTGTCGATTCCTGCTAAAAAGAACAATTATTTACTATTTTCTTCTTCTATTTTTCCCACACTTATTTCCAAACTGACATGTTTCTCATCAGGTATAGAAAATTCCTTACAGAAACATATTGCTGAAAAAATCACAAGATTATTTCTCATTTATTTCCTTCCTTCCTTGAAAAACCTTCAAACTGTAAGAGAGAATAGGGGGACAAGATGTCAAACTAGATTTCCTTACCTTTGTCTGAATGAAAAATGCTCTGGTGTTTGCTAAAGCCCCCAAAACCAGAAAAAACCCTTGTGTAATAGTCAATGATCAAAATCAATTAACATTCAGAAAACTGAAATAAATTTTTGACAAGATGGTTCGTACTGCCAAATTTTCAGAAAAATTTATTCTTCATTGTGAAATTCAGCCAAAAATTATAGGACACCTCCTGTGGGAAAAAGCCTTTGTAACAACATGGATTGAAGTAAGAAAAGTCCAAGTTAAATGTCCTGCCGTTTAAGAGAGTGAAGTCTGCAAAATAGAAAAGGTTAGTGAAGGAGACTGAAAGTTCCCATAGGAAGCTGACAGAGTAAAAAACCCTCTTTCTTATCTTTTCATCATACCTGGAGCTGTTAAAAGACACGGGAAGCAATCCGCAAAACCAACACAGCGCCCTCAAGAGTTCTTTGCTCACATTACTGTAGTCTAAGTCATTTGAGAACAGAGGCAGTTTTTACATATGCTTCCCCCCCAACTGGAACCGGTTTTATTAACTATTTTATACACTACTATTACTCTTATTCCAGTTTTAAAATCTTCCATGGATTTGCCTTTGCTCGTCTTCCCTATCTCTCTTCCCCAGCTCTTTCTCTGTCCCATTCCAGACCTTGCCATGCTACAGTGGGGCTCCCTTTCCCTGCAGCTTGTGCTTCATGGAGTGTGTACACCACTTTAGCATCTCACTGATAACCACTCGTGAGGTCCCCAGCTGCCACATCTTTGCTGCTGCACTGCTGCCTCACTGTTATCAATTTCTGAACTTTTATTATTTTAGGTTGGGAAATCAATGTGAACAAGTTTATGCTTTAGATGAAATGGCACTGTATTGCCCAAGTATTAATATATCTTCCTATTTGGTTTAAGAGGCAAATCTGTTTGAGCAGTCAGATGAAATGTACTTAGAAAGAGGCTTGAATGTGAAATTGAAACTGTAGGATAATACTTAAAAAGAAAGAAAAATAAGGTAATCTGAATGCAGGGGACAAGGGTTTTAAAAGAAAGAACTGCTTAGGCCATTTGATACTAGAGGTAATAAAGCATGAGAAACAAACTCTCATGTTGTATTATTTTAAATGACAATGGTAGGAGATAAAGAAAATGCATATGTTTTCTGGAGGAGGGATGAATAGTCAGAGAAATAGTCAGAGGAGTCAATAACAGACACAGAATTTCAGTTGCATCATCACTTTATGAGCACTTTCAACTTATTCTTAAAATATAAAAATGAAACAGATACTTCTTTCCAGCCCCCATTACTCCCAGAGATGGTTCTGGAAATTTGTGTCTGAATCCACAGTTTTCATTGTTTTTCACATCATATTTCTAAGGAGGGTCTAGGGTGGGCGTGTTTGTCAAGCCAGTATTTGCAGCCATAGTATGGAGAAACTCTGGCCACTACATCTAAAGTAAGAAAGTTGCACATGGAACAGCTCCTTCTGACTGGTACTGTTCAAAGTCAATAACTGTCATTTGGGAAAAGAAGGGGAAAAGTCTCTGCCTTTTGTTTCAGCCTTTCCTTTTACAGAAGAAAGGTTATTTGTATAGGGGAGCTACTAAAGCTAAGCTGCAAGTGGAACATTTTATCCCATATCCTGGGGTCCTCAGCTGCATTTAACTTCCTTTATTAGGCAGTACTTCCACTTTCAAGATACATACACAGACTTTAGGATAAAATCCAGCACATTCCTCAAATTTTATTATACTCAAATCCTCTTCAATCTCATAAAGTCCCACAGAGTGTTCCTTTTGCTCTTTTTAGAAGATTTTGACCACTCCTCCTTATATGTGTTCGGTGATCATAGTGTGTTTTACTAAGGGCTTGACCTGAGGATATGTAGGGGTCTTATAGGAGGAATGAAGGAGCTACAGTTTTGTAACATTCTAGAAGATCTAATTTTGATTTTTATTTCAAGGACTTGCAGAAGAATTTTGTATAATGTGAAAAAAGACTGTTAATGTTCTGGAACACAGAAAGGGGAAATGCATTTTAATTGTGGAATAGGATATACCACTAAAACCAGCCTTCCTGTTAATTTTTTGTATTGCAGAGTTATGAAGGGAGCTGAGCCAAGTTAGTGCAGGTAAAATTTGGGCCTAATTTATGCAATTTTTTACCTGCCGGACTACATATTATCAGAGAAATTATATCTTGTTGAATTTCATGTTCCTATTTCATGCATCTTCACATCCTGCAGCATTTTTGCTCATAAATTAAACACCAGACTTGTGTTTGTTCAGCAAGGGAAACATGATCAAGAGTAAATGATTGTTTTGGGTGGCCAAATATCCAGAGGAAAGAGAATGGAAAGCTTCAGGCATAGCTGTAATCAAAAACCTGATTGTCTAGAAATGAGATAATTTCAAATGAAGCTCAGCTATCTTCACTCATTGTGAATTATGTCACCCAGATTCTACTACTTTATTAGGTGATAGTATGGCTTAATCAACAGTGTTTTGAAAGGCAAGATGAAAATTTTATTGGCTAATTTTTCTTGGACAATATTGACTCCCAGCTAAAGGGATTTGGCTATGATGTGGGCAGGAGGGAAAGCTTGTGTATAATTATAATATTCAGCATAGCTGAAATAACGATATAGAAAACTCTGAGCTTCTTAGATGGTATATAATGAAAATTTATTAAAAGGCACATGCTTTTCTACAGCATTTTGTTACAAAGAATATACATGGTCGTTTAGAGCCAACACCTCTTTGTAAATATCTTTGTGAGTAAACAAGTTGGACAAACAGCAGATGTAAGATTATAAATTGTTTGGAATATCTTCTCACAACTCCCCTGGAGCAGATGCCTGGGAAAGGCTGCTTTCTCACAGGCTGCCTGAAGCCTAAAAATTCCTCTTTGACCACTGTCAGTTCCCATACTTGTGGATCCCTGTTGTGTCCTGAAGCTGGGCAACCTATGATGAAATTGCTGCTGGTCAGGGTAGTAGTGCTTTCCACACAAGTTCAGAGAAATTCTATCAGCTGTCCTCTAGCCCAGGTGATCTGAAATCAGCTATGGACAAACCTGCAGGAAATGAAACTGCTATGTGTTGAGTAGAATAAAAGACATATTTTTTCTCAAAGAGAATATGTTGTACAGGTTCAGGAGTGGATGCCTATGTTCTGCTTCAGGAAAAGCTATAAAGCTATCTAGAGAAATAGGTGTTATTTTAATATACTAGACTAATAAATCTCTAGAAGAATGGAGCTGTCACCATTTTTTGGCAGTTGCAGGCTGGCATTGATTGCTCCATGCTTATGAATGTACATTTTATCCCAACATCATGTGGAGAGTACCGCAACTTCCCTGTGCCAAACCAGGGGTGTGGAAAGTTTAATAGCAGAGCTGTCTCTATAATCCTCCTGTGTTTTGAGATCTAGCAGTGACCCCATGGAGCAGGGACAGTTCTGAGAAATGAACATCACCATCTCCTCAGGGCTATTTTGAGCCCAAACAAACCTCCATGATTTTGGTTTCCTTGACAGCCTCAGAGTGGGATTGTCTGCCTGGACTTGGATACCTGGGCAGGTCTTTTGGGTTGATTTAG
The DNA here is from genome assembly GCA_013397315.1 of Donacobius atricapilla. Taxonomy (NCBI): domain Eukaryota; kingdom Metazoa; phylum Chordata; class Aves; order Passeriformes; family Mimidae; genus Donacobius; species Donacobius atricapilla. Next base: position 665,052 of record WBMY01009912.1, on the reverse strand, counting down.
TCCCTTTACCACACAATATACGTCTGGCTTTGCTGAAGTGAATGATGGCTGTTATGGTGATCTTTGCTGAATAGCAGACATGTTTTTCAATGCATCAAGCAGCTGTAGAAATATGGCACTAAAATAAGAGAAAAAGCTATGAACACTAAAAGTGTAAATTGGTAGTGATAGTCTTTATTATCCCTTCAGACACTAATAGCAATTTTATTAAACAGCTTCTTCAGTTGGCTGATTGCATGAAGCACAGCAATTAGGTACTAGGTAAGATTCATTGCCCAAACAAAAATCTCAGGGAAATTATTTGTTTACTGCTTTCAGCATTTTACAGAACACAGCAATATTTTCAGTAGAGCTGAAATATGTAATATGAAAATCAGAGTCAGGAAGAAGACAAGTTCACACTGTTCTGAATATGCACTTTGTTGCAACTGAAAATGTAGTCAAGCTAATTTTTAATTTGTAGGCATCTGTTCAGGGCTTGTGGTTGTCAAGAAAAAAAAATCTAATGAAGGTATGTGCACACCTAAAGAGCACTGACAAAGAGAATGTCAAGGACATTATGAATACAAACCTCCTAACAAGCTACTTCATTTTGTAGTAAACCAGATGCAAAAACAAACAAACAAAAAAAAAACAACCCAAAAAAACAAAGCCAGAAAGATGTCTGAACTTCACATTTGTTGCTGTGAGTAATAAGAACTGTGTTACACAGCAGTGGTTTAAACTTCCCTGAACCATGAGTGCTCACGTGTCAGCATGGAGGAACACAATCCAGAGGGTTGCTGTAACCAGCAGCAGCGGGTGGTATGTGCTTGGACCTGATCCTCAGCAGCAGGTTGTCTTGGAGAGCAGGCTTGACCCAGGTGAGCTGAGAGCAGGCAATACTCACTGCTCCTCATTGCTGCCGTCAGGCAGGACATTGTCTGCTTTTCACCCATCCTATGTCCACCAAGTTTGCATCAGTTTTAAGTTGTCTGAGGATCAGCTTATTCGGTGACCTTAGTGATAGATCAGGGCCTATTATGGTAGTGTTTGTTCTTCACCTGCTCCCAGCCAAGAGTGGAATAAACTCCAGTGAAGTTAATAGGAACAATGGGTTTTGCAGAGATTGAGCTCAGAGAGGCTCTTAAGTAAAATAGCTTTGAGAGGGAGCAGAGGGAAGTTCAGACTGAGGGTTAGTTTGGCAGTGTGGGAAAACAGGCTTCTGCAATTAGTTCTAATGAATTATAATAAACATAGGACAATATCTCCCTAGCTTTACAAATTGAAGGAGTAATTAAATCTGGAATAAGCCACAGTTGAAATACTGACTTAAATGCAAAGAATTATTTATTTTGTGAAGGTTGAGCTATGTCAGAATGTGCAGCTGTCTTAGTGACCGAGGAAATGGTCATTAAATGAGCTAATAATAGCAGAAAGGGCAAGGGAATCATATTTTCTTTCAAAATATATGAGGAGTAATATGTTGGTGAGTCTTATGTTAGTACCAAGTAAATGAGGAGAAAAGATAATTAAGAATAAAATAACTAAAGAGCATGATCTCTTGGAGGATATCAGCAGGATTTCCATGGTAGAAATTTATGCCTGGTTGACCTCTTTTAATTTTCCAGAATGGCTTAGAAAAATAATAAAGAATGGAAAATTTAGCTTCCGAAAATCCTTGAGCAAAGGCTTTCAGAAGAAGTAATTCAAGATTTTAATGATGCATATGGTAAGATGTAAATTTTTCCTGTCGGATTAAGTGCCTCTACTGAGTTGTTGAAATATAAGGAAACTTTCAGGGAAAAATGAAAGCAATGGTTTATTCAGTCAACACTAAGCAGAAGAGAAGCAACTTGTATCAGCAAGAGTAGCTTTCTGCCTCCCTCTCTATAATTGCATCACATCTCTGTTACATTGGGAAAATTGATTACACATGTTCTGCAATTACTTGCAATATTTGCAGTTTTCACAATTCCAATTATCAAATGATGTCTACAGATGTTTTTATCTCAGGCAAACTCTACATCTCTGAACTGAATTTCTTCATGCTGCTTATGTACCTGAGACAACAGCATTCAGGAAAATTTGAGCTGTAATTTTTTTTTTTTTTTCTGAGAGAAGAGGAATAAAACACAATTTCTCTATTCTGATTTTTAACATCCTCTTTCCTAGAGTTCTAGAAGCCCTATGCTTTGTCACCAGTAATTACAAATTATGTTGGTAGGGGGTTCTCCTTGGGACAGCATGGCTCAATTTTGGGCAAATAGTAGCCCTCCGAGAGTAAAGATATGAACACTAACTGTTGCAGAGGCCAGACAGTCTGGTGTTCTGGCCCTTTTCTTCCCTTACGCCCTGTAGCAGAGAGCTGTCTGTGCTGGAGTGAAAAACCAGGTAGAACTACTTTGGTATGATTAACCTAAATAATCTTGTAAGATTGTTGTGCTGCTGTGATAACTCTGCTTTTATTTTTCTGGAGCACTGTAAATATATTAAATAAGGCCAATATCTTAAGACACTCTCCTCTCCTTATGACAAATTGTCTATTTATTCTCACTCTTTATATTCTGCCAGCTGGTCAAATTCTAAACCAGTTCCAGCAAGTATTGATACTTCTTCTTTTTGACATTCAGTTTTGGGTACTCCTCCTTCCCATAAGAGGAAGCCTAAACCAAACTTCCTTGAAACTCTGCTTCAAATTGTTTAATTTTTCTAGAGAATTATTAACCAGAGATCAGTTGCTTTGGATACAGAGGTACCTAGCCTACTCAAAAAAAAAATAAAAAAAAAAAAAAGAAAGAAAAAAGAAAAAGAAAACAGTAGCCATGCACAGACATAAAAACAAACAACCCTAAACAATTTGATTACAGTTCAGAAATGAGAAGAGGCAAAATTCTTCTTGTGTGACTGCACTCATTGCAATTAAAGATGAGGTACAGAAAGACAAAAAAGTAAAGAGGTAATAAGGTATGACTTAAGGGTTGCTTCTACCTATATAAAGGGTGTAACACAATCCTCAACAACAACAGCAACAACAAAACAAACCAGAAGAAAGCCAAAAATCCCCCCCAAAACACAAGAAAAAAAGATAAATACTTGAATGATAAGTGATCTGTAAGTAATGAATCAATCTTTTTCAAGTCTGGGGATTCTGAGTTTGTCATCATTGTGGTTAGACTCCCTTGTGGATGCAGTGTTATGTAAATTTAAAAGTAATTTTGTCAGCTTAAGGGGTTTGATTGTATTTTTTTTATTTTGGTTCTGTGTTTTTTCTTCCTCTTCCTCCTAGGTTTTTTGTTTGTTTGTTTGTTTGTTTTGCAAGCCAGTATAAAAATGCAGAGAAATACACAAGCAAAATAAGACCTTGTGGAAACTAATTTCAGTGACAAGTATACACAAATTGCAGGTGGCACCGGAGCTCTGCATTGAGGTTCAACTCCCAGCATTGGTGGGACCTGTGCTGTCAGCAGCAGTGGTACAGGATATTTGACACAGCACATCCAGAGTGGGATGGAGAGGGGCCTGGCATGTCCACTCCGGGGAGTAAGGGCTCTTTAATGTCACACTAGACAGCCGTGATCCTGGAAGTGGGATCTGCATTCACCCACCAAGGGGGCAAAGTGAATTCAGGAGAGGCAATTTCCCCCGCTGGCAGCCTCTGATCAGAGGTGAGGCACCAGTGACTCAGCCAGGGACTGGGCTGCTCCCCTCACAGCAGGGGCAGTTGTGTTCGCCCTGCGAGTTCTGCAAGGTTTCTAGGTTTCTGTGAAAGTATTTTCCATTTCCAGTGCTCACCTGAAAAGTTAAACAGGGCCACAACCCTATTTCTGCTTTTGGTAGCGCTTAATGATCCCCAAAATGCAAATAAAAGAGAGAGCTGCAGATGTATAAAAATATTCCTGCTGCTATGTTATTAAGTACAAGGGGATGAACGAAAGGGCAGGAAGCCTCTGATTTAGAGCAGGTTTGTGTGGTGTATGTGACTCAAACTTTGACGCTGTTTGAACTCTGTGCTGACTCAATCTTACCCCTGCCCATGAGGCTGAGTTTGTGCCTGAATGTTTCTTACATCCATGCTCTTTGAATCAAACAGGATGCAAAACCCTTCTGATGTAACGATTTTTTTTAGGCTGGTATTTATTCCACTGACATAAAACTATGTTTTTGGGAAATACTATGTGGTACCATAGAATCAAGAAAGTACAGATGAGTGAGAGAGACTCTCTGGGACTGAGGACAAATGGAGTTATCTTACTGTTTCCTCTGTAGTTGCTGTACATCCTGTGGAACAAAGAATAAGACAAGGAAAACGAAGTATTTGCCTCTTTTGAACACAGATTGTCTTTGTGGTTCCCACTCAGTAATGACAATGACATGGCTAGTGCCCTAGGCAAGAGGTGTAGTATTCCTGTGTACAAAAGAGAAATGGAAATGGAAAGAGCTCAAGGGGTACAGGGGATGGCCTTGGGCAACTGTATTTTATGACTTGTCTTTGGATGCCTGTGTGCTATCAGGTTGCAAATACTATAGGTCTCATGCTTTCCATCATCTTGGTCATTCTGCTTACATTATATATATATGTATATGTAACTTTGCTAAAAATGAAATTATATCAAGTTCAGACAGCCACAGGCAAGAAAGGTGAGAACGGGAGATTTTGCCTTCAGCTAAACTATGTATACAAAGGCCTGGAGAAAAGAATGCCATGTTTCATCTTCCTCAGGCAAGTATCGCCAAGAACATTAAAATTCCCTCTGACACTCCAGGTTAGCCTGGAAGACTTCCCCAAAGCACCAGCAAAATGTGAATCTTCTGGAGGACCCAGGTGCTAGGAAAGGGTGCCTCCTCTCCAGGAGATGCTTGACTGGTCTGTCCTTTCACACCATTTATATATATTTCCATTGCAAGAAAAGCACCAAAATTTAGCTGTCCCATGAGATGTGCATCTGCTGCTTAAAGCTGCTTCAAGAAAGGCAGCTCTTGGAGGGGTTTGTTGCACAGCTGGAAGCAGGTTCCAGCAGCCACTGGCAGTGGCCCTGCAATGCCAGCTGCTGTCTTGGCCAGCACTACCCCTATTCATAATCCACAGCTTAGCTTGTACCCGAGAACGCTGAGAGACTTTTTACAGGGGCATATAGTGACAGGACAAGGGGAAACGATTTTAAACTGAAAGAGAAGAGTTATAGATTAGATTTTAGGAAGATCTTCTTCACTGTGAGGGTGGTGGGGCAGTGGAACAAGTTGTCCAAAGAGGTTGAGGGCACCCCATCTCTGGCAGTGTTCAAGGCCAGGTTGGATGGGGTTTGAGCAACTTGGTCTGGTGGAAGGTGTCCCAACCCACGGCAGGGGCTTTGGAACTAGGTGATCTTTAATGTCCCTTCCAACTCAAGCCTTTCTATGATTCTCTGCCATTGCAATTGTGCTGACAGGGTTCTCCAAACAGGACTTCTGCCCAGGGCATTGCACAGAAAAGCCACAACACAGTCACTGGGATTGTTGGGCCTTTCACCTTTCTGTCTCAAACGTTTCTGCAAAGGGTGAAAACATCTTCCTAAGACTTCCTTTTAGAAGCATTTAGCTGTGAATCAGGACACATTAAAACAGGTAACTAAAGTCACTGTTGTTGAGCTGTGAATGACAAATCCTTAAGAGCAAAATTTCTGAGCAGAAGTTTCAGCGAGTCATACTGGGGCCCTTAATGGATGCAATAAGCAAACATAAAAAGTCGCTCTAAAATAAAAGGTAAATAATGAAATTATTGATTCATAAGAACTCAGAAGAAGAAAGTATTTAAGCAGTTGTGTGTCATAATGTAACAGCCAGCAATCAAGTACAATGCAGCCACCCACTCACTCCCCCACCAGTAAGACTGGGGAAAGAATCAGAAAGGCAAAAGCCAGAAAACTTGTGGGTTGAGAGGAAGAGAAAGACACTTTCACAGGAAAAGCAAGTCATGCACAGAGGCAAAGCAAAGCAAATAATTAATTCACTGCTTCCCATCGGCAGGCAGCTGTTTAGCCATATCCAGGAGAGTAGGGCCCTGTCACATGTCACGGTTACTTGGGAATACAAATGCCATCACTCCAAATGTCCTACTTCCTTCTTCTTCTCCTCACTTCATATAACTGATCATGATGTCATATGGTCTGGAATATCCCTTTGGTCAGCTGGGGTCACCTGTCCTGGCTGTGTCTCCTCCCAGCCTCTCGTGCACTTCTTCACCAGCAAGACAGTACTCAGGAGCAAAAAAGACCTGTCTCTGTGTAAACCCTGCTCTCAGCAGTAACTAAAATATCACTTATAAACCCTGTGTTCAGCACTAATCCCCCCCAAAAAAGAGAAAAAGCCCCATTCCAGCCTCTTTGAAGAAAATTAACTCTATCCCAGACAAAATCAGCACATTATGCTATTCTCTGGAAGTTGTTTCCTCCTCATGCTGCTTCTATTCTTGTTACTCTCATGTACTCCTCTAAATGTATTTTACTTGGTGGTGTGAGTCTAGAATTTCAGTATGAAAAAACAGACTAAAGAAAACTACATCCCATGGTAGCCTGACATACAAAAATGGATAAAAATCTGCTCTGGAGATTTGTTTCAGAGCTGGGCTGTTAATTCAAAGACAGTCAAACCTGTAATTGCTCTGCTTAGTCCAGTTCCAAACCCCACTGAAATCCATGGCAAGGCAGGGAGTGAATTCTGACAAGGCTGAAGAGCACTTGGATAGTTCATCTGGAATTAATATGGTGGTTTTATGCAAGGTTTTGGGTGACAAGCATTCAGACTGAAGTGTGGGTTCATATCCTGTGTTGCTTGACCAGGACCCACTAACTCATGACATAGACAGTGAAGATACTCAGCGAGGGAGCTTTGCTGGGGGGAAGCACATGCTCTCCAATCTCTGTGGGATTTCCTGATGACATCTGATCTGGCATCATCATCCCTTCATGAAACACTGTAGAAACCATGGAATTGCACACATATATCTTGTTCTATACCGTGCCTGATCTTCCATATCTGACAAGCATTAGCTCCACTTCCTTGATATGTATCGGTGCTCTTCCATGGTAGGCTGTCTGCTTACAGTGGCGGAGAGCTACCAGGACTAAAGGAGTTGCATGAAAGCAGTTCCTACCTATCTAGGAGTCACTCTGGTGGGTGCAGAAGATATAAGGCACAGGAGACTTCTTATGCCATTCAAGCCGTTTGCCATGCTTGGAAACATCCCTGTGTTTTGATGCTGTTTCAGTGGGGTCAGCAATCCCCATGATCTGGTTTGTTTGGTTTATATTTTGGACAAATTATCACTGTGATCTTGCTTCCTGCCCATGCTTTTTCTCTGTTAGTTTAGCTCTGAGTTCAATCATGCTATTTGGTGGCAGTGAATTTTTATAATTGCTTTGTGAAGATGAGGGTCATCCTCTTTTGTGGAGAGGAGTGATGTGATGGGAAATCTGAATTTAACTCACAAGGCATGACAGCCACTGCCTCAGGACCATAGATGTCAAAGTGAAGCTGAGGTCAGGCAGGAATTGATGGCTGGCCCAGTCTTGTCTCCAGAATGTCCAGGAGGAAACATGGCTAAAAGGCCTCTAGACAGGATGGGGTAACAACAGTTAGCATAAAATATTACTGCACAAGCTGATAAAAACCCTCTAGTCTTGGCTGAACCTGAAATGCATATCCTTGCTGCAGCTGAGCCTTTGCTTGGTAGCAGATGCTTCTGCATTCTGAGACGATAAAGCTGCTGAGCTGAGAGGGCAAGGAAAATTCCCATCTGACCATACTCACTTTTTTTGATACAGCAACTGGGGAAAAAAAACCCACCTCTCTGCAGGTTATGTCCTGATCAACTTATGACAGTTTTCACTATGGGGAGACTTGAGCTTCTCAAGACTGAGAGTAAAAGTAGCTAATAAAGGACAAGAACCCTTACATAGTTCTGTTATCCCTTCCATAAAATTGCATCTCACAGGCATTAATGAATCAACCTATAACATTTTACAGTCAGGCAAAGACTTCAGCAAGGCTAAATAAGGAATATTTGAAGGGTCAGTTTTGGGTCATTTGGAGAGGCCAGTCTGGGCACTTACTTAAGGCAAGAAGGTGATGAATAAGTGAGCACAGAGAGCTTGCACAGAGTCGTTAGGATAGCTCCAGGCTGTGACTTCAGTGATCACTGCCCAAGGGGCATTTCTGAATATTTCCTAAACATCAGCCCTGCTGTAAGTGTTGGAGCTCAATGGCTTTTCTCTTGTTTGAAGAAAGGAAATATGAAGGTGTTACTGCTGATATCACTCAAAACATCTATTTTACTCTGCTTTTGTAATTTTGGCACAATGCAACATAGTGCATGGAGGAGGTGTCTGATCAGCAGCTGGTTGAGTTCAAATCTATTAACAACATGCTTGCCTAGAGCCCCTGTTCCTCAGGGTGTCATATGGAGACCGTAACCTCAGAAACCTTCCTCTGGAGCAGCTCAGGAACAAAATTGCAGGGGCATTTCTTTCACAGACGGTCTCTGCATCTCTAGGGGACACTGTCTGGAAAGCAAGCTAAAGATCCATTCCAGGAAAACAGTGTAGGCACAGTTATTTTATGTTTGGGGTACAATATTACACAGTATGTGATGTGAATCCTGCAAATCTCTGCTGAAAATCCGGGTATAATGCTCCCACCCTCCTGTCCAAACTCCTTGATAAACCCTGTGATGCTTGGCAGGCTGGGAAAATCTCACTGGTAGTGAGTAGAAATCCACTGACACCCTGCAATGTAAAGCTCAGAAGATCATTGTGACAAAATATATTTCTTTTGGGAAAAAATCCCTGTGTCTGGTGCAGTAGCTAGTTCATCACTGGATCTGATTCAGACCAGCTACTTGAGCCTGAGGCCCTCATGACTAACCTGATGTGAGAACTTCATTTGTGAGATCCCAAAGTTAACAAGCTTATTTGGTTATATTTTTTAATTCTTTTCCCTAAAGTAATTGTTTCTTTTGTTTCAATTCTTCTGAGCTTCTTTTATTTAGAACTTCTGAGTTCATGAGCCTTTGCATTTGAAGTCACAGCTTTGTAGGGAAGTATCTCATTTTCTCAACAAACCAACTTCTTCCTTTTTTATTGTAACAAATTGAATATCTTCATGAAAAATGCCTACATAAAAAAAAAAACAAAACAAAACAAAACAAAAAAAAACCAACAAAAAACCCAAACAAAAAGCCTCCCCCAAATCCCAGATCAAAACTTCATAATGATGATGACATAAAGAACACATTAGCACTCTGTGTTTTATTTTAATTGCAGTTGCACTGGAAGAATAAAATATTTATACTTGTGTGCACTTCTTTCCCTTCTGACAGCATACAGAACATGTTGTACTTTTCTGAGACTTTGACAAGATAAAAATTGTTCAACCTATGCTATGATACATGCTACATATGATATGTATTCAACAACACCTTCTTATTACAGCCATGGGAGACCTGTCAAAGGCTGACCCAGCTTGAGCAGGACCAGCTGACCCACTGTGGGCCATTCCAACTTTACCCATTCTGTGGATCTGTGAAGAAAGCAGACACAAATATAGGTCTCAAGCACTTCTCAGGTTAATGGACATGTCTGCAAAGGGCACATGGACGCTCATGGCCTAGCAAAAAATGGTGCTTCAGGAAGCCAAAATTTCTCCATCTTTTTCATTAAATCCAGTTATCTTGGACAACACTGCCATATAATTTCTCTTCTAAACAGAAAACATTTTATCTTCAACCTTCTGTCTAAAGTCACATTTTCCCATTCCTATCATTCTCAATGTGCCCTTCATAAACTGTTATTCATATTCAGCGCTATGTCTCGCTGCTGGTAAAGGAGAAAGATCCTTTATTTTGGGAGTTTCACCACATCATCTCCTAGATTGCAGAGGAACTGACTCTGCAGCTGGGGTAATACTAAGAATTATTAAAGAGAGACCGAAATGCAATGAACATTTGTCATTTGATTGGTGTACAATTTCCTTCTTCACTTTAGAATTAAGATAAAATCAGAGAAAAAGATGTAAAACCTTTGCATTAGCACATCAGAACTATAAGCTTGCACCACATCCCCTAGAGTAAATACATATGGCTGCAATTTCATTTGAGCCCTGATGAATTACACTAAGTAGAGCTCATATTCTATTATTACAATGCTTATTGTTTTTCATAAGACCCTCAAATGCACTGAAATAACTTAGAACCATAAGGGCCTGACTGTGCTTTCACAGATATTGTTGCAAATGCAAAATATCCATCAGTTATAACAGGAATAATGGTGAAAGGGGATGAAAATCAGTTTTGTGTGCTTACTGACAACCCTGCACATTTTCAACAAAAAGCAAAAAGATTTTCAATGACTGATTCTTTTTAGACTGGTGATTTTTTTTTTTCCATGGGGAAATCAAAGGAACACTATAGAAAAGGAAAGAAACCTAATTCTGGGCCCTGAAAAAAGGTAAAGGTGTAATGTTGAATCCTTCAGCTGGTCATGAAACCTGCTCATCTGTTTCCTTTCTCTTCTGGCTGTGTGGCTTTTTCTGAGTCCTGGACCGCAGCTGATGCCTAAATTAAAATTCTCGCTTGGAAGGGAGTACAGGTTCTGGATCTCAGGTAAAACTGCTACCAGTCTGTCTGAGGCTGTCTCCTGCATACAAGCAATGTAAATATTCATTGTGCCTTTGATGTGACCAGGTTAAAACTCTCTCAGTATTCAGACAAAGTGTCTTTCTAGTTCACTTGTGCCCATTCTTCATTGAAAAGTGTTATTTATTTTCCTCATGTGAATTATATTCTTGCACCCAAAGACTGTCAAGTCTAGCAGTTTTTTACAGACAGAGCAAGTGGCAAGAGCCAAATGCTCAAGGTTTCACTTCAGACTCCCTCTCTGTAGCTAAATATACTTGCTTAGGCTAATTTTATCTGTCCAGGGCTTCCCTCTAGAAGTTATGTTATTCCAAGGGTGCCAGACTTCTTGTTGCTCTATCATTTCCTGAAACACAGAATACATTCAGTTTCCTGGCTTCCTCAGCACTGGAATTGGTTGCCACCTGTCAAGTAGTCAAATGTGTGTATTTTCAGCAGTAATATAAATAAATCAAAAAACAGTGAGGGGGAAAAAAAATCAATCCCATTGTGGTGGGTAACTTCTGAGATGCCACAGAAAGCAGTACGTGGACTCCAGGAGTCCACCTACCACAAGCTGAGAGCCACAAAGTAAGATAGAAATACCACTAACAATGATGAATGAATTGACAAGAAAGACATAAAAAGGCAATATGGAAAACACCAGACAGATTCGAGTGAGTGGTCTTTAATTCAGCGGCTTCTTCCTACCTCTGCTGAGTGCTAAGGTTTTCCAGAAGACAAAACAAATCATAAGGGAATGTTTTCCAGGGGAACTTTCTTGGAGCGCCTTATTTTATGTACTGAAAATAAAAATGTTGCTCTCTGTTATATTATTTGTTATTCTTTCACTGAAAGAATGTGTGTATACATCACTAAAATGGCCTGAGCCCTCTAAATCTCTTAGAAGGCTGCTGTGCCTAAGTAAAGTCTTATGTTATATGAATTTGGTAGTCCAGTCATGCATTTTAATGGCAATGTTTCTTGGTGATATATATATGTTTATTATCTTTCACTTTAGGCAATGGTTTCATAGTGTTTTGCTGTGGGAAAAGAAAAAAATCTCAGTGGACACCCAGTTTCAGTTAGCACTGGATGTCTGGTTGTATATAAGGCACATTTTGAAATGCTACATTAAATACTTTCCATCTTTCACCTGCAGCTTGGGGATAGAAAAAGCCTGACTGAGAAGAGGTTTAGCTAGGATTCTATTCTTCTGATTTAATTCGAATTTTCCATTCAGAGCAGAAGTTAATATTTCCCATTATTTCTGTGTTTGTTTTTTTTTCAATGCTCCAGGAAAAACCCAACAGGCATAGAAATATGAGCATCTCCTAAATTCACCTTTGCATGACAATACTGAGATTGTAATGTTTATGTCTTATGACTTCATCATCCTGAGCACAAACTCTTGACAGTTACCAGTGCATCAAATGCCCTTGATTTGCTCAACAGCATAATAATTCATCCTTCACTTGCAGGGTGGAAATTCAGGTGCCTATTCAATAACTTCTGGCTACAGCTTAACAAAAAAACTTTCAGAAAGAGGAAATTCGTTAATTTTCAATTTGACTGGTTTTTCTCAGTTACTGAAACTCAACATGTCATCAAAAGTTAAAAAAAGAGAGCTAAAACATGAATTGAAATAGATTGTCATATTTTGGCATAATGAGTAATATAAAAGAAAAATGTGCTTCTGTACATTGTGTGTGCCTCGAATAAGAACATGTTTGGAAATAGCCAAATATGATTTACAGCTAGACTAAAGTTAAAGTACAGTTAATTTCATTAGCAGATCAAATTCTGGGGAAGAAGAGTGGAAGATAATTCTTATATTTCACCCACTCAAGTTCTATATCCCACATAATCACACAGTGTTACCTAATGCAATTTTAAATCAGAAAAGGGTCTGCTGGCTTGGGTTCATGCAAGAATGATGTGTATTTTGTTTGTTAAATGATAATTTCCATGGGAGTAGATAATCTGATAGAACAGGAATGTGAAAACTCCTTTCCTAGTGGCATTATTTGGTATTAAAACTGATCCTGGAAGCACTAACAAAGACTGAGGTGAGGGCTTGTCAGGAATTTTCCCTAGAAAGTGCTGATTCATTAAAAAATGTGTTCCAAGGAAATCCACCTGTTTTCATAAGACTAGAGAGAATTGCCAATGGTTTTGCCCCAGGCCTGTCCAGGCTTCTCATTTCTGTTGCTTGGGGGTTACATTCTCGGCATGATGGTCTCAAGTCTGACAGCTCTGGAGTTTGTTGGAAGTGTTTAGAGTGTCTCTGAAATCCTGGCTCAGATGCTCTTGAATGCACACTTGACCCTGTAACAGGGAACCTGGAGAGTACTTATGTATCTAATTCTGTCACATCTTAAAAGTAAGAATTATGAATACATCTGTATCTGCTCTGACACACTGCTAGGAAAAAATTGTGAAGAGGTCACAGAGAAAAGAAATCAGTAACCACCAGACTGCAAAAGATTTATCCTGTATCTAGATAATAAGCCCCCAGCTCAGTAGTAAACAACATTTTGTCTTTGGTTTCAATTAGTTTGAAATGATCCACAGTGAACCAGAAGTCAAGTCAAGAAAGAGTAAACAGAGGAATGGTCTTAACTTTTAATCAGAGTACACTTTGGTTTTTTTTGTCCCAGTAAGTCATCCTTCAAGACAGATGGTCCTAACTGTGAGGGAATGGTGGTATGGGCTCTTCTGGTTCCTCTGGGCTCTTTAAGCTTTGTTTGTCACTGTTCTTCTGAGATACCTAAAAACTCACATAGCAAACTTTGCATTGGCAAAATATTTGAACATTTTCTTTGACAACCATAACTACTAGGGCTATGCATTTAAAAAAAAAAAAAAAAGGGGAAAAAAGGAAAAAATGCCCAGAAAGAAATAAAAAATATCAAAAGTTGAGAAATCAGAACAAAATAACAGCTTGAGAGAGGCTCTGGTTTGTTGTGCTGCCACAAAACAGATCAATCCATGCCTTGAAGTGAGCACCCATGCGTATATTCTCTTCAGCTGAGGTGTCTGCAAAACTTAAATAGATCTTCTGCCACATTCTGTTATAAATCTCTAGCCTCTCTCTAACAGCTTGAATCAGAAATACTTTTCAGGTCCTAGTTTTAATTGCCTGCAGTGCTAGCAGTCATTTGACAAACACATGTTGTTCAACCGTTACCGAAGCCAGAAAAAAAAAATAACTAGCAAGTATAGGTGCCAGGACTTTTAGAAGATGAAATACATCTGTTGAAAACAAATACAAACTGTTGAAAACACTTACAGAACATGCTCTGACAACAGAAATCATGAGACTTATAACCTCCCAATGTGTTTGTGGTCCTGCGATTTTCATGTCAGGTAGCAGGCAAGGGAAGAGAACCCAATGGTCACCGCCTATTCTTGAACTGACAGGTGAAACACACATATCATGGAACTGGGGAATGTGATATCCCCCATAGTACTATCCTGAAAACTAGAGTGATAGGAAAGGCTCCATCTCAACACTACAATTAATATTGCCATTGGATTTATCTAGAGAAGTGTGTCACCTGCCCCTTTGAGCAGTAGAGATCTGTCAGATTTCCTGATACTCAGAAGCTGGACGTCTGGTAACAGCATGACACACCTTTCCTTGGGCCTTTTACCTTGAAACTTCTACTGCTGAACATGTCATTTTTTGGTGAGTCTGGGGCATAACCTAATTACTTTCTTCCAGCAGTAAATAGAGCAGGGTTTCAGACTTTTCTGTTACAGAGTGACATAGCTTTTCTCTGAATGCTCTGGGCTTTTTTCAGCATGCTTCCTAAAAATGTGGAAACAACACAGTTTTTCAGTAAAAGCTGCAGAAATAATGTATGTACAAGTTTGAATTTATATAACTCCTAACTATGTTTTGTATTTCAACATTTATTAAGTTCTCTCTTTTCACCAAAGAGTCTTTCTGGGAGTTTCTTGGGCCCGAGTATCTGCTATATAATCCACAAGAATTCCCTAGAGGATCAGGCCTCCCAGCCTGCTCTACTTTGCAGTCAATGGTAAAGCAGGGCATCCTGATGTGACAACATCTTGATATGTGTATAGCCCTGAGCCTTTCTGAGGTTATTTGGTAGATAAGGCAGAATTATACTTCCCTTGGTTTTTATACTGTTTCAAGTACATAATAATAACCATTCTAATTCTAATGGTGTCCAAGAGCTTGTCTTCCTAGGTAGGTATTTTTGAGACACATCCTGAGTTTATTTTCTGCATCTCAGTGTCATACTTCTGCAACACCAAAAGCAGAGTTTGGTTTTGTCTTGAAGACACAAGAAAGACATGTTTTATATACACTATGATGCTCATACTATGGCAAAACACCTGGAAGAAAGTACTTCAAAGATCTGTACTAGATATGACTGAAGTCCCACTGATAAAGCCTTACTGTATCAAACAGCCTAGGTAACAAAATTCATTGTCATGGTTAGTCAATATTGCAGAATAGTTAATGTATTTCTTCTTGTTCTTAACAAGATTTTGGCATTATAATGCAAATTTCTAAATGGGCACCATTACTTTTTTGATATCAGTACATAATTTTTGAAGGGCTGCTGCCAGTGTTATGCTGGGATCAGTGAAAGATGATTTTAGAGGAATTTCCTAGTTTTCTTCTATTCAGAAGGGGAGAAAAGTGCTTGCCCTACAAGGCTGTCCATGTTATCTCCTAATCTTCTTTGATCTCTTTCATGTCTTTAAACTGTACGTAGTTTCTCCGAGTCAATGCTACTGTTGAGAGCTCTCTGTACATTTTATGCAAAGCATAATCTTTTGCTTAAGGTAATATTCTGCTCCTCTTTGAACCCACAAAAAGTTTTGACTTCTGTTAAGATTTTAGAGTGTTCTCTTACAATTTTGAAATAGTGCAATACTTTCAGTGACGACATAAGTGCTTACATCATGTGAAGGGTAAGTTATGGCTGTAAATCTCACTGTCTCTCTCTCTGTTTCTCTGCACGCACAGACACACACATGACTTCGACACTTCGAATACAAAAAAGAAATGCTAGTCTCTCTGCTGGAATACAGAATGCCATTACAGAAGCATAATGGCATTCTTTTTCCCTTACATGAGTTTGCTTCATGATCTGAATTCCTCTTTACTGAGTGTGGTCCTCTGAGCAACAATATTTCACAATATTTGAACCACCACCTCGAGGAAGTAGTAATGTCATTTATAACAAAAAATATAAAAGAGAAAACTCTTTCATAGTACAAACAAAGCTCTGAGGAATAATGACTGCTCATATCAGAAGTGTATAAATGTCATGAGTTACAGCTGTTGTAAATTGAGGTACGGGTGAGGTGGGTTTGATCCTGTAACAAAGGTGAAAAGGAATTAATTGAAACTGACATGAAAGAAATCCCTTAACAGTTTGATTGGGATTAATGTTATCCAAGAAATTTGTGACAATATCAATTGAAAAACTATTGAGTTTGTTGTTATAACTTTCAACAGAAAAACAAGAAAGGAAATTGAGAGATCTAGTTAGAGGATAACAGTATGACAAAACACTTTGAGTAACATCCTATGATTGATGTTGACACTGAAATTAATGCCTCAGACAAGGTATGCTTCTCAAAGTAAAAATTTACATCTTCTTAGATGCAGATGTGTTGAAAGAAAATCAGGTAACTCTGACCACAAGCAATAACAAAACACTTAAAAATTCTGTACGGTGTTTGATAATATGTTTGATAATTTTTTTGTCTCCCATATATTTGTTTACATTTAAACCAGAACACACTTAAACTTACGAAGACAAAATATGTAAGAATGTGATTATAGCTCTTACTGAATGATTCTTCTTATACATTTAAATTTATATTCACGCTTAAATGCTTTGCTGGCTTCAAGACACAAGGCAAGTTAATGTGGTCAGGAAACCAATCCATTCAAACTATTGAACTTGTTGATTTTTCTTTTATGCAGAAAAACATTGGCAGCTGATACAAGATTCAATCCACTCTCTCAAGGCTGTAGACAATACTAAAGGAAACACACATTTTAAAAAATTAGCCTGACATCGTAAAAGTTCACCTTGACATGCTGGGAGCCAATTAGACATGTAGCATTAGACAGCTACATGAAGAAATGGACCACACTGGGTGTTTCTGAAAAGAGCAAGCTTGATGTGTAGAATCTAAAAATGAATCTAAAATTTCATTATAGTACTTCAAGCATGAAAAAAAATACTCAAAAGGCACTTTTTGATACAATCCCAAATACAAGAAAATTCAACTCTCTAATTTTGGTGAAAAAATGGTTAAAAGTTACAGTTTTAAAATAAGTCCAATCTAAACTGAAAAAAAAACCAAATAAATGAAATGATCATTTATATCAAAGCTGGTAATGTATTCCAGCAGAATTCAAATAACAACAGCAGGTTCTTAACATTACAAAAATCAATATATGAGTCTAACCAGAAAATGTCAACGCAGCTTTGTGAGGTTCTCTTGCCTTGCAAGTTTCCTCCAGACTGAAGCTCTGGGCTTTGGGCTGTCAGCCACTCCTTCTCATTAAGGATGCCATTTTCTGGGAGCTACATCCTGTATCATTGTATACACCATCAACAAATAAAATGAACAACACTAGCCCCACTTTTGATATCTGAAGTATATTTCTAGTCACCAGTCACAAAATAGATACTTTCCTCTTTGTACTTGGTGATCTGGCCAAGATTACTGCTTCCTGCTTAGGAGGCTCTTGTTGATGTCAAAAATGTTACGATATTTGAGCTGTATGCCATGCACAGTTCTCACCCTGCCCACAGAGACAGTCATTTCACTGTAGAAGGCAACAGGGATGAGCTGAACAACCATAATTTATCTTTGGTAAACCCTTACCGACCACTTCTGATTGCCTTGCTCTCCTCTGTGTGTTTGTGGGGACGCAGGTAAGGCTGATGTGTCTGTAGTTTCCTGGATTCTCATTTTTCTTAAAGATAGGAATATTGTTACCTTTTTCCAATCATTAGAGACTTCCTCTGATAGCCATTTTTTTCATGGGTGGTAGGCAGTGCACCAGTCATCTCTTTTAACACCATTGGTTAAATTCCACTTGACCTCATGGATTTGAATGCATCCAACTTCCTTACAAGTTTACTAAAGATGTTTCCCTCCACTACTGGTTGCCCCTCTGTCTCCCTGATTAGGTTGGTATATGAGATGTTTGGGGGCAGGCTTTGGCTACAACAATTTCTCTATCAGCCATCATGATCCTGTTTTTTTCCCCATTTGTCAATGGCAGAAAAAAAAAATTCTACAACCTTTTGTTCTGAGCAATCCTGTGAAACCTTTTCCTATTACCCACTATATCCCTATTTTTACCTTAATGAGAGCACAATTTCTGGTGTTGTCCATGAGTGCTGGAACAGTTCTTTTACAACCTCCTTTTTTGCTCATCCTCATTTCTACTTCTTGTATGACCCTTTTTTTGGATATTATTTCATGGAGGGACTCTGTATTTAGACAAGTGGACTTTTCATTGAGATTCCCAGTATTTCTGTCCAGCAGAATAGATCTTTCCTGAGCTGCCAGTAAGTTTCTTTATGAAATCATCCCAAATGGCCAAGGTATCTATCTCCTTCATGGTTCCTTTCCAGGGAATTCCACTTAGAAATTCTCTAAAAAATTTAGTTTGCAAGGTCAAACTCCTAACTCTGCAGTTCTTATCCCCAGACATCCTCTGGATCCTGAAGTTAATAATTGCATGGTCACTGGAATCCAGATAGTTATCTATAGCCACATTTGCTATCACTTCTTCCTTGTGTGTGAATAACAGGTCAAATACAGCCTTAATCCTGTTGGTTCTGATGGCATTTGTACAAGAATATTCATAGAGCAATAGAACCAGCTGGGTTGGAAAAGACCTTTAGGCTCATTGAGTCCAGCTTTAGATGCCTTTGACCTTGGACTGGACCTTCCAGAGCCCAATAACAGGTTTAGGTGAGAACTAGTCAAGCCATTTGCAGAAAGACGCAACTTCCACAAGTGGTTTTGTGCTCTGACTCAGCATGGGATTACTGGGCACGGCTGGCAAGACTATCTATGCAGGTATGCTCAGTCTTGGAATCAAAAGGTTCCTATCTACCACTGATGTAATTCTTGGTTACCACATCATTGGCACATCAGCTCTCATGTCAGCAATCAAGTGAAGTTATTGAACTCTGGAACATTTAATGTGATTATATCAGAGGAACATTTAGTTTTCCCCTTGACCAGATGTGATTGCTGTGAAGAGGAGTCTTGGTCTGGCACATATCTATTGCTCCTTCTCTATCTATCTGGCTGACACTAGGTAAAACAAAAGCTAAATCTTTTCTTTTAAGTTGTATTCAGCGTATCAGGGTGGTCCAGCCCATGCTCAAAACATGCATATACTTCAAAGCCATATGCATTCACGCAGGACAACCTGAATTCCCAGTGTCAGGAGCTCCCAGCCTCATCCAGCCCAGTACCCACAGAGGTGAGACAGAACCAGACAGTTTATGGGAAGCTATAAAAAAATTACAGAAATTAAACACTCAGCAGCTCACATGAGGTCTCACCCCAAAAGAAATGAAACTCCCAATCATGTGCCAGATAGATAAGCTCTGCAACCTCAGTGTCCGGTCAAATGAAGTCACAACCCAAACTTTGGCTGGCCAACCACAGCTGAATAATTAATCAAGAAAGAAAAGAACTGAGAACAGAGCTAAATTATTCTGTTTAATGAACTCAGGATTTGCTCAAGTCCAGAGCAAATGCCCTCTAGAAACTGTTATCCTTTAGAAACTTTTCGGACAAAAAGTTTCAAATCCTTTCTCTTTAAATTTAGTTGGGATTTGCCTTCCAGAGTTATATGTTTCATGACACTTGTGATGTATTAGAGTGATAAGCATCTAAAGTGGCAAACTCTGATTGTAGTGGTTTTTTCTTTTTCAGTTTGAAAAAGTAATTTCAGTTTTGGCATATCTGTGGGCAACAACAAAATCCTGGGAATCAGAGAGCTTGCTGGTATTTGAAAATTCCTGCTGTCTGTTTACAGACCTACTGTTATATATTGTTAAACTTCAGTGAGATATTCAGACTGCATTCAATATGAGTAAAGATTTTGAGTGATGTGGAGAGAATTAATCATAAAACCCCATACAGATAAAATAAGGTGCCCTGGGAAAGCTTGAGGAAGGAATTAATACAGAGGTTTTTGTATCTTTGTGTTACCTTTTTGATTTTTCATTTTCTTAATCCCACTCTTAGAAGTGGTATGAAAAGAAAACATGTTGATACTTGGGCATGGTTTATGATCATTGCATCATGGATAACAGTGAGTTTTAGGAGGGATCTGAATAAAATGATTGTGCTGTGAAAATATACACAGGATTGGTAACAGAAAAAACTCAGACAAGGAGGTGAAAGAAGGAAATGAATGCAGTAAGAATATTAACGCAGTTGAGGTGAGGAAGACCTTTACTGCAGATTATTCAGATGGGGTTTTTGGGTGCCAAAGCAAACAAGTGCCAGGAAACAGAGCACGTTGTGAAGGTCAGGTCTGGTGTTTTACATGTTTTAACTAACAGTGTCTTCTAATCAACTCAATCAGAGGACTCTCCTCCTGTGGCCATAAATCTTAAGTGCTTCTGAAGCACCATGAGTTGTGCCAGGCCCCCAACTAGACCCTGTGCCGCTGATCATGACCTTCTCAGATCTGTCACAGCCAGTTCTCAACCCACCCCACTGTCCATTCATCCAACCGAGACTTCCTGAGTTTACCTATGAGGCTGTTGTGAGACAGTGCTGAAAGCCTTGCTGAAGCTGAAATAGACAATATCCACTGCTCTCCCCTTATCCAGACAGGTGGTTCTCTCTTTGTAGAAGGCAGTCAGGTTGGTCAAGTAGGATTTGCCTTTAGTGAATACATGCTGACTACTCCTGATCACCTTCTTTTCATCCCTATGGGTAGATGTGGCCTCCAGAATAAAGCCCTGCCTCACATTTCCAGGGATTGAGGTGAGGCTGGTGTGTCAGTTGTTCCCTGGATATTCTTACTTGCATTTTGTTGAAGACTGGGGTGACATCTGCTTCGTTTCAGTCCTCAGACACCTCTCCTGATCTTCACAGCCTTTCAAAGATGATTATGAGGAACCCCTCTGGTGTCTACCAGCTCTCTCAGCACTGCGGATTCATCACCTTGTTTCAAAAGTGTCAAAATGTCTAAGCTGATAATGTCCAAACAGGTTGTTTTGCCCCGTTTCACTTTGGCAATGTTTATGTCATGGTAACTAAGCACCTCTGAATATTTGTAATGAAATTCAGGACAATAACGAAAAGCCTTGTCAGCTAAATTTCTTTTGATAAGCTTGCACTGAACTATTTCAGAAATCAGGCTTCGTAGTAGTGTTTGAATTGTCATTGTAAATTGACATGGAGAGGGACTTTTCTAGTACTGGGATCTCATGAAATGACACTTCTTTTTTCCATCAGGTGTCATTCTGACCTTATCCAAGAGGACAAGGTGTGTGACTTTGGATTGAAAAAGTCCCAGCTACTTTCTATGATTCTGAACTGATGAAAGCCATTTTCCATCAGCTCTGCCCTTTCTTCAATGAACACAGTCCTCTAGATACCAGCATAAGCAGATGGCACAGGTAGAGTAAATTCTACAGAGCTCTTGTGTAAATGGTGTGCAGCTTGTGGGGCTTGTCAGGTTTCTCTCCTGGTTTTTTTTTTTTTATTTTCACTTTTAAAGGTCATTCTTACATGTCAAAAAATTTATGATGCCATTGGAGAAGGCTCATCTGTGTGTACCTGCTTAGAAAGAAGATGGTGCCACTTGTAATTAAGGTAAAAGAAATACTATATTGCTCTCCACCAGAGTTTAATCCAGAAATAGCGCAGATGTGCCCACCATTGTGAGGACTTTTTATTATTTAAATTGTGATTTTTGACCCTTGGATTGGAAAGCAAGCACAGTGTTCATCAAAACAGTTCATCAGGGACTTACAGTTTTTTCCAGGCGACCTTTCTGCACCCTGTGCAGTCATTAACCTGCACCATATAGTAAAAAGTCCTACAGAGCATAGAGAAGTGGTATCACCTTCATTCAGGAAAACCTGAGTAAGGCTTTTCTATCTGTAGAAATTATGGCCTTTCTGTTGGAAAAAGCTGGTCTTGCTCCACTATTTGTTATTGCTTTGCCAGCCTATTCCAATTGAAGATTTACCTCTAACAAAGAACTTCAGTGCTGTCAAGCATTTCTCAGCTGTCACATTCTACATTAGCCACTTCTCTGAATAAATGAAAATAGTTAAACCAAATAAATTTTATCTCTCAATAGAAGCACGAGAAAAGATAAATACCCATGCACCTCAATGTCTGATAGCTCTTCTTTTCTCAGGAAGCTAAAATAGTTTGGGGTTCTTATCCCTCATTTTAATCTCAGTCTTGAACCCTCTCACAAAGTAGAGAACAGCATAATGCCAAACCAAAGGAGAAGGGACAGAAGGTATTTATTTGTTTGTAGGGACAAACTACCTCTTTCTTTCTGACCAAAATAGGGCTAAACCCAAGAATTATAATAAGTCATTGTTATTTATCTGTAAGAGGTTCATGTGAGGTTATTTCCAATATCTGTTGTATTTTCTACCCTTTTTAATGCACATGAAAATTCAAGCAATAAAAGAACCCCAAACAAACAAAAGAAAAGGAGTGAGGAGGAAAGTATGGAAAATGGACACTGTTCCTCTTTTTGACTTGAGTAAAACTATACTGATGTTATAGTTCACTGAAGAGGTCATGTTCTGTGGCTCAAACCAGGGAAGGATTAATCAAAATGAAAATCACCAATAGCACCTTCCTCCAAATCACAGCTAGCCATTCTACCAAATGCCATCCTAGGAGGCAACAAAACTGCAACGAGTTCAACAGATAACTAGCAATTACTTTCATCCTTCTTCCCTCATTTACTCTTGTAAAGGACTCATTAAGCTGAGGAATGACAATGTTTCTGTAACTGAGCCTTTTTGATTACTTTCCTTCCCAACTTGAATTTGTTCCTCATGACCTTTAGAGATATCAATTTAGAATTTTCCCTTTAGTTATTTGGGTTTGTGCTTGATTGAAGCATCCTTCTAGGTGTGAATATGCTAGTGCAGTGACCTGGTGTGGCCCCTACATTGGCAAACTCCATTTCAGAAATCTGACAGTGTACAAGTGTCTAATCCTAAATCCAGAATGTTATTCTCATTCTGTGGGATATTTATTATCTTAGTGTGTGAAGTAGGAGGTTTGATAAGGTGCTTTCTCCCCTTCATATTATAGTCTTTTTTTTCCCCTCCATGATTATTTGAAGAAAGTGTAGATCCTTCAAGTGAGTGTAACAGGGAGAAAATGTAAAAAGGTTCTCAGGCTTCAATACGAAAACCTAAGATTGTTGATTTGATGACAAAATGTCAGTGCCTTGTTAGTTAAAACTCCCAGGAGAAATATTTTTAATCTGGATCTGTCTGTGAGTGATCAAGCTCATGAATATTTTCTTTGCATCTCTTTTCCTTCCCCCACCCTAAAGAAAATTAATGTATTGCTATGTTACAGACCTGTTTCATATTTCAAAAAAGTAAATGGATTTCATTCATTCATTTTCCCCCTGGGCACTGACTTTGGCCTTTTTTTGGTTTGGCTTGGATTTTCTACTTCTCTCTTCATACAACATTGTAATCCTCCACATTCTTTAGCAAAAAAATGAACCTGTGACAAAACTAAAGTGTGAAGATGAATTAGTGATAATGGTAACCTAAGAGTTTATGATCACATTGATCAATGGTGGATACTTAAAATCTATATGCAATTTTTTCTTTCACGAATAATTTTTTGTCTACAAGAAAGTTACTTTTACCACTTCTATATGTCATCAGCATGAAAAATATATTCTTGCCTTTTTTTTTACCAAATTTGTTGTTATGATGATGTGGCCTTACAAAAAGGATTGAGATCTTTGAGTTGGTAAATATATTACAGCATTTTAAGAATGTTCTGAAAGTTTAAATTTGATAGTTTGCCTAATATTCAGAAATGTCATGGGACCTAATTCCATTTGAGACCTGAACAGTAGACAGATCAATAAATATACAGTCACAGATCTTTGATATTTCATTGTACCTCATACCACAATAAATTGCACAACACCATAAAACCAACTTTAAATATAATGCACAAATTCAATGAAAGGAAGGTTGAATTTAAGGAAAAAAGACAGCTTACATTCTCAGGCAAAAGGTTAATGTAATACTCAGAACGAAACAGTTTTAGCTGCTGTAGCCCACATGCACCTATAAACACATACAAACGCAACTGTGGATATGAATATTGCTTATTTGTTACATCTCTGGAAAAATGGCTATCTGAGAATAGTGCCCCAGAAAATTGTTATGGAGTGGTAATTTTAGCTCCAAGAAACATGTTCCCTAATTTTCCATGCCTTCAGGCTGCTAGGGTAGCCTATGCCTCCTGGCTGCTAAATTCTGGCTGTAGTGGCAGCTTTTTTTTCTTTTTCACACAAATTGCCACCCCTATCATTTTCTCTCAAGCTGAAATCACAAGCTAACTCTACATGGTTGTTTCATGCTTCATTTTGTTCCCTATTAAAGCAGCTGATTGAATTCCACACTTCACAGTGCTTGGTGGAACATCTTAATTAAAAGAAAGACAGGTCCAAGGAAGACTGGCACCATTCAGTGGAACATCTTCCTGCCCACCCCAGTATTCTGTAATTGGTGCAAAGATACAGATTCATCACAGTCAAGAGATTTTTACATTTGTTTACTGGCCTGGGGTGAATGTGGAGTTTTATTTAGTGCTGTCTCCTGTTGCCAGTTTTATCTCTTTCTAATTAAGCACCATTTATCCTGAAAAGGAATCCTTTCACAGCACAAATCACGGCTGAACTGGTACAGTATGATCAGCACAAACTCTCGTGGATTGCTTTCCAAAACATCCTAGTCCTAATGACTGGCTGATAGAGGAGATAGTTTGTTTGTCCTACCACGTGGATGATCTTCTGCTACAAATGCAGCTCCCTAGAATGAGCAAATTCAAGTGATCAAAACACAGCTCTAGGACACCAAGAAATTAGTTCTGTTATGTACTTGACGAGATGACTTTGCTGATGTACTGATGTTTTTTTGCCCCATCGCTCTATGCACGTTCATAGAATCACTGAATGGTTTGAATTGGGAAAAACCTTAAAGATCATCTAGTTTCAAAGCCTTTGCCATAGACTGGGACATCATCCACCAGATCAGGTCGCTCAAAGCCCAGTCCAACCTGACCTTGAACATGTCCGGTGATCAGTCACTGGCAACTTCTCTGGGCAACCTGTTTCAGTGTTTTACCACCCTCTGAAAAAAGGTCTTCTTGCTAAGATTTAACTTAAATCTCTCCTCTTTCAGATTAATGTCATTTCCCCTTCTTCTATCACCATCTGCCCTTGTAAATAGTCCCTCTCCAGCTTCCTGTATGTACTTGTCATACCCATTTTGTACTAATGTTTCATTCCACTAGAGCGCAGAAAGAGTCCTGGGAGCAAATATCTGAACCTACATCAGTGTCCTTATCTGCTCTTTCCACTCAGGCCCACAAATTTTGCAGGATGAGCTAATTTTCTCTTAAGTCTCCCGGCAGCCAGGGTAATCCAGCTTAGCAGGTAAGATATATGAGGAAGGGCCATGCAGAACTCACGTGAAAGTGCAAGGGAGGCAATACAGATGTGTCCAAATCAGTAGTAGCCAACTAAAGGACAGCAGTTTGATGAAAGCAGGTCAATGTGCTTTTCAGGAAAATAGCCTTCTTTAACAAACCTGTCACTGCAGTTATTTTTTGACAAAATTGTAAGTTCAGTTCTCAAAACAAGTGTGTTTTCATAATAGATTTCTTGCAAGGGGTACAGTATTATTCAAAATTATTTTCATAATGAAAGGTAAGAAATTGTCATATAATGTGTGATAATAGTAGTTAGGGCAATGGGGATTATTTTCCTTGACTATTTTCCTTATTTTTACAGAACTATTTAGTCTTTCCCTCACTCAGCAATATAATTATATGCTTTTTCACATAGTACTTTGCCTTTTAGAAGAAATTTTCTAATCTGGTTGTAGGAATTCATTCAAAAATACTCCAGCATCATGTGTACATTTCTCATTGGGCCAGAAGGTCATCACCAGTTTCAGATATGGTCATTGCTCATTCCTTAAAAGCCTCACTAATGAGATTTTTACTTTAGGTTTCTAAAGGGGCTTTGTTTTGGCTGGTGTTTTATTCACTGAAGCGTTCCTCTTGTCAAACAGGCAAGTATTCCTGATAAATGTGCTTCCAACGCACTAGAGCTGAACACAACTGTCTTGCACTACATATGCTCTCTCTGTTTCTTGATGCGTGAGACCTGTAGGTGAAATATCTTTCACACAGCTCAGCTGTGCAAATATTGTCAGTCTGCTAACAAGGAAGACTTTCTCCTGCTACATTTTAATGCAGGCTATCAATGTCTTCCCACAACCCACTTTCCTTCTCCTAGATACAGCACTGCTTGCCAGGAAGGCTCCTTTGAAGACAGAGTCAATGTACCTACTTATCAGAGCTCTCCTACTTTCTTTTCTTCCCTGTGTCAGACTAAGAAATGAACAAGCTGGAGGTTTTGGTCTGCTCTGCCTGGTGGTCTCTTCTGGGCTTGCATATTGCAACTTCTGAGCAAATGAAAAATGAAAGGTCTGAGGAAAAGAGAATATAGCTTTAGGTTCCCGCAACACCAAAGGAAGGTAAAATAGAGTTAGCAGAGATTGGAATTAAAACACCTGAGTCTGAATTCCAACATGAAAGATGCATCTGGTATATAGGCAATCTTATCCGACATGCAAAACTTCCCCACAGAAGAACTACTGCAACTGATAAAGTAAGGCGATAACCACTGCTGGCTGTTTAACCTGGTATGTGTGGTCTTGAAGGGCACCCAAGGATTTTTGTTAAGCAATTGTCAACATCTCCATCAAAACAAGAGGAGATCAATCAATCAAACAAACAAAAATTGGCAGGATTCTGTTCACATACAAAGGTGATGAATAAGTTTTATATGAGAAATGAGGGTCTTAAAAGCATATTTAGAAATTCCTCTCAGCCTAATGTTTATCTTACAGGAACTTGCAGCGTTAACTTAGGATGTGGATGTTGGCTACCTTGTTTGATGGCACTATCTGAGGAACAGAGACCATTGTCATGGCTGTTCAATGCCTGTCCAAAGCAAGGCATTGCTGTCACAGGTGAGAATTTCTAGAAGAGCATCTGAACATTGTTTAGCATCTCAGAAGTTTCAGTACATTATAAGCCTGGTTTCTCACAGTGATTTGACTTCCCAGCACACAGAGTGAGGTGTGACTGTAGGATGCCTGAAGGACACGATAGTGCTATGCAACTACACACTGCTTTGAATTATGTGAAATTGGAGTAGCAAAATACCACTGCAAGAAGAAACTGGACGGTGAAAATGCTCTCACAATAGTCAAGCTTACACACAGCGTTTTTCTTTAGCAGCAAGTCTTTCACAGTGGCTGAGTTCAAAGTGCATACTTGTAATTTCAATTTTCTGAAAGACACTGCAGTCTTGTCACCTGTTGAAATGCCACTTTTAGGCATCCATGACTGACAGAAATCCACAGAAACATAGCCTGGAAGAATGTGTATTTTATTGCGTTTCCATGCTGTTACCTTAACAGAGATGGATGGTGTATTACAAGCATGCTTCAGATCTGAAAAACAACAAAATGTCAGCGCTGGGATTTCAATTTCAACAGCTCTGCCAAATGCCAGCTATGTCAATGAAAACCACAATATCTACACAAAAAAACCTAGCTGCTATCTGTAAGTGTAGCCTGATATTAAGAAGAGATTGAGAAGGCTAATAGCCCTCAGTTGCCTTATCTTGTTGTGCCCTGCTGAAAGCCAGGACAGCAGGGTGTGGCAACTGTGTGAGAGGCCAGAACTAGCTGTTCTGGTCAAAAAGCCTGCTTTGGCTCTGATAATACAGAGGAATAATAATCATAATTGAATAAATGATAATACAATCATGCCATGTCAGACATGGTCAGGTCTCACGATCACTCTACAGGGGACACATTGAGTTGGCATAGTTATATTATGAGAAATTGAATTATCCACAATGCAGAAGTCCTGGAACACTCCTTGAACTACTGCTGCATACTCAACAGGGAGCCTCAGCTCAAGTAAAGTTTTCCATCAGATTTACCAGTTTACCATCAGTTTTATTGGGGAACTCTGGTCTTTGTCGTCATCATCACCATCATCACCACCCACATACATGTACACTCATTTCCCTCATTTGCAGCTGTGGAGCCAGGTGTGCTCTGCTCAGCCAAACCAACTTTCACAGGCAGATATGGAGAAGAATGTTATCAACCTTTCTTGTCAACCAGCTTGTAGTGTGTAGAAGGTGAAGAGGGGTAAACGTTCTTTTGGAAATGATGCAAAGTACATCACTGGTTCTTTGATTGTCAAGATATCTAAAATCTGGAAAAACTCCATAACTACATGTTCAAGTCAGCTTTGTACCTGTGTGTTATCCTTGGGGTTTAATGAATCAAAGCAGAGAGTTGTTTCTGCTTGTAGCTGCTTCTTTAAATCTCCAAGAGATGGCATACAGCAAACATTAGGATCACAAAAAATTAGTCTAAGGCAACCTTGATATTCCTTTTTCCCTAGAAGCATTGCCAGGGAATGAAGTTTAGAACTATTGTTTCAGCCTTGTGCTAGACCTCGACAGAGGTGGCACATTTCTATTATTATAATGTTTATGAACCTCATTTTATAGAGCAGTGTGGTGTTGTGCTGTTTGCTATTATAAGCACCCAAAAAAAGCAAATTCCTACCCAAAAATGTAAACTTATTACAAGCATAGTGCTAAGCTCAGGCAAATCCAATGCATCTTGTCTTACATTTTTTCCAAAGGTTTGTTGAAAATTAATTAACTTGCACTGCAAGAGTCAATCTTCATTTTAGTAATTGCTTTCTTTGTGCCTTGTTTCAGAAAGCAAAACTGAACAAAAATGATTGAAAACTGCTGTTACAATAAGAAAAAAAATAGGTTGAATTAATTATTTTCATACTGAGAATCATATTAAAGTCACATATGACTTTATAGTCATGAGTCCATCAAAAAGTGCAAAAGGAGTGGAACTGTGGGGAACATCTGTGAAGAGAATTGGAATTTCCATAGGTTATGTGCATCAATCCTAGGTAAATTCCCTTAAAATTTTTTTGCTGCTTCAGTAGTATTTAATAAAAATAATATTGCTGATGACTGTGCTAACTTTGGAACAATATTTTACTTTTGCTGGTATGATGAAGAAATCAAAAGTGAAACATCTTTACCAAAGTTAGTTACCACAACAATGAATTTGAGTGGATCTTTCACATCCTTCAGTTCCTACAAAACAGCCAAAATGCTTTTCATTTACTGTACAGAACCAATGAGAGAGTCTTTGTTTTCTTTTGTTGCTTGTGTTCCTGCAAGAATAAAGTTCATACACCTGGAGCCCTTGCTACAGAATTGTTTCTAAATAATCAACAGAAGGAGGTATATGAAGATTTGAGGAGATTTTATCGTGTAAAATGTTACAAATGACAACATGTCCAGTATTTTTTTTCTAGCAGCATTAAACCTCAACATGCCAGATTTTATCACATAGTCACTAAATTATGATGTGACCTCTTTCAATTACAACATTAACAGTGGAAGCATACAGTAAAACCCAGCAGTGGGGCTGACCTCAAATTAGTCACTGTGTGCCAAGTGCAGTTACTGCACAAAAAAAAAGGAGGAGAACAGAATATCCTAGAAAATGGTTTTGTTGTAAGGGTATGTATTGGAAAGGGAATGTCCTACATGGTAAAATGAGTCACAATCCCATGGCAATATTGTAGCTTGCTCCTTGACTTTTTTAATCAGCCCACTCTATTCCTAGGCAACATGTTGTCTCTTGAGAACTATAAATATGAAGGATAAAAAAGGATCTTTTACAGAGCTGGTTTGCCTTCAAGGTTTGCTTTTGATTAATGACATAATTGCATTCCTTCAAAGGATGCTATGTAAATAAGATTTGCCTTCTGACATGATGGAGTGGGGAAGGATTTAAATAATTTCAAATATCCTTGTCATCGTTGACTTTTTACGACTTTGACTTTGTGGAAAAATGTCTGGTTGAAATCTTAAGAAGCACCTGCAGTGATCAATAGCAGTCAGGGACCTTGAAAAGTAATGAAGAAACCAAAAAAATATCTAGCTTTGGAATTCCTAGAAAATTGGTTGGACATGCCCATGGGAATGGAGTCATTAAGAAGACACAGTCTTTCATCAGTCAGTCAGTCATTATACTCCTGTAGAAGCTTGAGGTGTTACTTGCTCTAGTACACATGTAGTTGAACACTTGAGGCTGGCTCTGCAGACTTTCAAATTAAAGTAATACCTGTTTATCATGCAGTAAGTAGTGATGAGTGAAAAATATTTTTGATGCCACTGTTTTATTGAAAAGTTAGGTATTCATTTATGTGAATGTTTTACTATATGCAACAATCTTCTTATGCATATTTTAAAAATACAGTTCTTTTTCTCAGTGGAACAAAGTGGAAAAATATTTCATACATTGTCAACACAATATTTTAGTGTTTTAAAATGTTTTGAATGAATTTAGATTTGTTTTGTTTGAAAATTTTAATTCTACTTCAGTTAGAAAATGTCTTTATTTTCAGTTTACTCCTTTATTCCATTTCACATTATTAGAAAATAAAAAGTGAGAAGCCATATTTTCTTACTAATAGAAAAAAATATTTTATGAGGAAAACGTTTTGTTCCATGATTTTGGATCATTCTATGATCCAGCACAGCTGGATTTGATCCCTTGTTCAAGGCTTTCTATCAATGACTTTAGGTCATGCATTTCTCTTGAATATATCCAAGTCACATTTTACTTCAGAATTTAAGGTTGTTGAACTGACAATTTGCAACCACATCCAGAATTTGTTTAAAATCAGGAGAAACATGCTATTTATGGTAGCTGGATTGTTACTGGCAGGGAACACTTCCTATAAACCTCTCCCTTCCTTCATTGATAGCAAACAGTATTGCAGATGTAACACAGAGGTTTACTGTTGGTCCAGATACTTCCATTTTTGGAAGTATTGTTAACATCATAGACTTTTTAGTTGCTAGAAAGACTAAAAAAATCACAGATAACATAAAGTGGGTCAATTTCCTCATGGCTTTTGTATTAATGATCTGTATGTTACAAAAAAAAAAGCTAGATTTCTGGCATTGGACTTGCTATTATATAAGAGGGGAAAACATTGTTTTTATCTGTAACACAGATAGAGCCCCATCTACTCTAACTCCAAAAGTTCTGACTGAGAACATTTTGGTTCTCAATACTGTTGACCTGCTGTTGGATTAATTTGAAATACTACTTTTTCCCACAGTGTGAGATAAACAAAGAGACTAAAAGCAAATGAGCTATATATTCTTCAGGTCAGGTTAAACACAGTATTGATTGTTTTCTTTTCCTATATGTCAGTGCTGTGCTTCCACATATATCTCTAAAATCTCAGATATGCAGGAGCAAACACAAATGAGAAAACCCAGGAGTTAAACACTGGGAGCCTGGCCTCCCCAGCACATATTGACAGCACAGGACTTTTTGCTGCTTTTTATGTCTGAGTGAACATTGATTTTGATGCCTTACCTCCTGGTGGGCTCCTCTAGGACACTGAGCAGAAGCCCTTGCTTTTACCAGCAGGACTCTGTCCCCTCCTAACTGTGCTAATGAGGAATGGCAGAAGAAGGAGCACACTTAGAGGAAGATGCTCTTGTGGGGAGAAACCTCCTGGGTTCTATTTTTAAGAATAAATGTTGTCTCTCCCTTTACCATTTTCTTTGCTTATTTGCTTTCCAGAGCTCAGTCCACAGGCTGCAAGACTTTAGTGCAGCCGATTAAATTAGATTCATGTTGGCCTCACTGCAGTTCCTCCTGTCTCAGGCTGGACTGATAAACTTGAGGGTAGTCTGCATGGGAAACAAAAAAAGATGTGGGAAGCCAAGGGGATGTCATCAACATTTGGGTTTTCTGAATTTCAACCCTCAGAGCAGCAAACCACGCAAAATCATAAAAAAACTTATCTCCTGAGCTTGTGCCTCCTTTGTGACAGGTGGATACCGGACTAAAGTTTTACTTGTAAAACTTAACCTCTCAATTACTTTTGAGACATTTACTATTGGCATTTTATTTGAAGGATAGCATTGTGAGTGGCAGCTTCTGGCAGACTGGAGGCATCAAAGGGATTCACAGATAGGTATGGAGGGGGAAGGCCATGGAGTTGAAGGAATCACAAGTTATTTTTATGGGAAAATTCCACACTCATGGGTAGCAGGCTACAACCTCACACTCTGAGAAAAGGCAACATCCTGGCTCCCAAAAATGACTGTGCCAGTTGGCTTGGTGCAGTGCCTAAAATGTGAAGGAATCTTGACTTTTCTTTGATGATTGAGAAGAATTCTGAAAGCAGTTTCAATTTTGAATTTAAACTCTTCACTAGCAGCAAACCAAAATATATCTTATCTTGCTTCTAAGAGCAAAAACCACCCAACCACAATACCTTGTTTGATCCATTTAGTTTGATAGTTTTACAATCTATAGATATTGTAAACCAGGGAAAAAATATTATATTAGACAGAAACAATATATTAATCTATACACAGCAAGGGAAAGTAATTGCAAAAGAAGACAGTGAAGGAAATTGAATGGATCATGGAATATGAGCTGCCAAAATTAGGTAAATTAAAAAAAAAAAAACCTTCAATTTCCTCAAATAAAAGAGAAGAAGTCACAAAAGATATTTTTATAAGCAATTAAAATTTTTCATGAGAGGGAAGAACAGGTGCACAGATCTGACAGTTCATGGTGTTTCAGGGTGAATGAAGGTACCGGCTGGCCAGGTGGCCTTTGCTAAATGTATATCTCAACGTCTTAAGACCCCACCAGTCGTTGCTTTCAGTACAGTCTTAAGAGACCATTGACAGTGTTGTTAAATTTTTCTGGAGGCTAGTGCACGGTAAGGAATGTGGCACACTCAAGACTGTGTTTCTTATACCAGTTGTATATGAGGTTGTTTTAGAAATTTTTTCCTGTTGACTGACTCAATTCTTTCTAGGATGTCTTGCTTTTGAAGGCCTGGGATTCTGTTTCAGGTGGTGGCACTGGGCACAGGATACCTTTCCAGCCATCCAGTTGTTGTTTCCCCTATGGAAAGCAATGATAAGCTGGCCTTGGTGGGTTTGTAGGAGTGACATATAGCCAGACTGGTTATATTTCCTCCCCATATTTATGTTTCAGCCAGTGTCCTGGCTCCTTCCCTGGCCCTTTGCTCTTCCTATATCTTGCTTTTTCCCATTTGCTCACTCTTTCTATGGCATGTTTTCATTCCCTCGGTGGAGCCTCAGTTCCTTGTAACATCAACAAACTGTGTAATTTCAGCTTTTGCTTGGCCTCTGACTCGCATCACACATATCTAGAATAAATATTTTTTCAGTGTCTCATTTGAGGTATAGCTCATTGCATCCCAGCTTGTCTCTTTGAGCTTTTCTCATTCCAGAGTTCTCTTTCTCAATGTAACTTTGAGTATCAGATATATCTGGTCTATGTCTAGCTGATGCTTCATAAGTGCATCAGCGCTCACCCTGTCATTTCAGTGTCTGGATATAATTTTATTTTTTTTTCCCTGACAGGTGGGTTACTAAAATTCTCTTCTTTGCCACTACCAGAATTGTATAAAAACTTTTCTATTTTCAGATTTATTAATTTTTCATCTATCTTTGTTCTCATAAAACCATTCTGAAAATACAGCAGAAAGTAAAGGCCTTTATGTGTTGTTCACATCTCAGTTTATTTCCAGGCTACATGCATAGGGCAAAGGCACTCCATTTCCATTCTGTAGACTTTGCTTTGGAAGTAACTTTTATTTACAATTTGTTTCAGCACCTTTGCTTACACGTCTTCATCCGGTCCAGTTATGCTTTGAAGATTAGAAAGTATTCTATATACATTTAACATTAAATTCTATATTCTATATTCTATATTCTACATATTTAACATTAAATTTGGATTTTCCAAGTGGCTATAGGACTTCTAGGAAATCAGGGCATTACTATCTCTGTTATTATTTTACCTTGAGTTAGCAACACTCTGCTTGCATAATATGACCATTAGGCTTTTGTGGCATCTGCTGAGGAGGGTATTGATTTATGGCACACTATTACTTTAGGAATAATTTTTCAGAGAAATGGACTGGATCTGTAAATGACAAATGCTAGAGAACATGCAGTTATTAAAGAAATGCTTTAATTATTTGTAATAGATATTCAGGATACCTTTTCAGCTTCTGCCTTAATAGGTTCAGAAAGACTTCACCACCTTGACAGACAGCAGGGAGCTATTTAATTCAGCCAAACATTCCTCGGGAAAAGATGCAAAATTAATATATTTTTCCAAGCTTCTTGGGTGTAATCAGATTGTTATATTAAAAGAAAAAAAAAGTGAATTTCCCTGAATGGCAAAACCAATCCATACCACACACTCTTTTGCCCTATTGAGGAACTATTCTGGACAGAGCAAACTGATTCAAAAGATCTTTATTGTCCCCTATATGAGAACCTTTTCTGAATGGGTCAGACCAGTAGCTTCAAAGTGTTATGTTCTTCCAGAGCCTTTAAGCATGTGTCATTTTTGTAAATGGAATTTGCAAAGATTAATTTACACGGGGTTTTGATGCTCTCCATCAGGTCATTTTTGATTTTGGCTCCTCCTCTGTTCTCTGGACTCAGTGGAATTACACCAGGTTATATTGGTTGAAGATCATGGGCTTGTAGTTTGACAGGATTTTGGACATGAATCCTGGCTAACTGGTGCTTTAAAATTAACCCCTAAGTTAAATCCCAAGACTAGTGATGGTGTGACAATTACAGTCAAATGAGCTCCATTTTCCTCTGCTGCTAAATCTGCAGGTGCTGGGCGAGGCCATGCTCTTTTTCTTTATGTACTAGCACAAAGAAGTACTACCACTCTTGTTTTATTCTGGAAATGTTATAATTTTCCCCTTAACTGTAACTTTCTTTATTATATTTGTATTCTTTATTACCTCTAAACTCATCTTTAACCTTTTCCCAAGGCAGTTCCTGGCACTTCCATCTGCTTTTACCAGGCTTCAGTGAATGCAGTGGGCACTGGCCTTTGCTCTGACACTTAAAGAGCCTGCTTGGGATTGGGCATTTGAAGAAACCCACACTCACCCTGAATATGGCCTCCCCACCTAGGGAGCTTCTCTCTGGGGGTGCTTCTCTTTGGGGGTGGTTCAGAGCATTGAGCGCTGTGACAGGAGCCATGCTGTGGGTTCCACATTGCTGGAAAAAGCTAGTCAAAACTCAGCAGGACTAGAACATGAACAACCTGGGGTTACTATAGATGCCACTAGAAGTTCATTTCAGCTTCTTTCTTCTTCATTCGATCCCTTCCTCCCTCCCTTTTACTTGCTCCCTATCTTACTCTCTATTTCTTTCTTCATAATGGAAACAAAACTTTGTATTTTCACTTTGATCGACTAATGGTCAAAACTGCTATTTATTAAAGTCAAGGGTCAAAGGTGTTGAATAACTACAGTAGGACTGGACCCTGCTTATTTCTCAGTTTTAATTCACTGGCAAAAAACAGCTGAAGTCTGAGGTTTTTCTTTTCCCAAAGTCATGCTTGTGACATTGCACTTCACATTTATGAGAAAGCAGTGTTTTGGTACTGATGCGTAATTGGTAAAGGACAACTGGTATAATTAAACCATGAAAAGGACATAAAAATGCAGCCAATGGACATTATTTATAGGTCACCCCTCATTTGTAAAAAAGGTTTAGTTTCAAGCAGAGATGCACAAAGACAAAATCCAATCATCCTACTAATAAATCATTGCCCTAAAAGCTTTCTATCTGATATTTGTGCATCTGCATTTCAACCTTTAGGTCTGAAATACGCTATTTTTCCTAGTCAGCTTGTTAGCTTGGGTTCTGAACAATTTACTTCATGCATTTAAATCCCTTTTTTCTGAGGTATTTTTGGTGTTAACTATCAGTGACTAGATAGTTTTGTATATGAAAGTATTGGAATTTGTTATAGATTATAAAGCAAACATATTTGGCACACACCTAGCAAACTCTAAGCATGTTTCTCACACAGGTTATATACAGTTTTCTGCTAGAAAAAATATTGCAGGTGGCTTTATTACATCAGTTCTTGATTTAATAACAGCTAGACTAATTTTTTAAAAATAAGATTAATAATTTCTTGGGAAGTTCTACTGCCTCAGGTAAATTCATTAGATAGTCCTAAACAGGGTTTCATTTCTCAAAAGCCTCAAACTTCATTTTCTTTAATACTCTAATAAAAGGAAAGATATATTCCAAAGCAGTTTTGTAATAGACCAACAATTATAAATGCAATTTAACAGGGAAATTCATCCTAACCAGTCTGGTGATTATTTATAAGGAGTTCTAAAAAATTTTGTTTTAAGTAAATACCAAGGAAATCTGAACAGTGCTTGTAGTTGTAGAGGGTTATTCCCTTTGACAAATGGTGATATAATCTGAGGGGCCCTCTCTCTTAATTTTAAAGATGGTAGCTGTGCATTTTGGATATCAAGTAATACATGGATTTAATAGACAATTCATGAAAATAAAGCCCTGCATCTGAGAAGAAATGCTATGAGAAAAGTCTTGTTGCTGTTGCTGGCCACAGGAGAGCAAATAGATTCCCTTTTTATTGGCAAGTGGTTGGAATCAAATTAACCTCTCTCATCGTGGAGAGCAAGCCTAAGTGCATCTGCCTGTCAGATGTTCCAAGGTGGCATTTCCTAGCAACTAGAAAATGCTAATTCATGACATTGATTAAATTGTCTGTGCTAGGCCAGGCCTCAAAACTGCCTTTTTATGCTGTGCATTTATTTCTCTATTAAGATGCAAAGGAAGAAGGTTAGTGCTGCAGTTCAGATGGCATAAGAGTGTGGAACATCATGGAAGTGGAATATAAGGAGGAAAAAGAGGATGCAAATATGTTGATAGCCAGATGAAAATTTAATAATGAAAGGAATGTTGGTGGTAGGATCAGTTTCTTAAAGAATATGTTCTTCTTAAAGAAGATGGTGCACAGTATAAATCTTCAATGCACTTAGATACACTTCAATACACTTCTCTAGAAGTGTAGAGTAATAAGCACCTTTATAAACAAACTAATACATAAAACTCACAATACCTTAAAAATAGCTAAAGCAACTCCATAATATAGAAATCAGTCAAAATAATCAACCTGTACTAAAAATGTAAAAATACTAAGTTTACCAGCTGTGATCACAATATATTTTTCTTGAAAAGGCCCTCTAAACCAGCCTTGTGGCTCCACTGTTTTTCCACATAGGCTGGTTCTTCCAAACTGAAACAACCCATTTCAGATTGTGGCATGTGTCCTGGTTTGGGACAGATGTGGGAGGAAACTGTCACAGCCGGTGTCATGGTTTGACCCCAGCCAGCAATTAAGCACCATTTGGTGCAGCCCCACCTTCTCGTCTCTGGCTGAAATCCCAAGTCACCCTGTGGCAGGGCAGGTGGGGAGGTCCAACAGGAATGGAAATGGTGGGATAGGACTCCAAAGATTTGACAGGGGTTAAATCCTAGGGGTTGAAATTCTAATGTGCATTGCTTTTCAATTGTGACCCTATATAGTACTGATGAAGCTTACCTGTTGGACATGTCAAGTTCCAATGAGGTCAACTTTTCAATGAGATTACCAACATTATACCAGGAATTGAAAACATTGATAAGAAAACATATATTGTTTCTAAGGCTGGCATCCTGCCTGCTGCCTTTTCCTTCAGGGAATTAACTATTTGCTGTTAATATTAGAATAACTTAGCTGTAGCTATGAGCTCCGACTGTAGCCATGAGTTGGAGGTCACAGAGAAAGGATTGTGGGTATCATATACTAACAGTAGGAGCAGATAACATCTCAAGAAAGTGTGATTCTGTTATGTGCAAGTGTCTCTGATGATAATAGAATTTAAAAAAGGGGGAAAGGGGGAAAACCTTTCTTCCTCTCATCAATTAAGACATTGGCAAAAAGAAACATTTACACGAGGCTTTGGTAGGCTTTCATGGCTGTATTCTCTGGACCATGCGGCTGCTCTCATTAACAATAAAGGAAAAAACACAGTTGCAAGGAGGTAGAGGAAGAAAGCTGTTCTAAAAGGAAATGTAGGGTTTGTCCCATCCAGCCATCTTTTGAAATGCTCTTAGCTTTGAAATTTTGTACACATTAGAGGCTGTTAGTTACACAAACATAGATCAATCAACATTTTCCTGAATAAAATCATGGGTCAGTGGCTTGGCAGAATTCAAGTATTATTTTCCCTCAATGCATGTTACAGATTCAGAAGTGTCCTTTTTTATTTTAAGCACTTAGTGGTTTTAATCTTACAATGCAGGTAAGTAATTTAAATAATGCATCATATCTTTAGTAGAAATAATTATTCTGCTTCATCATCATTTACACTTTAGCTCATCAGTCAAGGGCTTTACACTACTGAAAATTCATACTAGCATCCTCCTGGGCCCAGTTTCCTTTGGCTGCAGTCAGTCAGTTTTCAGAGTGGCTCCTTTTTCTGGGAAATCTTGAACAAGGCTGAGCAGTGCAATGTATAAAGCTTCATGAAGATTTTCTTACACTGCTGTAAGTATGTGATTATATTTATATTTACATATGTATGTGGTGACTTGAGCCTGGTTATTTATCAGTGCACGTCTATTGATCCCTGGGATGCACCACTAGTGACTAGCCTCCAGCTAATACTTCAAGATAAACAATATCCCCTGCTCCCCATGGCGTGTCAACCTCCCCCTCACAAAAGAATATGAGGTTGGTAATATGTGATCTCCCCTTTACAAATCTCTGTTGCTTATTCTGAAAATCTTCTTGTCTTTCTTATGTTTGGAAATGGCTTTCAGTATTATTTGGTTTACTGCTTTCCCAAATGTTAAGATAAAGCCAAGCAGCCTATAGGTCCTTGGTCTTCCTCTTTGCCCTTGAAAAAAGGAATGACATTGCTTAGTTCTGGTCCTCTGGAACTTGCCTTGATCACCGTGACCTTTCCAAGACAGTAGAGAACGTCCTCCCAATGACATCAGCTAACCCACATTTTCTCTAGTCATCCTTTTGCTGGCGTAGAAACTTTCATTGCCACCCCTCATATTGCTGGATTTTGCTCAAGATGAACTTTAGCTTTCCTTATTAGTTTTAAATTAGTTCAACTGTTCTTTATTGTGGGTTTAAGCTTATCTTAAGCTATCTTTTGCTTTAGTGCTTTCATTTTTACTGTCATAATTAAAGATTTAAAAGGTAGTTACTTTAATTCACTTCACACCACTGCTTGGCTTAAAGAAATAAAGTATTTCAAGATGTGCTTTTACTGAACTCCTCTGAATGTCGATTCTCTTCCAACTCATGTCTATTTTATAACTGATAATGCTGGTATCTGAACCAAGGGAAAACATCAAGGGCTTAACTGTGCTTGTGATCACGCTGAATTCTAATCTGTGTTTCTCATGATCTCAGCAGTGTGCTTCTTTTATTGCAGTAAGATGTGACCAGAACATTCCTTTTTTTTTTTTTTTTTGTTACAAGGTAATCTTATGCCACACATTTCATTTTTACTTTACATTTACCTTGAATTCCCTGTGCATGTGAACACATTAATTACACAGGGAACTGAATGCATGCATACAGTGATCTAGTGCACTGTCCAGTGGAGGGCAGTTGAGGACATTAGCTTGAATTGTTCCCGAAAGAGAGGAGACATTTGATTGCTTTCTGTCTTAAAGCGTGCATTTTATTGTGAACAGTGAACTCTACAACTGCAAGAGCCAAATGGCATTAAAATAGGGGATGCAATATGCAAACTGTAGAGCATTTGAATGTTCTGTCCACTTCCATGGGGAGCTGGGGAAAATTATAATCCTTATGGAAAAAGAGAAACATTCTCTCAGGGCTCTTCATGTGATGTAGTGTGCACAACTGTGTTCATTTGGACTCTGAATGTAGCAGATTTCATCACACTTGCTCATTCTGTGTAGCTCTTACAGGACTAGGACCATTTATTTCAAATACTTTCTCCATACGTATGCACTTCTTATCTCTTATCACATTGGAGAATGTCACTTGCCAGCTTACCTTGAGAAGGGAACTTCATGTGACAGCTAAGGACAAGCCACATTTACCTGAGCAAAATGCTTAAAAGCTATTATTTATTGTGGAGCATCTCTGTCATGCTTTGAGGACAGAAGCTGCACTCAATGTTGAGTGGGACAGAGTGATGGTGATCTATTACACAAAGGGTACTGGATCTCCACGGATATGGAGATAAGCATGAATATCACCTAGAGAGCATGCGCAGGCACAAACAATACAGCTCAAACCCCATAAATCCAAGGGGCTGAAAGTACTTCACCCTTGTGTCTCCTGTGAGTGAAGTTCACTGTTGAAGTAAAGAGAAGAAGTTGAAGTTTTCTTCATCCTGTTTCTCTCCCACATACCAGACTATTTCCTCAAACAAAACTCAGGGTGAATTTTTTTCTTAAAGCATGAACAATTATCAACATATTCACACACCATCAAGTTTTATATTTCATTATATTCTGTGTTTAACTATGTATTTTAATTATAAATGAAGCCTTGATTCTCTTTAGTTCTAGTCAATTTCTGAATACCTGTCTGATAAAAATTTACTGTTTCCTAAATATTATGTCAGCTCCCGCTAAAGTTCTGTGATGCCGTGCAGGAGTGGAATACAAAAAAAGCACAAAGCACTGGAAACAGTGGAAGAAAATTGAAACAGACTCACTGGCCCTGCCATTAAGATTAAAATTTCATAGCAGTGATGGCTGGCATAATCAATCTCTAAATTCATTTTAACCCTTAACCTCTCCAACCTTGACATAAATCTTAACAAATAATTCTGTATTTTCAGAATGATTCTCAGAGGACCTAGAATCATCTACTTAAAATTCAATACAGCCACAGAATACATATATTTATTAGTTCCATAACTAAT
Organism: Donacobius atricapilla; assembly: GCA_013397315.1. Lineage (NCBI taxonomy): Eukaryota > Metazoa > Chordata > Aves > Passeriformes > Mimidae > Donacobius > Donacobius atricapilla. The sequence goes on along the minus strand of WBMY01009912.1, from coordinate 624,158 downwards.
CCAGTTTATATTAAATTTTCAAACAACAATTCAGTCTCTGGATATTTTCCAATTTTTTTTTTTTTTAATATTGAACAAAACTAGGCTTGCATAAGCCAAACAAAATAGCAATGATTTTTCATCACATCTGAAACAAACATTAGTAAGTTAGGAAATCCAGAAGAGTTTAAGGTTCTTGGAGGTTCACAACACCTTGAAAGATTTGCAAGACACCTGGAACCTCATGATAATTTTTATTTCTTAAAGAAAATAAAGGGAACCAGATCTTCAAAAATGAAATCAGTGGAGCGGTATGGATGGTAGCTTGCTGATATGCTTTCAAGGAACATCCAGTTAAATGTTCTTTTTCATTGTGTAAAGATAGAGTTATTCAAAGAGAGTTGAGAAACCCATATGTATTCTTCAGTCTGCTGCAGTTCTACTCAGAAAGATAAAGCAACCCAAAAGAGTGAAAATCCAGTGGAAGTCTGAATGCAGTGGACATCACCACGCTGTCAGTGAAATACAGTAATCTGCTCCAAGGTTACCTCATTTGGCTTGGATGCAGGGAGATTATTTATTTCCTTTGATCCTTTGAAGTACATTGGGCATAGTAAACACAGCTGTGGGGAGAAGCCTGTGCTGCAAGAAGCTGTGGTATCTGGGGACCTCAGTGCCTCCCTGCCCTGCCTCCCTGCTCTCCACACATTGCCTGAAACTGTAGTGTTTGGAGTCGTTCCTGCTGTGCTTCAGGCAGCCAGCTGGGCTGGCCCGCACAGCTGTGGAGGTGATCTCTGTCCCTTGCAGGGTTTCCAGCTAATGCTGGCTGATCTCTCTCCATCACACATCGTGTCTGAGGTCAACAGTTCCTTCCACATCTCTACCGAGGAGCTAGACCTTCTGTTCTGGATGCTTTCCCTTGCAAGGGGCCTTCAAACCACTCCAAGGATCTGCAGAACATCCCACCCATACCCCCAGACAGCTGGCGGCTGGGATTCAGGGACAGCTTAGTGGTCATGCAAGCACGGGCAGCCCCTGTCCCACTGGGGATGAGGGAAGAAAATCCCTGAAGTTCTGTGGGGGGACTGCCACCAGGCCTGTAGGAGTTGCTTCCTGATGATCTAAAAGAGGAACAGACTGGACAAAATCCCATGTATAAATTTCAGCTAACACTGCCGTATATACATATCCCATATACCCCTGGTGGTTTAGCTGTTTGCAGCGACAAAAATGGATGTGTAGCATGAAGAGGATTGAAGTGAACAAGTGTTTATATACTCCACATAACATTCAAGACCAGAACCTGTTTTGTTTCACAAAACAATCTCTCAGGAAGAGAAGGCGTGAATCCCTAAGTTAGGAGAATGAGCCAGGGTCATTGGAACATCCAGGATCACATTACTGAATTGCTTCTCTTCTGATACTCAGGGTGAAGCTAGTGAGAATACAAAGTAATAATTACAAATCTACCTTGTGAACTACCTTTGCAGTTGCACACGTTAGAATTCATCCAGTCTTTGTTCCAGCTAGAGATGCCCTCTTAAAGGTTAATCTAGTTTTCTTGAGGTGCTAGTGAAAAGGGTTTTTCTGCTCCAAATTTTGCTTCCTTTCATGACACAATGCCAGTATCAGGGATAAAGACCACCAAATAAGCCATAACGGTAACCCTAAAGGAGCTTTCTGAAGTGCAGCAAGTCCAAGGGAGCATCAGCAACAAGCTGAGATTTCACTTATATTGGCAGTGAGATTCAGAATGTCAATACTTTCAGAAAGACTTCCCTTGCATGGATACTTAATTCCTAGGGCGCTCACTTCTGCAAATGGCATACATTCTGCCATCTTTGACTGCAACCTTACAGCAGCCCTGACTTTTGGTCTCTCTGACTGGAAGACTGGCTTGGCTGAGCTCAGCTTATGGCATGGCTTTCCTGATGAGCAGCTGTTTCCACCACACAAATTTATAATCTGTTGCTGACTTGTATAAGGTGTGCTGCTATTCCTGATTAAACACCTATTATGCCACCAAGTTGGAGGTTAAAGACAGAGGTGATGAGGGAACAGGTCCATGAGAGAATGTCTTTGCAAATATTGTCACCTGTAAGAGCAGGCTTTCCACGTGAAAGTTTATTTTAAACATGGGAAAGCATCTTTCCCTGCTGTATTTTTACTATTTTCTAGCTTTTTACAGTTAGGAAACCCAGCTTGTAGTAATGTGAAAAATCTTTCTTTTTACTTACAAAGCAAACCTATGCTTTTTTTAATTTTGGATTTTTTATTTATTTTTTTTTTTTTTTAGGTTTATGGATTTACCATCTACAAATGATGCTAGTCCTTCATGAACACTTTTTGACTGCATAAGTGGAAATTCTCCTGTTGTCTGGACCTTGCTCTGTATAGGATATTGAATCTGTTTGGCAACTGGATCTTTTGCCACTGCTGGCTCTAACTTGTGTACTAAACATACATTGTGCACTAAACAAACACACAGATGAAGAATATTTAATTCCAGCTGACTATGGCATTTAAAAAGTTTCTTCAGGTATTAGTAAATAGGGCATTGGATGAGTTCATACATGAATTAGAAAGTAGTCCTGCCAAAATATATTCTAAGAGTTTGGCTCTTACCTATATACTCATCCAATGAGTATTTGAAAATCATTTTATCACATGAAGATAACCTGGGAAAAAAACCCAAAAGCAAAACCCTGAAGGTAGAGTCAGCTTTTCTATTTCTACCTATACTTAAGGCAAATGTGAGAGCAACTCATCTGAACTGGAGAGAATGTTTTGGTGGACATGCTGGTTTTTTTTTCTTGTCTCCCTGAACCAGTGGTGGTTCACTTAAAAGGAATATTTTGTGTTTTCAAAATCTATATCTCAGGATACAGAGAAGTAGTCTGGTGATGTTCTTCTAAAAAGTGTTTACAGTGAAATGACTTTTTAATGTGTTGCATTGAGTTAAAATCCTGGTGATGGACCAGACTTTCATCTCATTATATTACTAATTGATTGATAGAAAATTCAACAGCAAAATTTTACAGCTTGATTCACTGTGCCCGACTGCCTGAAGTGGGGTGATGTTTAAATGTCTGAGAGCAGATCATGTGGAAGTGGGGTCTCAGACAAAACTAGGAGAGCTATGTATTGAAACTGGCAAGTACTGAAGCTGGCACTAGGTTGAGCTTTTCCTTAGTACATATACCAAATATCTATTTATATATATATATATATATAGATATGTATATATATATATGTCATATGGCAAGCTGTGACATGAATGCTAAGAATACACATAATGTTCAGATAATCTGTTGAGCATCTACTTTTGATTCAAAAATATTATTTCTTATTGAAAGTAAGGTTCCTCTCATCCAAACTGAGTGTGGTAAGTGAAAATAATGTGGTTGTAGAAGCTTAAGTGATGGCTGGAGGGAATTTCTTATTTCCTGTCAGAGTAGGAGTTGGTGGTGGTGGTTTCACACATTGCATTTTCATTCTAGATTTTGAAGGGTCAGAGAAGCAGTGCACCACTTAGAAGCTGTGGTCCAGGAAATAATCTCTTAAGCAATTTGCAAACAATTGTATTTATGTGTGATTTGGTGGTATTGATCATGCTTGCATTCTGAGCACAAGCAGAAGTGAAAAAGTAGAAGTCAGTATTAGCTGGGCTAGGGATGCAAAGTCAAAATGTGTTCAAAGCTGTGTGCCAGTGCTAAATACAGGCATGGCTCTTTTCGCAATGACTGCAAAAATCATTGTTGTGGTAAAGCATGTAGTGTAACATTGTCCTTGATCATAAAGTTTTCTGAAAACACAGGACTTAAATCTTGCAGAGTGGGGCATAACTAGTTATACCCTAAAAACGGTGTGTTTCAACACACTGAACTTTTAAATCCCATTGTTAGATTTTTCTTTTGTTTGGAATTTTCTGTGCAAAAATGTTCTATGACTTGTTCTGAATTAAATTTCATTGGGCTGACCTTTACTGCTGTGGTTTTAAGCAAGAGGAGCAGCCACCATCCAGACAAAAACTCTAGTTTGCAAACTGTGCCTGTAAGTACTGAAATGGAACATGGGGCTGACATTTTGTTTGACAGAAACATCAGGCTGTGGTCTTCCCTCATCTGTGAATATCCAATTCACCAGTTTCTTCCCCACTGGATCTAGGGCACAAACACACCTCATAAATCAGCTGAGAACTTGCTGCAACTGAAATAATTTTTAGTGAAAACAGTATTTTATCAAAGACTGTTTCGAGCCTGAAAATTTTCTCTTTCCTAGAGTTAGTTATTTTGTAAAGTAAGATTCAGAATAAACCAGCAATTTCTTCTTTAGTCTGTGATTCAAAAAATCCACAGCCCGTCTTATGCATTCCAAGGTGATATATTTCAGATCTAATAATCACCTTTATGATTTTTCTAATTTATTTTTTGAAATACCTTCTCTCCTCATTTTTTCCCTAAGGGCCTTTACCTCTAATTAATCTTTCTCTGTCAGCAACAGCAATTTATTATTTTTGAACCCAGTTATTTTTCCTTGCCTCCTACAAAGCAGTGAAAGTTAGAACCTAAATTAAGTATTTTTGCTCTGACAATAGGCACACACATTTGAGGGGATCATTCATTTTGCTGAGCTACAATTACGCTCAGACTCATCACATCCAGGTTCTTAAGAGAACCTGTCAGATTCAATCTTCTTTGAGATTTCTACTTTATTCTGCTGTGTGTTTATATGGCCTTTTTTTCCTATACTTGTTCAGTTTTACTTTACCTTTGTCTAGAAAAAACCACAACTTTACATTAATAAGATGATACAGCTTTCTGTTGGAAATTTTCTATCACTCTTGTCGCAAGCTATTTGATAGTTAACATAGCAGTTTTACCCTAATAAATAAATCTTTTGTTTCATTTTATAGATTCTTATCTCTTGAGAACTAAAGAATTGTGCAGGAAAATTAATAGATTATTGGTGTCTGTCAGTCATGATCTTTTTCAGTATTGGTAGATGTCTGGGGAACTCTTTGAATACCAAAGTCTTAATATTTTGAAATCAATTGTTCTTATATTGATTGACAGCAATGTAAAGGACCTCAGCGTATCTGTAGCATCTTTTCTTGTTGCTTTTGACCCTATCTGCTTGAAACTGTCCCTGTCTTTATCTCCAACTATTTATGAACATTAGCAAACTAGGTTACTCGTGTACTGATCAACAGCTGCTGAGTTATGAAAATCATATTTAAATGGCTCTTTAATATATTTAAGAAAAATAGGGAGTGTCTGAAATGTAAACTCAATAACAGGACGATTGCATTTGAAAACATAATGGCAATTGATCAATGTGGCAAAGAGGACAGAAGTTAATTTAAATTTTATAGCCTTTTCTTTCATCTAGATTTTGATATTGATTATTGTCACTAAAAATAGTGTAACAGGATGTTAGGCATTCTTTCAGACTAATACATGACGAATTAGGAGAGTCTTTAACTGTGGTAAAGTAAAATAGTAAAAATAATTAGCTAAAAATACCTAGGTTATCCTATTAAATCTCCTAGAATTCACTGAGCATTTAAGTTTTCTGTTTCTTTACTCTATATGTGTCGCCCTGATGTTTTCAGCTTCTCTTCTGTTTTGGTGTTTCATGGTTTGGGTTTCTTCTCACGCTCTGGTCTGTAAACACTGGCAAATGTTTATTGTAACTTCAAGGTAGTTTTCATTCTTTTTCTTAGAGATATGGACAGCTGATGGCCAGTTGTCCTGACCAATGGGATGGGGAGAGGTGTCACCCTTCTCCCCCAGTCCCTGGCCTTTGTAAAAATACTATATAATAGAGTCAGTCCTTTTTAAATAAATCAGTTTCAGTTTTCACGCCTTCTAATCAAAATATGTGTGTGTGTCTGTGTGTGTGTGATGAACAGCATCACTGTATGCTTTGTTCTTGATTGCATTTTGGAAATGTACTGATATAAAAAGAGCAAATAACCCGCAAAAACTTTGACCAAAGTCAAACTGTATTTTGTTCCCTGTATTCTTTTATAGACAACTCAGCAAGATTTTTTTAATGAATATTATTTACTAAGAACAAGACTAATGACTGGGATTAATCATTTGTATGAAAAATCCCAAAGACTTCACAAAGAATTATAATTCTATGCTCTGGTCTGCCCTATTACAGCTCAACATAAGTTTTGGCTTGGGTTGACGAGCATTTTAGTCTTTGGCACAACAGGATGAAGCCCTGTGTGCAAGGTAAAATAATATGAGACCTTCCCACAGCCACTTTCCAATATACAAACATGGATTTCATTTTTCCTAATCCTGAAAGGCATCAGATGGATTATTAAATTAACAGTGTATTGGAAAACTGCATGGATGAAATTTCAATGTCATTTTAATTAAAAAAAAAATCATTTTCTCTCTTACAGTCCTTCTCTAAATATGTCTGAAAAAAAGAAATGTAATTTGTTGAACTATTGATCACAAATACCTAAAAATAATGAATAAAAGTAAATTATATCTCTTTTTGGAAAGAAACAGCTTTGTGAGGTCCCACATACCTATTGTTTTTTAAATATATGGGATTTAAAGCATATATTCCCATGTAATCTTTATTTACAAGTTACTTCGAAAACCTCGAAGCACTCATAATATCAAATACCACTTACTGTGGTTTGCCTTAACTCTTAGGATGATAAAGATGATTGAAAGGATCTTCATGGCCTGTTGACTCTGACTTGATAAATGAGCCCAATGTCATTTGGCACGAATTTCTTAGTGGAACACAGCTGTTAATTGCATGACTTATACCTGTGTCAAACAAAGGCAGTGGGATTCAAAGAAACAAGCATATCAAAGTCAGTTAGTTATTAAGAGCTTCCCCTACTGCAGACTGTTAATCAAAATCTCTTGAGAGTCTGTTTATGGCTGCTTTAACTCCACCCGGGATGCTTCAACTGTTTTGGATACTCCCTTTGCCATCAGGCCATCTTGCTGACAATTATTTCAATACCTAGCTCTCTGTGAGTTTCAGAACCATTTCTGTAACAATGATGCTGTCATTAAAATGATGTTAATCTTTATAAATAGACTAGGTCCCAGGCTTTGCAGTGAACACTTTACAGGCAGAATTAGCCTCTGTTTTCACTGGCTCTATATGCCTGCATTTCGTTACATTTAAATCAGATTCCTACTTTAAGTTATTAAAAAAAATATATGTACTTATTGTTTTCGGCTTTTAAATTGTTCACTACGATTGGAGAGACATTACTATTTTGACTATTTACTATTCCTCATTTGTTGCTTGTACTGGATAGCTGGTCACTTAAATGCTTTTCTGGGTTTTGCTTCACTTGTCTGGATGACTCCTAGAATACAAATAATTTTTGAAATAGAAGTTAAACAATTTTTGCACAAAAAAAAAATTTACATTAGTTTCTCATTTAGTAACTCCCTTAACCAATTCATGAGAAACAGCTAGAAGGAGAAATAAGTTACATGAGTATTGTTGCCCTTTTCACTCATTCCTGATGTCCAACAACATTTTACAGAAACTACTTGGACTATGGTATTATCACTACTGGGTCAAGTCTACGTTTACATTTTAACATACAGTTTATAGCTTTCTCCAGTCATCATAACTTCTACCAGATTTAAGTAAAACCATGCAAGGAAGTATTTTAATATGTAATAGCCATACTATTGAGCTTATTCTCTTTTGTTTATTATGAGCACATTTCTCATATTGAAGCATTTTATTAGCTCATATAAACCATTGGGTTCACAGTCTTCAATAGAGCCACACAGGTGGCTTTTTATCAGCTGAATATCTTTTGCTAAAAATGCTCTTTTGAGTAAAAATATGTACTTTTCTTTTAATGGCCATATGGGGAAGTTTAGAAATCTTACAAAGGGCCAAGGAAAGCCTCAAATCAAAATCAAACTAGACCACTCTCCAATAGCTGAGCTATGAGTCAGGGTGAAGCTCCTGGGGCCTGGGAGCATCAGTGGCCAAATGTGGTGCTGGAGACTCCTCTCAGGCGTTTGCTTACAGCCATGGGGCTCCTCAGTTGTTCCAGTCTGACAGACCAAGGAAGCTTAGCTGCACCTTTTGGTTTTGTTGTGGTTCTGGTAGTTCAACACTGTCTTCTATTTTGAGGTTCTAGAAATAGGAATCTTAACATAAGTAAAAATTCCTGCAGGCAAAAAGTGTTTTGTTTATTTTTTTTAATTTGACATGATCTTGATGTAACCATGTCTATTTTTAGAATTGTCTTACATGTTCTAAGGCTGACTTTTTTTAGTAAAAATGTCTTTAGCACATAAAAGAACTTGCAATGTAAGCAGATAAATGCAGTTAATTCTTTACTTTATCTGGCCTGTCAAATACTCTCTGTCTATTTACTACAAAGTGATAACCCAAAATATTCCAATTTGAGCTGGATGAAGAATACTCTTGCCTCGGTTCTGCAAGAAAGAAGAGGTAAATGAGCAAAATTTTGATTTTTGAGCTCATTTCACACATAAATTTTTATGCCTTTTTATTAAAAGTGGATTTTTTTCAAGTGAGAAAGCAGAACAAGGTACTCTGAAGTGGCTTACTCCTAGTGCCAAAATGGGAATAACTTTCACTAGTGCAAGCAGATTTAGGATGAAACAGCTGTGTTCATTTTGAAGGCCACTGGAAACGTTTTACCACTTCATCTGTAATGGAATGGTTAAACATGTTGGATTTAGCACTATACCATAAAATACATAATGATATGCTCTTGTCTGTGCATAGTTATAGATAAGATCGGTGCCTACGCAACCCAAGACTGTTGTCCAGGGGTTTCCACTCACATAAGAAGCCTTTGAATATTCCATATATTTAGAGTATTAGGAAATATACCTTTTTCTTCAAGCTAGAAGTTTTGACAAGTCCTCACTAAATCATCCAGCATATTTGTGACTCATTATCACAGTCTCCACTGCTTATTNATATATATATATATATAACTTTTTATAGAGCTGTAGAAATCACAAAACAGATAAGCCCTTTTTTGGTCAATTTTGCTGATATCAGGAATGACTCTGGCAACTTAAAGAAGAGGAGATGGTTGAAACTGATACACAAACTCATATGTTCCTCAGTTCCTGGGCATTTTAAAGAAGATATTCCAGTGTTAGAGCTGTGGGAAAGGCTCATACAAAGCTTTATGCTATTTTTAACTACTTGACAACGCTGAAGGCTGATGTGACTCTTGAAATGATGATGCAGTGACATCAGAAACTTCTGTTATAAAAGAAATAGTGATTATAATAAAATCAAATATCTCGTAAAATACTAGTGACATCATAAAAATCCTAGGTTGTTCAGGGATGAGTGCTGTGACCACTGACTTTCTGCTCTGCTTTCCTCACCTCCTCATTATCCCTGAGATTCAGCTGTAGACTGGAAGCCTGCAGGCAGGAGCACCTTGGAAATGACACCTTAGTGAGAATGCTAACTCGTACACACCCTCCCACACACCAGCTGTGTAATTCATTGCAGGGAATGGTTTCAGGTATTAATAGATTGCTGGTGGTGCAGAAACACCCCTGCCCAGACAGTGCAGGATGCAGAGCTGTGTTCACTAGTGAACGCTCCTCCAAAGCCACAGGGGATGCCGCTACTCTCACAGGGTAACCCTTTGCCAGTTTCAAGTCTGCATCCTTTGCTACCTCAGCTTGTAAAAGCCTTTTACTGCCCCAAGGGCTTTAGCTCCTGCATGATCAAGTGTCCAGGACCCAGCTGTGACACAGCACAAGTGTGCAACCTTCTCCCAGACTGCTGAGTAGGGGCATCCAGAAAGACCTATGACAAAGTCAGCATGGAGAAAAGGAAGGTAAAAATTAGGATTTTGATTTGGGATTGTTAGCAGCTCAAAGATCTAGAAGGGATAGGGTTTATACGAAAAAATGCAAAATCCTAAAGAGAAAAAAAGAAGGAATCATCAGGTTGCCAGGCCAAACTATTGGTACCATCTACATTAATGGAGGGGATGAAGATGGTAACTCAGTGCTGTTTTTTCCTGGGATAATTAATTCCCTTCACAGTAGCTGGTGTGAGGCTATGATTTGGATTTATGCTGAACACAGAGTTGATAACACAAAGATGCTTTAGTTAATTCTGAGCAGTGCTTGCACAGCATCCAGACCTCTTCTGCTTCTTGTACTGCCATGCTGGTGAGGAGGCTGGGGGCACACAGGAAGCTGGAAGAGGACACATCCAAGACAGCTGATCCTGACTGACCAAAGAAATATCCCAGACTGGATGGGATCAGCCTCAGCATATAGAGCTGGAGGAAGAGGAAGAAAGGGGGGGACACTTGGAATGATGACATTTATTTTCCCAAGTTGCTGTTATGCATGATGGAGCCTAACCTTCCTGGGCAGGGCTGAACACTTGCCTGACCATGGGAAACAGCAAGGAATTCCTTGTTTTGCTTTTCTTGCATGCACAGCTTTTGCTTTCCCTATTCAGCTGTCTTTATCTAGACACAGAGATTTTTCACTTTTTTTTTTTTTTTCTCTCCCTTATGCTGCTGGCAAGGTAGAGGCTGAGTGGCTGAGTGTTGCTTAACTGCTGGATGGGGTTAAACCACAACACTCCCTAATGCTGATTATCTGTCCCTGGAGGCTGTAAGAGCTGCCCCTTCCCCTCCTGCCTGTGTGACAAAGACTCCAGTGCCTTGTCAGGGGACCACACTAAAGGTTAGCTCAATGGATTGGTGAATCCTAGCTGTCTTTTGTGTGAGCCAACCACCAGGTAATTGGTTTCTACTTTTAACTTGCATACATACTGGCTAAACTTGTGCCTGGCTAAAGACACCATAGTAAATTGACTCAAAAAGGGTCTGTAACACCTCCAATAATCTCCTTCATCAAATCAACTTCTCGCTTGGCAGAGAACTGATAATGTCCTTCCAAACTGGCCGGGGGGCTGCCTCTGGGGCTTAGTGAGTGCAGTGCTTGAAATGGTGTTCAGCCTGTGCATATGACCTACTAGGGAATGTCTGTACTGGAGTCAAAGGTAGAAAGGTATTTCTAGGAACATGGACCCTGCAGAGAGCTACCAGAATCCAAACCTACCTGTGTTTTCAAGCAGGATCCCTAGCCTTCACTCAGCTCCATGTAACTCTACCCATACCATGACAGCTTGAAAATAAGCAGGAGACATGGGGTAAGAGGGGTGTTCACAGACCCGGTGTGAACAAACAGTCTGCTACAAGTAAAGCATAATTTACTGAGAGCAAAAGTCCTTAAGAAAAAAAAGGGTTCAATGAACTGTCTGTAGCTGTGTGTAGGCTGTATAGCATCTGAGTGTCTTGCATATGGTGATCCCCCATGTTCACAGTGTCCTAAAACACTTGCACAACAGCTGAGGTGCAAGCAGCAGTGGCATACTCACCAGTAATTTCTGTCTTGTCTGGTGTCAAGGAAAAGGTTTCTCTGCTGTGCAGGACCCTTTTATAACCTTCCTTCCCCTTCAGGAGCTCAAATAACTCCTGAGCTGCTTAGTGACACTGTTCTCTGCAGTGGCCAAACATCTGTGTCACAGTTGGAAGGAGTTGTTCTGATGCAAGTTCTCTTTCCCTTCCTGTTTATTTTGATGACATTTATGCTATTTCCAAGGTGAAAGAAGTCAACCTCGCTTTTTTTTTTTGGTTATTTAGCTAGTTCCTACTTTTGCTGAATAGACTATTAACTTCTTATGCAGTAACGTCACTTCCCTGACTAGATTGCATCCGCTATTCATAAAATCATTGCATATCATTGTTATTAGATTATAAAACATCAGCTTCTTGCTCAACACCAGCACGTCCAGAGAGAAGACTCAACCTGCATATATTGAGACAAATTCCTTCCTGTGAAGTCTCACTGTCTGTGGTTCATCCTCTTAAAACTGTCTGACCTTTGCAAATCAAAAAGAGACAAGAGGTCAAACCACGATCTGCAAAACACTCCAGATGCCTTCTCTGTTTTCAGTGGGAGTAAAAATTCATCTACATGGTGTGTTGCAGGAAAGAAAAGGACACCTATTCTATTACTTTGTTAGAAACTATCCTTTGGCTGGAATGCGGGACTGAACCTTTTGTGTTGCTATGTCCTATGAATTAAATATGAAAGAGAGAATATAAGGGTTGCTGCAGTAAAACCTTTCTAGTCAGGACAGCACGGAAATATACATGGAAAGCTGTTAAATTTTGTTTGCTTGTACCAAAATAGATTAAATCTAATGGCATTATGGCTGCAATAAATTTAGGATCTTTTGAGAGAAGGGAAGAAAAGGGGGAGTGAGAATGACTCTGAGTCATAGATGAGCCCTGATCTCAGAGGATGTGCACAGGCAATACTTTCATTGATCTCAGCAGAGATCATCACTTGCATAACAACTTCCGAATCAGGCCCATTTTCAGTGCTGAGTCAGCCTAAGGCTCAAATTTAGTTATTCTATCAAGCAGCTAGTTTGGAAAGTGTGGGAAGGTATTTTTTTGCTTGTAAACGTTGTGGCTTTTGATATCCCCCCTCCCCACCCTAACATTTAAAAAGTGATAATTAAAAACAAAGTAAAAAAAATGGCATAGAAATTAAGGCAGAAGAAGATGATTATTCACTTAATTCAATTTCTCAGTGTTTGCAGAGAATCAGAAGCCTCCTGACATGACTGAAGTGCTGATATTCTAGAGCATTTCATGAAGAGTTGCTAGTATTATCAGAGCTTCTTTGCAATCATATTTTTTTCTTCCAGCTTAAAATCAAAAGGCCATGTGTTTGTCTGAGAAGAGAAGATGATACAGTTAAAAGGACATGTTTTACTATATACATTTCCTTACTTAGATCAACAAATACTCGAAATTTCTTATAGATTTATGCACTCCCTGGAGCATTTTGGCATGGTGGGGACCTGCATTGTTTCCATATGCACATGCTGTCCTTGGTTGTTCACCTAGAAATCACCATGAGCTTCAGCGTGCATGGCTGCCAGAGCTTTATATCTCTGGATCCTTGTGGAATCTATATGGGTTGTATCCCACAAAGGATTTTACCTGCTGCTTTAAAGAATAGTTATGTTTAGCATAAATATACTTCTGACATATCTATCAATCAATCAAAGGAATGATGTTGCTATTTTATTTAATGGTAAATAAATGCCGCAGATTGAAATAAGAGTTTCTCAATGTAGAGGTTTCTGTAATATGCTTCTGTAATATGAAAATGCACATGATCAATCAGTAAAATGCAGTTGGTTCTTCTCCATCCATTAGGAAGAGGGGAGTGAGAATTCTCCGAGCTTCCTTCATGAATATTTAATAGGAGATTAGATCATTAGAGTTTGTCACTTTCAAGCCATTGATCTGAATCAGATTTGCAACTGTGATACATTGTTAAAATTATATTAGGCTCGCACACACACAGAGTTGTCCTAAAGGTAAAAGGCAGGGTAAAAAAAGGGCAAAGGCTGAATATTGATAAGGGGATTTGAAATGCAATGCAAGAATAATGATGATTTAAGAACAGGGTTTTTTTGGAAGCTCATCCCCATAAGCAAGAGATGGAACTGATGAATAAAGTCATGCATACTACGCGAAATCAGCTGTCCAGTGAAGATAATATGCTTACAAAATCACTATGGTTGGATCCTGCTAATGCTGTAATTCTATGACAACAATTTTAATCACTGGAAAATTACTCTATTATTTGTTTCTGATCTACCTAATTTTTCAAAATGGTTGCAAGCTGGTTCAGTGGAAAACATGTAATAACTGTTCAACCAACTAGAGCATAGAGATGGACAGGAACATGACATTTGCAGAAAAGAGGTTTTCTTTTTTCATGAAATCTGATATTTAAGACTAAGGTATAATCATAGTCATGTTATGTTTGCCACTGAGAAAATGTGAGAGGTCTTGCAATTTACTAAAATCACCCGTCTCCTGAGTTGCTTACATCTTGGGACTACACACTTCTGCCTGCAAGTTCACACATCCTTGCATGCATTTGCACTCACACTTTTTTTTTTTTTCATCAGGATATGTATAACTTTGAGTGAGTATCACTCAGATTAGCCTGCTGCTCAAAGGTCAGAGTCTTCTGCCACCCATTTTTCATGGGAACAACTCTCATGCGGACACTGCATTATTTATGTCGAAAGTGCTTTCTGGAAGTCAGCTGAAATAAATGATGAGTGAATTTAAACAATGGGAACATAACTATGACATGTTCTTGACAAGCCAGTAAGCACATTTTCTACAGGAATGAGCCAATATAGTGTGGGTAGAAAGAGTCCTCCACTGAAGTAGGTCACACAACATTTAAACAAAATCAGAAGAAAAATTCAGCAGAAAAATCATATTTTTTATTTCAAAAGAAAAATGAATGAAATTGGTACTTTATCAGTTTTAATCAAAGTCCTTTGGAAGAAAGGGAATTTTCTTGCTGAGCTGCTTTTGTAGAAGTCAGTAGTGATGGCACATCTTCCCATTTGTAGACCATAAGACTGACACTGGCATGAAAGTCCCTCCTGGTGTCAGACACAATCCTACTACACTAGCTTAGGAACCCAACTTCTTTTGTTCCCCTGGTACATGAAGGACACCTTTCCTTAACAGCTTCATTACTTTTTTTGGGAAAGGCAACTTTTTGCTGGCTCACAGACAAATAGAATCCCCCCCATTGCAATTGTTTTCCTTAAGCATCCAAGTGCTTCAGAAATGTTAAGTCAGCTAAAATCACCTCCTTCTATATGAACTTTAGAAGCTGTTGCTAAATGGCTTATTTTGATATTACCTGAAGGTCATTTCTCTTTCCCTGCTTTGGCACAGTCACCATGAGGACAAATTTTAAGTAAATGCTCTCACCACCTCAATATGCCGGGAGCTGGTGAATTTCTCTGAGTGTCATCTGAAAGGCAAATCTGGCCTTATGAACATATTCCTGGGTTATGATAAATCCTTAAATATATTAAGGGTTTTAATACATAACTTTTTTTAATCCTCTAATATGTCTTAAGTCTAAGAAAAAAAATAATGCTACTTTAGTAATTTTAGTGATGTCCTAAGCATTTGGCAGGCACCTCCTTCATAATTGCAAAAGAGCTGATGAAGAGGGTAAGTGGAAAAGTGAAAGTATGTGTTCAGATCTCTCCAGCTCCCCAAAGATGAGAAATCCGTGAGGGGAAAGAAGTACTTGAAAGAAGCACAAGTACCAACAGCTGCATCAGAAAGAACATCACAAAAATGTATTGCCCTAAACCCAGTAAACATGCTAGAAGTAGTTCAGCAGCAAACTGTCATGCTAAGTGGATATTTCTGGGTTGATTACCTTGTTCTGTCATAGTGACATTAATCTACCATATTATAAAGCCTCTTTATTAGAGGCA
The DNA here is from genome assembly GCA_013397315.1 of Donacobius atricapilla. Taxonomy (NCBI): domain Eukaryota; kingdom Metazoa; phylum Chordata; class Aves; order Passeriformes; family Mimidae; genus Donacobius; species Donacobius atricapilla. The sequence continues at coordinate 608,783 of WBMY01009912.1, read as the reverse complement.
GTTGATAGCACTCGCAAACTGCTGTTCCTTATGACTACTCAGTGCCATTTCTACCTTATGAAAAATCATTATTTTTATTTACTTTGTCTTTCAAAACAGGCATATACCTCCAAAATCAAACTATTTTCCTAAGATTCCAAAAGGGCATTAGCAACTAATTTCAAAGTCATACAGAAGCTGAGCCCAGTTTGATCACAAGCTGGCACAAAGCAGCACACAGTTTGACAATGGTGCAGGCACAGTGTGCTTTTATTGGCTTGCCCTAGTCATACAGCACCAATGTATTCTTCTTAATTGCCACTAAGTCTGCTCTTAAACCAATATCATTCTGCCACATTCTGGCTCCTTGATCGTGATACATCTCTTTTTATTGCACAAATAATCAAAGTGTACCAAGTGACAACACAATTAATACTGGGTTACTGACACCAACACTATTCATACTGCACTACTCAAGTCTTCTAAATCTTCCAGCAATTGCTCTGCAGGTACTCAGACAGAAGACAAATCCTCCTCGGTGCCTTGTAAGAATTCATGTGCATAGAAGCAAATATCCTCCTGGGTCACACCATTGCAATTTCTCTCCATACTTACTCTTCTACTCCTGCTATTTAGAAGTTCTGCAGTTCTGAAGGTACAAGCAGTGTGCACCAACCCCAAATTGCCGAGGAGCATCTGTAAGAACATTAGTGCTGTAGTTTCCGAAGAAGTACTGGTGCTCCTGCCTCTCCCTCCTACAGCAAAAGGCTACCCATGTACTCCTTCCCAGGAGAGGCAGCAGTACAGTCATAGAGTTTGAGGACAGTTACAGTAGTCTACATCCATATAGGAAGGCTAAGACCCTTCCAATATCCCCTGAGGGTTTTGAGGAATGGATGAGCTTAGATCTCCTTCTGAAAGTTTGTAGAGAGGCAGAGTTCAGTATTACCTTCACTTTGGCTGGTAACTGAAAGGGAAGGGGACATTCCCTGTCCCTGAGGACAAGGAGCATGCAACAACACCCATTTGCAGGAATAAATCCTCCCCTCCTTGCCCTGGTGTGATCTCACCCATACCATTTGTTTGGAACAGGCTCTGGATCTGATCATAGTCTATCAATGACAGTTTAAGTGTTTAACTGTAGAACACCAGGCAGACTGGCTCAGTCACATGCTTGCCAGCCCTGGGAGTCCATAAGGATCCCAGCAGAACAGCTGGGCTGGGAGGCTGGTGGGACGGCAGAGATGAATTTGATACACATTTGCAGGACGGACCCAGTTGCGGCATGGATTTTGAGGTGAGAATCTTTAAACTCCTTGCTTGTGATTCTTCTTTACGAGCTTGTAAAACTACAGGGTGACACAGGAGCTCGGTCAATAAAGAAGGATGAAGAGGAAAGATAAAAAATATTTTGTCATCCTTGAATGCATTTCCTGTGAACGCAGGATCTGACTGGACAAACAAAGAGTGAGTCTGCTCTCCTCAGGCTATCTTGTGAAAGATGTTTGATCTAGAATAACTATCAAAATATCAAATCCTCACTCACAATTGTATAAAGCACACTCCAAAAAGCTACAGTTTTATAAAAGACCCAGAAGGTCATGACTATCAGGCACCAAAGAAAGGTGTGACAATATCTCTCACTGCCAGTGTCACAGATCCTTGCGACTGAAGGAGATTTATTTATGAGGTGGAAATCCCAGCTGATGAGAGAAAATGGATATTGCCTGTTGCCACCAGGCGAGATAAGAAAATTATAGCTGTTTCTGTTCTTCTGATATTGCTGCTCACAAATCTGGCAATCAGCTCTGCCCTACATGGGCCACCCTGGGCACCTCGCAGAGGTCAGTGTCATAAGAAACACAGTTTACATCTATGACTTACTATTTTGGCTGTGGTCTTTCTCCACAATTTTTAAGCAAGGTGAAGAAAAAAAAAATATCTAAAACTCTTATCGAATTTACATGAAGGGTGAGATGCAGCATCATTTAGCTCATCATTGTGATAGTGACTCATATGGTGTCTATCAGGACCCTGGAAGAATTGATAGAGATCTACTGGAAAATTTTAGCAATCTACTGGACTTGCAGATCACACCATATCTTCATTATCCCTGCTCTGTTTCTTAGAACACTGCTTTATTTTACCTGCAAGCAAATAATATAATGATGTGCTGACAACTCTATGAAAGTTTTCATTGTCTCTTATTTAGCATCTGTGAAATTTGATGTGTCTCTGCCACTTCTCAGCGATAACTTTTCCAGAAATGAGATAAAGCATGGTTTCTAAAAGGGGAAAGATGCCATTTATTTCTATGTAGACTCAAATTAAATATCCCGTTTTTCAAATAAACCCTTCAAAATCTTTCCAGGACATGAAACACAAGTTCATTCAACTTTATTACGATGCAGTGGCTCTCTTTAGCAGTCAGTTTTCATTTACTTCAGCAGGATTAAGCAAATCCATTATTTTCAGCTTACATGCAGTGGCCTTCCTTGATCCTTTGTACATCTCTGCTTTTTTCTTTCTTCTTTTTTCCTTAAAAAAAAGCAAACAAAAAAACCTCCCCAAACCAACCAAAGAAAAAACCTCTTGTATCTCTTGCATTTTTCCATTTAAAATAAAAAGTAGTGGAAAGGAGTTTGGGGCCAGTGTTTGAAATAAACACATCAATATTTAGTTACAGGGAAATAAAAGTCAAATGGGAAAGAAGAAAGGTCCTGTGTGTCACTGCTAAATGGTGAGATGGTGATTTCTGTCAGAAAGTCGTGCTTGCATTTGAGATTGTAAGAGGTTTATAAATAAAGTTGCTCACCCAGTTTGCTCAGTTTTGCTTGTTTCCATCCCTTGCAAATGACCATGACTGTAAATCATGTTGCTCAGTCTCACTGCAGGCTGCCTCCAAAGGACAGCTCTGCCTCCCTGCCTGGTCCCTGTCCTGCTCATTCCCCTACGGCAGCACAAAGAATCCGGTGTCTGGATGCTCATCTGGGTCATAAAATAGTATTGGGATTTTGCTATTTTTTTTTAAATGTGAGGTGAATTTTCAGGCAGACAAACTTCTACGAAATCCCCAGTACCGGAGGTGGACAGCCAATTTTCTGGTTTGCTGTTCATTATATTGATATTGTCCAAAAACTTCAGCTGAGCTCAGCTCTCTAGAAGTTACATGCAAAAATGCCAAGGCCTTAAGCACAAGGGCCTCCAAGGTCCTTCCCAGCTGTTAGCATCCTCTCCCAAAGACAATTACTCTCATGCCTAAACTAAGGCTGCTTTGCTCCAGGACCTTAATGAAGATGAAATTCAGGCCCATAGATTCATGCCTTGAGGACTTGCCGCGCACTTTTCCTGTGGGCATGTTTATGCTGCCCAGCACTGCCTTGTCCAGTGTCACTTACAAAAGCCTTGACTCTGGCTGTGGTCTATTGGTCAGCCTCGTGCTTCCCCCAGACTAATTAGTGCCGCTACAAAGCGAGATGAATTGCCTCAGGCACAGTGCCAGGCTGCAGTGCTGTGTGTCCTGAGCTAACTCGCCGATGTGACGCAGCCCTGTCTAGACGCACCAGCCTGGACAAAGCTGGTTCTGGCACCTCTGCATGATGTAAACACTCGGTTCCTGTCAGCCAAAATATAGAGTATTTCCGATGCAGTAAGCGGGTCACAAAATGAGGAGATGAGAGTGCCATGTCAGCTCTTTTCAGATGTACATCCTTTCTTTCCCAGCATGGATGACTTGTGTTCCCTTGTGGCTCTTTTCCCCAGTTACAACTACAAGACCCCAGGAGAAAAGGTTAGGTTTGGGGATAAGCATGAGGAAATCTTCTATTTTTTACCTGTTACTTCTTAAAATAAATGCAAGGGAAATGAATGCCTGATTGTGCCTAGAGTTTCCACACCACTGGAACCATTTGTCCTCGGAGCTAGTTGAGACTCTTTCTAAATACTGAATTTGTGCATCTTGTGCCATTTATACTTTCTATTGTTGTTGTGCTTCTGGTACAAAAATGCTAGTATGGTCACTCTGTTAACCTCCAGGAATAGAAGAGAAGAAAATTCAAGTTTTGCTCATAACCATTCAAAGTGATTTAAGACAAAATGGAGAACAGCAGCCTTCCAAACTGTTTGTGCTAATGAATATGTATTGCAGTCAGATGAAGATCTGTGAGCAGAGTATACATGACATCTTTTGCAGAGGGTGCTGCCAAGCTTGAGTATCTAAAAAAGCACTGGTTTAATCAAGGGTTACACTGAGGGCAAGTCAGTGTCTTGTTTCTTCTATAATTTACAAAGCCATCAAGTCAAACCTGCCACAGCCAAAAAGTAGTCGGAAAATTTTGGAGTTTTTTGATTTTGTCATTGTTCCTCAAAATCTGACATGACAGGAAAAGCTGTATATCACTTGCTTGACTGTTAGACAAAAAATGTACATTTCATATCTAACTTCTCATGAGTGCTTTTATTATCCAAGGACAGGTAAAAGGACATTTTGCATACAAAAAGTGATGCATTTGAAGGAGCCCTTCAGTGTCAGTTCATTCCTTCAGACATGTGGATGAAACATGACAGCTACCTCCATTCTGCTTCTCCTTTGTCAGCACCATGACCACGGCCTGTTAGATTCCCTAAGTCTCAAGGATGACTCTGTCTTCAAAAGTATGGGTGTTGCTGCACTGTTAAGGTCAGCAGGCTGCCCTAGAGCGTTGCGGAGGGAGGCTATTGTTTCTTGTCTGGGGTTTGGGAGTTTAGAGGTTTAGAGTTTCCCTCTGTGGGGCAGAAGAGACTAGCTCAAATGTTCTAAAAACAAGGAGTAATATAATGAGTTGAGCTCAAGAAAGGACAGAAAAGCTCCAAGAGTTTTCCTTCCTTCAGTCTTTTCTCCTTCAATTCTTTCTGGCCTTCTAATGTCCCACCCACTCTTCCCTCTGTAATGGTAATATCACCATGACAGGCCCAAACCAAGTAGGTGATCTCTATAATGAAGGTAAAAAAATATAAAAGGAAATGTATTCACCTTCACCATGGATGAAATCTCCCAGGCTGTGTTTAATGTGCTCACTGCTTACATCAGTTGACTTCTGTACTTTTAAGTGTGTAGAATTAGTAATTTATCAGTAAAAATAACTTAATAAAGGTGTTGAGTGAGAGTGCTTGCTTTGGCTTGCTATGCACTCTGCTGATTATAAACATTTTATGTGTCTGAAGTGAGAGCTTTGTGTCACAAGAGCCTTTGTCAATTCGTGTAACTGAGCTCTACTTATATAGGGTGTGGATAGAGAAAATATTACCAAAAATAGCTGGTCAGAGAGAGAAAAAAATACATGCTGAGGGGTACTGTATGAAAGGCTGCTAAGAGTTTATTAGCTTGTCAGACTAGTTGCCTTATTGGATTCATCAGAACTGATAAACTCAGGACATCACAAACTGTCCAGGTTGGCACAAGGCCACCAGCAACAACAGCTTGTATAAATCCGACTACATCCAAGAAGGATTTTATGTGCTCTGTTTAGGGAAAGAATATGGGATTATACATATGCTGATGAACAAGAGACCTCTTGGGGGATTTGCTGTCTGTGTGCCTCTTAAGTCAACAGCTGGGTCTGACCCCTGAGCTGCTGCTCCAGCTGGGCAGCACTGAGTGAGAGCAAATTATGTGAGAGAATAAGAACCACAGGGATAGTTTTCTGCTGTTAGTATTAACAACAGCCTGATAGTGTTGTTGTTCTCCTTCTCCTTCTCCTTCTCCTTCTCCTTCTCCTCCTCCTCCTCCTCCTCCTCCTTCTCCTCCTTCTCCTTCTTCTTCTTCTTCTTCTTCCAATTATTATCCTGATACAGCTTTATTATTTAAGGTTGTACTCATAAGTATTGGTTGTGACATTTTCTTCCATGTCCTGATCCCCTGTCAGGGAAAACAGAACATGCAACACCTGTGCATTGGGTCAAACCCTGTGAAGGAACAGCATAAGTAGAGTAAGCAAAGAGAAAAGTGTCAGAATGGTGCATCTGCAAAATCTAAAATCTCTTTCTGCCACCCTGAGCTCTTGAGTAATGTCATTACAGTCAATGTCAGGGACCCAAGATGACGAGATTAGTTTCTTCCCTAGTTACCACAGCTCCATTCACAACATTGTGGATGGGAAAAAATAATTCACAGAAGGTTCTCATATACACAGAAGATGTAGAAGAGTAAAAAATCTGAGCAAATGGGACGGTAATTAACACCCTTTTTCGATGGACTTCAAATTTGGCTTCTTTCCAGAGTCTTCACTAGCCAACCCTGACATGTACATGGATATATATGGTTCTGTGCAATAAGAATGCCTTAATTTGGGCCAGAGACTCAATATGAGGTGAAACTGCTCTCTTCACAGGAAGGCTTACAGGCTTGCACTGTCCCTGGTGACTCTGAGACCCATTTTCTTTATCCTCTGGTGGCTAACGCTGCCATCCAGTGCATAGCCTCAGCTCCAGAAGGTATAGGAACAATTCCATTGTTATAATTTTTCCCTTGCTTTTGGGTTAGACAGCAGCAGATTCCAATTTCCATTGTGTATTTATTGCTTCTGGAATGAGTTTGTTTCCCAGTTTAGGCAACAGTGATAAAATCTGGACTATCTGAGAATATCTGGTGGGGGTGAACAAACTTATTCTCAAACCTGAGGTGGTCTCTCATGTTTCAAAAAATGTTGCATTAAAATGAACTCACCTTTAATATTTCTATGAGTGATTGCTCTCAGTAGTCTGTGAACTGCTGTCAAGTAATCAAATATTTGCGTACCTACTTAACAGACACCAGATTAATCTATAACTTGTAAGATAGCATTTGAAAATGTGATAGTGGTTTGTGTCATGCATCTTGAACTACTCTCAGGTCCCAAGTGCTGGAACCATGACATTCAAAGAATGTTTTCCTGATGAAATGTGTTAATTCTTTACCATATGTAACCACTAGTGATGAATTACTCTGGCATTCACTGTAAGAACATTAACCAAGATGAACCCATTTGGTGTTAATGTCACTGTAATATATAGCTCCCTGGGTAACCCCTTGGAGCTTAACATTCATTTAGAAAACACTTTTTCAAAAGAGTTTTATACTACACTTTTCTATTTTAGAATTATCAGACAAGCCATTCTGGATTATATTTTTCATTTCTGCCTCAATGCTGTGCTTGCTGGCTAACCTGCATTTCAGGATTGAAATCTCTTTTCTTGAGGGAAAGCTTGGATGTCAGTCCTACAATGTACTCTAAAATCACACATATTGATGGGAATAATGTTATCTCTATTGAACTGCTACATACATCACCTGGCTCATACATCCAAATATCTCTTCCATATTATTTGTGGCTTTGCTTGTATTACTGTCTTCCAAATCGTATTTTGTACACCCAAACAACAAACAGATGTTTCTTCCTTTCTAGATTATTATCCAGTCCATGTTTTCTCATCCTTGTCAGCCACTTTCTCTAGACAAGTGAAAATCCTTTATTTCATTTGTAGTTTGGAGCGCATTTCTCAAAGTGCAGGAAAAGCATCTCTCTATGCTCTCCTTTTCCTGCCACCGCTGGAGATTTGGGTACAAACTGCCAGCAATCCATGATCTGGTGTGCTGTGCATGGTACATTGTGTAGGTGGTGTGGCAGTAGCAAATTACTGTGTTTGTGTTGCTGTGATATTGTGAGGAGAGACTGCAGGGGTTTATTTGTGCTACCCAGGTAGTGGAGGAACAACATTTCTATGCTGGAGAGTAAATCCTTTTTATATTAGATGAATTCTCCTTGAACTCTGATAGCAACGTGGCCATTCAGGGGTAATTGCTTGTTTATGAAGATGTTTTGGAACTGAGAAGTTAGCCTGATTTTAATCCATTCAAAGTGCTCTATTTACCACAAAATGTCAGCTATTGCTAGGTCAAATGCCAAATTTCATTTCAAAAAGAAAGCTAATATGACAAGATTTATTTTCCATAAGCCATGTTGATTGATATTAATTATATTACCATCCATTAACCCTCCTCAAGTGGTTGTTGCATTATTTAGTTGGTGATCAATGTTAGGATAGATCATCCTGTTTGTCCTTTTCAAAATGTTGTGATGTTTCTTTTCGTGCAGCTTTCTGGGACATCCGCTGAGTTCCTGGACTTTTTGAAAGTTGGCATTACTGCTCCAGAGAGCTTGAGCAGCATTTTAAAGAGAGGATTTCAAACTATGTCCACTTATTAAAAATCTCTACAGAACATCATAGTTTTATTATGTATTTAACATTTTAAGGTGTTACTAGTGTGAAGGAATTTATTTTGGCATCATGATCTGGGTCATTAAAACCATCACCTTTTCCCACACATACAAAAGAGAAATGTTTGCTGAACACTCCCATTTTTCTGCCTAATTATTAATTGCTTGTATGGTTTTCCTCTGCTAGTGGACCTGTGCTCTCTCCCAGGAGCCATGAGCACAGCTGCCCAAAGACCTGCTAAACTAGATTTTTCTTGAATATATTTGCAAGATCAAGAAAAAAACCAACTAGGAACTGCCCCAAAGTTCCAAGATCTCCTCTAACTGGTCTTAATTATGAGTTGGTAGGTCTTCATGCATTCATTGGCTTCCTCTTAATAATTTTCTAGCTTCTAAATTACAGTATTAAAAACTTTGTCCTTCATTCCATATCCTATATACATGTATTTTTGTGGTTGCTTCCACTTTTCCTCTAAAACAGGTTTTTGGTTCTCTATAAATCAGGGTAATGCTACATCTGGAGTCTAGGTTTAGAACATGGGTAGACTTTTTTGAATATTAAATTGAGAATTCTTCAGATTTTTCTGAAATATTTCATTTTTGTTTTTTACTTTTAATATTATACCAACAGATTAGGTTTATAACTATTTTTAGCTTTGCAACCCCTTTTTTTAAAGAACTGAATGCTACCCTTTTTAAAAAGAAGGGAATGTTTATGCTACTGGCTGGCACAATATTCTGTTTGGAATATAATAACCATTGATTTAATCAGGTCTTTGATGAACTTCTTCCTTTATCACAACAGGTACACAAAATGAAATACAGCATACCTGAAGTGAAAGTTTTCATTCAGAACCTTCAGGAAATCCAGATAACAGTTTAGTATTGCCAGTGTGAGACCCTCAGTAAGTGTCAACTGATAATTTGTGAAACAACACAGTGATTTTCCCCTCATGATATACTGAGAAGAGCAGTATTTGATTAAGGGCATCAGTGCAGGTCAAAGCAATGTGTCTATCTCAATTCTCTTAGGAGAGGGTGACCCAACAAATAAACTGTACCGCTGGGGAAAAGCGAGGCACAATGAGGATTTGTCTGAACCTGTATGGGATGATGTGGCTGCTGTTATGTGTGAACAGAAATTTTAGTTCCTCTTACTATTTTTACATAAAGCTCCTTGAACAGATTAATTTTCATTTCATCTAAGACCCATTTTTGCCTGTTTCTCTTGAGCAGCGATAGGGATTCCAAGTACAGCATTAAGCAAATGGCATACATACACTACAAAATATTTTCACAAATATTTTACATTCATTTTCCTCACAGCTTTGAGCAAGGTTTAAATATCAAATGTTAAAATATTCAAAAGGTTCAGTTAGAAGATTTGTCATTCTGTTGGCTGAGGTACATAAAAAATAGAACTGAATCAATGACTAGCACATTATGAATGGCACAAATTCTGAACAAATACTGGAAAATAAATCCAAGACCACAAATTAATTAAAAAGCAAGCTAAACAATAAGTTAGTTCACTACCAAAAGATCAAATAAAGGAAATAGTTCCACTACTTCTCCAAATTGATTCATTAGTTCTCAGATAAAAAAAAAAGAAAACCAAGAAGACTGGTGTACAAATGTACATTGTCTTATCTTCTTTTCTAAAGAATTCTCCAGCATAATTCCATATATGAAGATTATAAATGATCCCACAGAGGGTGAGATAGGGTCCAAAAGTAACATTTTTTCTCTATTTTGAGGCCACCTTCTTGTTGCATATAATATGGGCAATTAATTCACAATGGTGGCACATTAATCCAAATTACTCTTGGTTAGGTATGCTGTCATCCATAAATGTTATTTTCTATATGGAGACTACAGATTATGATGATTCCAACACAGAAACAAGATAATTGCTTGGGATTACTTAGGAAGTCTTTCCAACGAGATTTCATTCTTTCACCCTCCACTTCAGCTGCTCTCCCAAAAACATGACAGAGACTAACAACAATCACTCTGGTCTTTGTCAGGATATCTACATAGCAAGAAGAAATTCAGAAAAAGTCTGCTGAACTTGTTTCATAATGTACACGGCCAGCTATGAACTTGTTCCTTCCTTGATATCAAAGAAGGACAGATTTTTATTCCAAGCCATTCTGTGGAAAAACACCAGCCAAGACTCTGCTCTGACAGCACAGGAGTGACAATCTGGCAAGCCAATGTCACATTTGTGTACAGGTGAAACTGCAGCTGGCTAAAATATACATTTTCAAGACATTATTTATGCTTTGCATTTATCTTTTTCTCCCTTTATGGAGCTATAGATATGGGTGGTTAAGAGGGGCAGACTTTGCCATCACAGATATTGCCTGTGTCATTTTGCCAGAGATTTTGCTGAAGTCCCACTTTTTATTTGATAATTCACAGAACTCATTTCTATCAATATATCTGTAGTGAATAATAATTCTCTAAGGTTTTGCTTATTTGTTTTCATTCTGCAATGCCAACTTTGTGACCTTAATTTTATTCTGAAATCAGTTCAACTTACTTAGCCTTTGATTCAAATGCTTTTTAACTGGACTTTTTTCACTGAGTGAATGTTAGATCCACAGATACTTCAGGAGTTGTAACAAAGAGCTGTCAACTGTACAAGGAGGAGTATTCCAGATTTTAATGTCTTTTCTGAGAATATTTGAATGGGAAGATGACACTGTTCGGCCTTTGAAAACTGAATTTTGTTTGTGAAAGCTGGAAATTACTTTCACCTTCTGCAACCTGTGACAAGAGTGTTTTTCATTTTTTGATGCAGCAGTAGCTATTTACACAGCTCTGCACATGGATGCATTTGTAAGGCAGGGTGGAATGAGGGCGCTGTTAAACTGAATGAATTTGTGGTTGAGGATTTGGGGAACATTTATGAAAAAACACATGTAGGGTGCCTTCCAGAGTGAGAAAAGCCACAAACCCTGACCGAATATTTAATATAAAAATACAGTCTGCCTTTGCTATCACATGCTGTCAGAAATGCTGAGACAATATATGGGAATGAAGAACTTGACAAGGCATGACTGGTTGTCAGGGGAAGGTGTTTGCCTGTTGAGATTCAAAGAGTGGTTTTACCTCAGAGTCTGGGTCACAAGCATTTTTTTTCTGGGAAGCCTACACTGTAGCAGTGAGCAAATATGCCCTTTTCATCTTTTCCTCATGGGACCCACCTTCAGATACCAACTTTATTTTTATTTATTTATTTATTTTCACCATGCTTCTCTATAATGCTATAGTTCATTTCAGGTCTCACTGAAAAGCTCAGTGGCTTGTGTGAAGTGACTATATGAAGGTATTTGACTCACTCTTGATTTCCAGATTCCTCTGCACCAGGTTCTTTTGAACTAGACTTCTGTGGGAAGAACCAACTCCAGAACTGACTTTCTGCATATTCGTTTAAGAGATAGAATCTTAATTTAAAAAACCCAAACAAAACCAAAACAACAACCTAATTAAATATGAAGATTCTTCAAGATTTTTTTTTTAAAAAGTCTGTGGTTTGATACTCATCTCTTAAGAGAAATGAACTTGACCATTAAGTTCTTAAGTAATTGCAAACATAAGACATAACTTTAGTCCAGGCTTTTGAAAATTGGCACTTAGAAAGGATGAACTACCTAAATTTTGGAGCAAAATACTTTTCAAGAACGAATTAACTTAGATTTTTTTTTCATAAATTTTAGATTGCAAACTTGACAGGTAACAAAAAAGTGTCCTTTTTTTCTTTTTGCAGAGTTTCACATAGGATTATTTCTAGTCTCCCCTACTGAATGAAATGTTACTGTCATATCAGATAACAGATAATGAGATGCACTTTTGAAAGCAGGCTTTAAGGAAGGAGAGAGAACAAAGATGAAATGTAGGAGAAAGACACGGTGGATAAGCAAAAGATAAAGTAGGAAATGCAAAAAGGGAACTTTGGGCAGGAAATGTTGCAGACGAAAAGAGAAGTATGAAGGTATAGAGAAGTGAACTAAGAAATTAAAAAACCAAGCTTGCAATAGTCAGAGATGTAACCTTTTAGTGTGCCTAGGAAGTGGAAAACAAGTGTAAAGCAGACAGATAAATTATATCTAATTTAATGTTTCTCCAGGGGCTGCAATCAAGCCTCCTGACTGCATTGTAATTATTCTGAAGAAGAGAAGTATTAAGCTCCTTGGTCATTCATTGTAAAGGTGAAATCTTTGTCCCTTAGAATGCATTTGTTTATATATTTATTTATTTATTGTTTAGTTTTCTGAAAGGAGAAGGACAGGAGGCAATGGGGCAGAAACTGATGCTCCGGAAGTTCCACCTGAATCTGAAGAAGAACTCCTTTACTGTGTGGGTGACTGTGCACAGAAGCAGATTGCCCAGAGAGGCTGTGGAGTCTCCCTTACTGGAGATATTCAAGAAGTCTCTGGACACAATCCTGCACCAAACGTTCTGGGATGACCCTGTCTGAGCAGGGAGACTGGACCAGAGGACCCCCTCTGTGGTCCTTTCCAACCAGACCCATTCTGTGATTCTCATTTGCAGAAGGAGAAGGAGACAGAAAAAAGAAAGTGAAGGGGAAAGGGAAAAAAGGAAAAATACACAATCTAAAAATGTTTCATGGGCCTTTATTCTCAGGGGTATGTTACCTCTTCTCTAACAGTGTGTATATCTATATCTATATATATAGATATAGATATAGATATACGAGTGTGTGTGTGTTGGCACTGCAGAAAAGTTGAAACCATTAGCATCTACCAGCTGCCCCACTCTTACTGTGCACATCTGCATTGCTGTTAAATATATATGTTTCAGGGTTACTGGTTGCATTTATTCCACAACTAGTTTAGTTCTACTGTATTGCCCAAATCTCTGTAATTTAATCCTTGTCTGACAACTATTCAAACAAAAAGAAGAGAGGGAAATCCTGAGGTGATTCAAATATCGACTCAGAGCAATCATCACTTTGCATGCAGTCAATACTGACCTTTTCCGTTCAGAAAACTTGAAGGGGAAAAGAGCAGCTGCTTTTTCCGTTATAGTTTAACGATTAAAGTAATATACACAGAGTGTTCTCATGTACATGGGGGAGTTTTAATGAGAGACAGGGGACCAGTAAGAGTTTTACACTCTCACAGCATCTAGAAACCATAAGATACTAAATTTTATTCCACACATTTTTATGCCCAACTGCTTGATACTTTCTGTGTAGAATGACTCTTGATATTCAGAAATGTTTTCTGTGGTGATTATAAATCATCCCACCCAAAACTCCTGTGCTAGACCGTATATTAACATGTCTCATGACAGCAAGCTTGGTACAGGGAATGCTGACATTTGAAGATGCATATAATGGTAAAATTTTGTGTCTTAAAGAGGTTTTTAGACTTAGGGTACTGAGTGACTTTCATGTCCCTTATTTGCTTCATCCCCCTTAGGCATGCTTAAACACCAAGGTGTAAGGACAGCTGTCGCAACCAGCAATTATCACAAGACAGAGAGATGCCAGCTAGTTAAAGATATTTCTTTCATCAGGAAGATTTTGTTGGCTACCTTCCATTCAGGACAACCTTAAATTGCCTGACCTGTGATAAGTCATCCTATTAGGTAGGAGAAGCCATGCTGAAGTAACAAAGAGATTATAATACATGGCATGCTGCTCTCCAAATTACTTATCTGAAATCTGCCCTTCATGATCACCAGGAAAAAATGCTAAAAATATTTTGGCTGTGTTGGTCTAGATATATGCCTGGTATAATTTTACTGGTATCAGGGAAAAAAAGAGACTTATTTCCAGGTTAATCCTACTCTAAAGTTGCATGATGGAAAGATCTGGCTGCAGACATGTACTGTTTGTAATGAAACCATTTTCAATGAAATGTTAATGAAGAAAAGACTGGGTTGATCTCCGTAGAAATGGGGTATCAGGACTAGTGGAAGAAGAATGTTTGCATGAGAGATGTCATCATTTACAGAAATGTCAGCATAAGTTTCTTTTTGGAGGAGGAAGCTTTACATCTCTGAGGTAAAGACTATAGCAGCAGGCTGCCCCAGCGTGTGACTGACCTGAAATTGAAAGTTCCAGCTTTTATTTCTACCTCACAGTTTTTGGTAGATCTCAGAACTGGAGTAAGGAATTGGACTATTCAGATGTCTTAATATTAATTTTTCAAGTTTGATGTTTCCTTTTTGAAATATTTTTGATTGTTTGGATTCTATTTGTAGTTTAAGTTTTACATTTCAGAGGCACTTCGGCTCATGATATCTTACTCTCAGCAGCTCTGTAAATAAAAGTGCAGTCTGCACATCTTTAACACGCTAAAGAAAGTACGCTAAAAACATTCCCATATAACAGCAAGTTAAAAATAAGCATCTTCAAATTTTCTTATTGAAGCTACATCTGTTGTTTTCATTGTGAATCTTCAGACAGCATCAACTTGAATTTACTTAATTATAATGCAGTCAGTGGAATGTCAGGATTTCAATACAGGTTCATCTGCTGGGATATATCTAATGCAGAATAAATCTTGATTCAATGTCTGAGGTGCACCACAAAATAGGAACAGCAGTTTTTCTTTCTGGGGCAAGACAGAGAGAAGGGAAGGGAAGGGAAGGGAAGGGAAGGGAAGGGAAGGGAAGGGAAGGGAAGGACCCCAAAGCTGGATAGGGCGAGGGGACTTTTGGGAGCTAAAGAAGAAATTTGTTGCTCAGAGTGAAAACGACAAAGCTAAATCAGTGTGTGCAGTACAGGTAAAAAGAAGCAATGCACTCTGATTCTATTGATAGTATCTGAAAAAATACAGCTTTTGAAGACAGAAATCAGATGGGTCTGGACCTTCTGTTAGAGGGAATAATAGGACAGATAAACTAGCCAGCCTCTGGCCTTTAGAATTCCTGTACTCTCATGTTGCTTGGTTGAAAAATACTGATAATAACTGCACTTCTGAGCTAGGGCAGAGAATTCTGAAGGATGGATAAAGGCGAATTCATTCCTTTGCAGCAAAAACATGGATTTACCCTTTCATATCCTGTGTTAAAGGAGCATTGCATCTTCTTGTGATGCTCAGACACAATATCCTCTGCAGATCCCAACAGGCTCTCCCAAGAGATAGGATCCAGTCCTATGTGCTACTTGCACAGTGTGAAACCATTCTCTCTACTATTTTTTCACTAAAAGTTACATTAAAAAAAGTGTTTCTTCTCAAAACTGGTCCTCATGGCTACTGCAAGAATAACAGGCCAGGAAGACAATTTTCTACGCCTGTTTTCTGCAATACCTAATTTAAGGTACTAGAATTGGTCTAAGGTAGGGGGCAGAGAGACTGCAGACCACAGTACAGAATTTTAACACAGTGTGTGTACAGACCTGGGTGCAGTTTCTTAAGTGCAAATCATACAGCTATCAGTGAAAAAGTCAACATCTATGAAAAAACACAGGTTTTTGAGAAAAGTACCTAAATCAAATCAAATGCTCGAGTAGAAACACCCAATCATGGACATTACACACTAATATAGAAGCAATCAAAGGAAACAGCTTACCGACAAAGGAGAACATTCAATATTAGGGTAGAATATTCCATTATTCATCACCAATGAAAAAATCAATTTCTCTCAAGACACAAAGTAGTAATAATAATAATAATAGTAATAATAATAAACAGTGTTAGTTCTTCAACTTCTATTTCCTAGGTATGTTTCAAAGCAGTATTGCTTTGTATAAGCGAAAAAATAAATTCAAAACTTGCCAAGAACTTTTAGCAAGCAGAAGATAGAAAAGAAAAAGCAAGCTAGACTCAGTCATAACCCTCACTATGAACACACTTTACAAGAACAAAAGGGTGTACAAGTAAACCATTCTTAATTATTTGTTTATGTATCAAAGTAAGAATCCACGTGATTAGCAAGATTTAGAAGTGCAAAGTGAGAAAGGGGGAATAAAAGAGAAATTGTTGTTGACAGAAGCTTGCTGGGAAGTTATGCAATGAGAATTCAAAACTTAATGTCAGTAACTTGTTCCAAAAGGAGAATGGTAGAAATTTGGATGAATTTTTTTCCTTTTCATAGACTGTTTTCTGTTACAGAATCCTGGATGATTTAGGATCATAAGTCCTCCAAAATTTTGAGGATTATCATTATAGTCACTAAAACATTACAGACTTAAAGTACATCTGTTCCTGACTTTCTGACTCCTCAAGAAAGAAAAGTGATCATGTGAATTGTCTAGGAAAAAACCAAATCTCTATATCATGGACTGCAACCTACAGGGCATCTGTTGATTACAAACCACAAACCACCCCTAAACAGTAATTTTTGAGTACTGCATGTTCTGTAGGGTCTATAAGGTAACTAAATTTTAGCTACTAATTGGCAGACATTCTTTCTTGTAGGAAAAGAATTAATCACTCACCTAAAAATTTGCAGTTGACTAAGTGACAGAGATGACGATCAGGTGGTTATATTTATTTTATCTGAATACACTGTGATGCCCTTCACTTAAAAAGGAGTCAGTACAAGACATGGTTAGTCACTGGCTGGCAAATCTACTGTGTTCCAACAGTCCCATGAGAAGTGGCCAATGTCATTGCAAGGCTGCTTCATAACACCTGTGAAAGGTCACAGCAACTGGGGAATCTCCCTGATGAGGAAGAAAAATGTTATGTACCTCTTCAGGAAGAAAGGCACAAAAAACTTGGGAATTACAGGCTGGTCAGCCAAATCTCAGTTCCTGGGACGTAATCCCCCAGAAAATGATACCCAGGCTTCTGAAGAAGTCTGGGAACAAGTGAGTGACTTGGAATAGCCAACACTGATTTATCTTGGGAATAAAAATGCAAAATCTTCCTCAAGTGATCGAATAACCTCATGCAACAGGATAGGTGGGGAGCAGAATGGCTAGAAAGCCTTGGAGTCCTAATGCTCAATAGTATAGTCTGGATATGAATCAGGAGTGTGGCTTTGCCATGACAAAGGTAACCACACCTCAAAGTGAACTACTGGGATTGCAGGTGGCAGGTTGAGGCAAAAGACCACTCTGGTCTGTTCAGCAGCCCGAACAGAGTGCGGAAGTACTGTATTGGTTTGGCACGAATGGTAAAAACCAATTAGTGATCTTCTTTAAAACTGACAGCCAGATTGGCCAGTCAGATACAAGTGTACACCCCTGGGACACATGGCTTAAATACAGATGAATTTTGGGAGGCCACCCTCTTTCGCCCTGGGCCTGCCATGAGGGAACACCGTTTGGGTGTTACACCCTGTACACCCTGGCTGCCGGGACGGGGTGGCTGGGATGGGGCTGGCCCTGGGGGAGCCAAGCTGGGCCGCCGAGCCAGTGACTGCCAGCAGGGACAGGGCAATCACGGCTGTTAACANTTGTCACCAGTGAAGGATGAGAAATCCTTTGTTGTGGAGCTGTGCATCTTTAAAAGGTGAAATCCCATGTGTAAGTCCATGGCCCATACGTAGTCATGGGAAAGGCTGTGTTTTGGGAGACCACAATTGCAGGTTCCTGGGCAGGCTGTTTTTGTGGTAGCTGGAAGCCACAAACAGACTGTCTCTCTTGTGGAAAGTTACCAGAACAAAAATCAGGAGGGACTTGTCTCTCTCGAAGACTGGGTGAAAGACTATTTTAATAGTGGTACTGACCTAGAGTTCTGAGTTCTGTCTCTTTACATTGTTTGTGGGAAATTAAACTATTGGTAGGGGGGAGGAGAGTGCTTTTGAAAGGTTGCAATTTTTTTTGTTCACCTTTTAGTGTGTGTGTTAATAAATCTGTTTCTATTTTTAAGTTAAGCCTGTTTTGCCTTTCTTCTAATCCTATTCCATAGTAGAAAATATTTAGACCACTACACTAAATTTAACAAAATTCAGTGAATGTGAAACCACTAGAAGTACTCTGTCCATTTTTGGGTACCCTGGCAGGAAAGATCCTCATATACTGAAGCAAGTGCAACGGAGGGACACCAAGATGCTAAAGGGACTAGAGAACATGATGAATGAGCAAAGGCAGACAGAAATAGGTTTGTGTAGTCTGAAAATAGAAACATCTAAGGAACTGGAACTGTCTTGAACGGCCTTCATCTACCTAATGATGGTGTTGAAGAAAGTGGAGTAAAAGGAAAAGAGGCAGCAGATCTAATTGAAGGGTTGAAACTGTCAATCAGTTGTTAGAAAGAATATCACACTGCAGGTAGTCAAACACTGCAACAAGTAGTTCAGAGACATTATGTGAAGTCTATCTTTAGTTATTTAAAGTTTAATTAGACAACTGTTAAATTTAACTCTGAAGGTGAATCTTACTTCAAAATTAGCCCCTTTTTGAGTGGGGAGTTGAGCTGGGTCATCTCCAGAAATCAGTTACATAGTATGTGATTATATGGTTATATTTCTTTGCCATTCACCTTGTGGCATAGTCAGTTACAGGATAAATTTTCAGTTTTAGTAGAAAGTGACTTTAAGCAGCCAGCATCTAAAATACTAAGAATTCCCAAGGAAAAGAGACATTCAATTCCCTAAGTAGAGCTAAAAAACTAATAATCTGACTACTTTACCTGTTAAGAAATCCTTGTAGAGGGGAACTGGGAGAAGTGTGAACACTGTTCACACCAAAGAGACTGGGTTATGGGACAGAACATAAATCCCCATATCCAGATTGTCCTCCAGGATGGCAAACCGGATGACCTTGAACCAGCAATTTGTCCTCAGCCTTGGGAAATAGTACTGACATCCTGACCACTGACTGATTCAGAGACTGAGAACCCGGAACTGATGTAAGCATGGGCTGCTATAAATGATTTTATTTCTGCACAGAGTCATCTCTGAAGAAATTGCAACTCTATATTTAGAAGGCATATGTGAGTATTACCATTTTCCTATGATGAAAACTCAAGAATTCTCAATCTCAAAGGGTTGGATGAATGTAGAGAATTTAGAATGTGTCAGACACTAGCAAACAGTGGCCCATAGACAGTGTGTGTGGGAAAGCAGTCCCATCTCCACTGGATTTATGATGCTTCTCCTCCAGGTCTCTGCTCTGCCGTCTTTTCTGAATGACATGCACAATGCACCTCTTCTCTTTTCTACGCAAAACAATCCTGGGATATCTTTTCAAAGTGCTGGGGCAAGGCTAAGCCCCATTCTGTTGTAATGGCATGGGCTGTTTAGGTTATCATTCGGAGGAGCCTTTCAGGGACTCCATTTGGGAATGGAGTGTTATGGTGTAAGCGCCTCTGATCTGTCCTTTCTGCAGCAAGAGTTCTGCACCTGAAGGGTTCCAGCTGATGTTGCTTTTCCAGATAACTTCAGACAGGTTGAACTTCCCTTCACATCTTTTTATCCATACTGAGGCCACAAGGAAATCTTGAGACCCCTTGCTCCTCATCTTCCTGAAGTTAGCTGTTCACAACCACGGCAGAGCTTTTTGAAATATTGCCTTGTTCATTCACATCTGAGGGCAAAGTACTGAGTGGAGTCTACTAGCCCTGTGCATACCTTCAAGGAAATTAAACATCGTAGAATTTGCTCTTCATATTCATTTTGGTTTTTAAAGTAATACATTTTCAACTATTGTTCCTTTTTTTTTTTTTAACAAGTTTATGCAAACTTATAATGTATCCCAGAAGAAGTTTGCATTGTGTTTAAATCTTTCCTCCAAAATATGTCTCTTTTTGCCCATTCTTTCTGAAGGGTCAGATAGACACAGGGATCAAAACCAGAATACTAGGGAAGGCTATGAGAAAAAGAAATACACATACAGTTGTACCTTCCCAACCTTCCCAAGAAGAGCTTCACACTGTGGGTTTAGGGCTCCCTTAGATGAAGATTGTGTTTCTGTCTATTTCTACCTTACCCTGGTGTTAGAATTCACTATCAAGCAGTGAGACATTTCATTTCTAGTAAGGGGGTATATCTTAAGACATGGGAATCTGATCATTCTAAGCAGTGTCCATAAGCCTGAAATACAATAAGATGCTCCATTAAGCATCTGTTTAGTGCTCTTTAAAACTTGTGTACCTGGGGAATTTATGGGGAAGATGTTCTTAATATAGCCCAACATTAACCAAAAGCACATGAGGCTGTACAGGATAGAGAGCAAAGGGCCTGACACCCTTGTTTCTCCAACACATTTTGTTATGAGCAATCAATCCAACAATGGAAACAAGAGCCAAAAAAATGATGGCAAATAATTGTTAAGATTTTAAAAATCACTGAGTATAGAATATCTGAAGTTTGAAGGGACCCATAAGGACCATTGTGTCCAAAAATGTCTTTTGTCACGGTTTTCATAGTATAAACCAAGCAATTTGATGGTTCAGAGCTTATCACCTCACACCTTGCAAGAAAAGTCCCCTTCAGCACAATTTCTCAAACCCCCTGCTTTCTGTGATGCTGAGTTGCTCACCACTACATTTTAGCACACTTCAGTTTGAAGGATGGTGCATCAAAAATAAAAGACTTTTGCAAGGAAAATTGCACAGAGTAAAGCTTTAAGGATGCTTCAAAGCTTGCAACCTCTTTTACAATTATTAGTAAAATTTCAAAATAGGAAGAAAAGCAACCATATTGAGCTTGTGCAATTAGAATTACTTTTTTGCTGATATTTAGAAAATACTGGAGCCAATGTGTTATCTGTGTAGGTTAATGTAGCAGCATTTTTCACATGGAATCCAAGGTAGGTAACTTGAATTGACTAGGAGAGACTTCCATCACTGCTTTTTCCTTGTGTTATTCTCAGTGAACAGTATTATCGTATTTCTTAAGCTTGGAAATTATAATGAGCAGGATAATGTGCGGGGAAGTATCTCATTTGTTGAATGGTGTTTTTTAACTGTGGGAACCCCATTATCACTGACAAGAAAAGTGAAGATAAACCCCTGTTGATTGGAGACTATGTTGGTGTCAGTGGTTTTCAAGTATATCATGCAGTCATGTAAGAGGTTTCTATTATCTCATAGAGTGCTGAATGGGGATTAAATCCTGATACTGAGAATCCCCAGGGTAATGGCTTCTACTGCAAAATAATGAGTCTACTCATACTTGAATGTCTTCTGTCTCGACAGGGAAAAAAAGCCTAGGACAAATGAACTTCAGTCCACCGTTTAGAGTCAAGTGATTGCTAGCTTCCCAGTGTCAACCTGAACATATCAAGGGTTATATAAAAGAGACAAAGTTAGTGCTCTAATAAACCTTGCTACATCAGAAGATGCCAGGGTATGTGCTTTTGGAGCATGGGCTCATGTAGGCAGCCTGGGGCTTGTTTGATGTTCTTGATTCATGGGCATAAACAGTGGAAGTCCTGAGTCCAGATATTTTAAGATGTTTGCTTTTTCCTCTTGCACACACAAGGAATGACCCTTGGCTTATTCCTGTTGCTGTCCCTGCAGAGCAGGCATGAGAGAGCCCTGCAGAGTACTGGGACTGCTGCACCCAGGAGGATGAGGTAATAGGATTGCTATTTTAATGACTGTTTATGAAGGATTTACTGTACTGTTTACCATGCACTGCAGTTCATACTAAATACTACCCAGCACATCCTTTCCAGTCTTTAAATAACTGCTAATCCCAAAATATGAATATAGTGCACAATACAATTCTCTGAATACCAATTTTGGAAACAGTCTTGTTCATCAAATGTTCAGTAGGACCAGTTGGGCACAAATGCAGAGATAGCTCTCTTCATTTCATGCTTTGCCCTACAAACCACAGGAGGCAGTTCAGTGCAAGCTAACCACACAGCAGCTGGTTAAGTGAAGGCAACCCACCCCTCGATTTGAAGTACCAGGAAATCTGGGACTACCAGCAGACATTGGAGCAGGTGTGAGAAAAAAGTGCCATAGGACACTTACCCTGCCCCCGCCAAGCTGTCCCTCTAGTAACAATTAACCTGGACGCTGGATACAGACTCAGTAATCGCTCTACCTCTTTCCTGTTTCCAAATGTAGAATGCCCAACTATTGCCAGAAGATCAATCCCATTCTATTGCCTGAAACTATCATGATCTTGTGACTCAGAGCCTTTGCAAGACAAATGCTCTTAACCATAAGTTTTCAGAAGAAAAAAGGCAGGACAATGAACTCACAATCTGTGGCATGCAACAGGTGCAGACAAAGTATTGGCACATATTTGGAAGAATTATAGAATATCTACCCTGAGTTGGAAAGGACCCACAAGGATCATTAAAGTCCAAGTCCTGGCTCTGCACAGAATATCCCCAGGAACTACACCATGTGCCTGAGAGAATTCTCCATATTTATCTTGAACTCTGTCAGACTTGGTGCTGTAACCACTTCCCTGGGGAGCCAGGGTTTGTGCACCCTCTGGGTATAGAACCTGTTCCTCATATCCAACCTAACCCACCCCTGACACAGTTTCATTCTGCTCTTTGTGTCCTGTCACTAGAGAGAAGAAATCAGTGCTTGTCCCTTTGCTTCCTCTTGTGAGGATGCTGCAGATTTTGATGAGGTTTCCACTAAGTCTCCAAAGGAAAGCCTATGCCCAATACTGAAGTCCAGACTTCACATTCCATGATCACTTTTAGCTAGCTATAGGAGAGCAGAATAGAGAAAGCACAAACATAAATAAAGATCTGAAACTTATAGAAATACTTATGAAATAAAAACCCAAACCAACCACTTGCATAATGATTAAAATGGAGACAGGCAAGCAATTTAACTGTTATGATCATAGATTTCACTGGGGACGAACCTAAAGCAGATAGTTTCACTTGAAAAAAAGTATATACCAGTCCTAAGAGAAGTAACAGTGATCAAGAACAATGATAAATGTAGTTTTGGCTACAAGAAACTCTGGGATTTGCTGTCAGAGAGAAACATCTAATTAAAATGAAGAATAGGAAAAATGGGTGATAAAGCTGTAAGGGAAGACACGTAGAGACAAAAAAGGAATGGGCAACTAAATTGAAAAGCATATTAACTTTATAGGCCTTACAGTCTATAATAGATAAAAGTAACTGATGGCTGCAGACTTGATTAGCATACTACCCAGGGCAATGAACCTCCTGCATGCTGCTATAACAGGTATAATAAAGACTCAAATTACACCCCAACAATCCCCCGCCCCCCTC
>WBMY01009912.1:573475-585462 GCA_013397315.1 Donacobius atricapilla | reverse complement strand
CCCCCAAGCCCCAACCAAACAAAAAAACCAAACAAATCTTGGGCAAGACAAATGATATAAAAATTAGGAAACATCAAATGAAGATGGCCCCTGCCACCCAGACCTGGCCTTTTAAATGAATTAATACAGAGTTTATACAACAGCATGCAATGATTCTTAGTCTCAAACCTCATGAGTACCAACTTAACAAGCCTACCTGCAGATCTTCCTTTCTTCTCACTGTTCATTTAGAGCACTGCATGAAGCAAATGATTATATAATTGAAGGCTGTATCAGAATTCACAAGGCTGTAGATTAATGCTGTACAGACAGCATTAAATCTGACATTTCCTACCACTGGAATGCTTGCCTTTGAAATCATAGCTTTCTCATCATGTTGATTAAGCCAGGGATTTAAATACAAAAATCTAAATGGGAAAAAAAAAATACATTAGCGTTTGAAACTAATGATAATATCTAGGGTCAGAGCACAGGTTTTGTACTAATTTTGTACAATTAAGGTAGCATATATTAGCAGCAGAAACCAGAAACCATCCTGTGTCAGTACCTAATGGTCAGCAGTGCAGAGCTAGCGCAATGCAATGGAGGCTCCCAACTATCTGGACCAGGGCTGTGCAAAGACTGGGGATAAGCTGTTGCCTTCCAACAGAAACTAAGAATGGGGCAAAATACTTGTCCAGATCCCAATATGTCTGTAACACGGACTCAGGATGCTACCAAACATGGGAGACTGAGGGCACTCCAATACTTGGCATATCAGACACCCCGGTGTGAAGTGTTTGCCGAAGAAGAACATAAAGAACACTATAGCCACTTAGCAGCCTTACTGTCTGCAAAATTAGAAAGAAGAATTTTCAAGCTCCACTGACTCTGGAGGGCAGACAACCTCATGGTTACAGACCAGGCTGTCAAACTGAAATTGACTTCAGCTTCCATTTCAGCCTTAGCAGAAGCAATAACTGGCACATTTCTGCCAAACTGTTGAGGTGTCCCGCACAAACAGAGAAAGCATTGTTTTTGTAGCTGTTTGGCGGGAGGAAAGATAGGACATTGATTTTCTAAAACTATAGACTGAAAAAACTAAGACCTCAAAGCAAAATATTAAACCATTCCTTCACCTCAAATATAAAAATATCTGCTTAATTACTACTCAATCTGTTATTCTCCAAGTGCAATATTATGCAGCTCATGTTCAAAACTTTTTTTCAAATTCCATCTGATTAGAAAGGACTTAGAACTCTAAAAAAACCCTGACTTTTTTTTTTAATGTTTTTTTTTATTTGTGAAGTGTCTGAATCAGGCTGAAATATTTTTGTTTGCAGAAGTGATGTGAACTTAGGTATCTGAGAACTAAAGCACACAACACTGAATGACACTGCTGTTTGTTCTGCTTTGCCAAGGTGTGCTTTCAGATAAGAGTCATATTTATGACTAAATGATTTGTCATCCATTCTTTGTTGCAGTTTATCCATCAGTGAATGCTTTATGTCATTCACTTCACCCTGTAAAAAAGAGTTGCTATTTTAAAACTCTGTCATAAATGTCTTTTAGTGTATTGTGAAATAGATACAGTATTCAGTAACTGAAAAGTGGTTGTCTTCATCATTCCCAGCCTTAAAGAACTTAAACTTTTTGTCTAGGTGTCCATTTCTAACATACAGAGAATCTGTTAATAGTTGAAAAATGGTCAAAGATTCCTTCTGGGTCAGCCTGAGCACTATTGTTTTATAGAGTATACTCAGCATCCCTGACTGTTTGGGGCTGCCACAGTGTAACATCCCTCATAATTCTGAAGAAAAGGATCAAAATGTTCACGTAGTAGCCTTTAAAATAAAATGACAATTTTTATCATGTATTGCTACATTAAGAAGAATATGAACTCGTCAAATAATAAAGCAAAATCTATGTTGATATTGTAGATTTTACTCTTGTTAAAGTTATTGCTGTCAGCAGGGAATAATGATATATTCTCAAAAGTTCAAACACTTTCACTGTAACTTACTTTTAAATATTCCTGCAGCAATATCCTTGCTTTCTGGGAAATATTCAAGGACACGGTAGATTATTCAATCTTCAGCTGCACAGCAGCTAACAACTGTGAGAAATATTTTGTTCTTTGCAAGGCTTGAAAAAATCCCCATTTCAAACAAGCCTTTAATTGTTACCTCAGCTGAATGAAGTTCTAGCATGTTTTTTGTAATACAGAATTCTTTCATTCTATCAAGACTTACCACTGTAACTACAGCAGGAAGTTGAAAACCAACAGTATTTAATTTGCTACCATAAAGGTTTGGATAACATTATGGTACAATTTTGCTTCTTTGGAGGCAGCAAAGTCTATTTTTTTCTATATTTTCACAGTTCCATATCAGCAAAAGGTTTTGAGCATTCTGTTTTCAGCAACTAGAGTAGAATTCCTTTAATGAATTGCCCTGCATTCGTTCTGCTATATATCTGACATTCATCCCTAAGTAACTTAGAAAATGACAGCAAGCTCTGAGCCACAACTGCTTTCTTTACTGATCCATGCAAATTGCATGCTGGAAAGAGCAAGAACCCTTTTTGTTTCGGTGTATGTCATAGCTTAACTGAGTGATTTTAGCACATCTGTAGCCATGATTCTCAAAGAAGCCAAACTTCCAGCTAAAGTATACAAATTATTGGCACACCTGAACTTAGATCATGAACAGACTCTCTGCTTCATGTAACTTGTAAAACCACTAAGTAATCATGATAAGTATAGGAAGTTAATAGTTTTCTGATACCCAGAATCTGAATATTTAATATAGCACCAGATATGTACTTCTAGGTAAAAGTAACGGCCTGATCAAAAGCCTAAGCAGATGTTTCTTAGTGATCTGATGATTATTTTCTCCACTATGGTCAGACTTCCTGACTGAACTGTGCGTTTGGTGCTGCACTGTTACAGCCTGAGCAGACGAAAAGCTAGGATGTGTTAGGAGAGACATTTCCTGTAGTAGAGACTGGCCACTTACAGAGGTGGTAGTAAATTTCTACACTTTACTCTGGCAAAAGAAAACAGTTCCATATACTATGAAACTTAATTTCAAATAGGTTGTGCTAAATTAAAAATAGGAAAATTCAAATTCTTAGTAAAACAGCAATAAAGGCAAGTAAACAAAAATCCATCTAAATTGTTTCCCAGCAGAAATTTAGGGAACAGTAAAATCAGAACTTTCTATGAATATCTGTATTTTTGCTCAAGAAATAATTTGACAGAAAAATCCCAATCAGCTCTAGTTAAAGGTTTGCAAGTAGCAGAGTGCAGCATCCTAAAAACTGTAATTTTGTTTAAAAACAGATGAAGCTGATAGATTTGGTCTACCTAAGCCCCCCTGAATTTGTTATATGGATCTGTTTGATCTGGTGGTGGCAGTGTGTACCTGTGGCTGGGAGAAAGCGCCAGAGGAATATTCTGAATTACAGAGGGAGAAGCATCTCTTCTGGGAAGGATTCCTCTCAGCCACCTGGAAAAGGTTACTAACAAACCTACTGGTCACTAAGGTGATGGGAGCTGCTCTCGCAAATTCAGGTAGAAGGACAGAAGAATCTCTAAGAAGGAAAACCTCTCCCTTAGCAGCATATTCACAGCCTCACCTCACTTACTGTTTCTCGCCCTACAAGGTCCCTTGGAGAAGCCTGTTTCTCTTAAATGATGGAAACCGGGATAATGAACTCTGCCCGGGGAAAAAGCAGAAGGACAGTTAATGAGGTTATCTTGTTTTCCCCCGGATTACCAGGCACAGCCCTCCGTGAGCACAGCAGGCAGGTGCTGGGCTGCTGTGGAGCTCCGGGTGTGAGCAGGGACCCACCGGCTAAATTAGTTGGGAGGAAATTTCTGTCTGGGTGTTTCTGTGGAGTTCATTTGTCTCTGAAGCCACTTGCCTGGGGTGGCTCTGAGCCAGAATGAGCAGCCCTAAAGGTCAGGGGGCTGGCAAAACCCACAAGGGGGATTTTCTTCTCTTATTCTGAAAGGAGAGTGTGTTCTGTATCCTCAGGCTTTGAAAAAAAAATCAAAGAGAAGGAAAACCAAAACACAAGCACAAAAGACTTAGTTCTGTACATGATGTAGGAGCGGCTCTAGAGGTCAGGGAGGAGGGATTATGACCAAGCCCCTCCATTCTCTCTTCTTATCCCATCAGAACTTGTAATGCCTCCTCGGTGCCAGCCTGGGCTGCCCGCAGAGTGCTGCGTGTCCAGGACAGTCCAGACAAGGGCTGTCCCCAGGAGCGAGGGCAGCAGCCCTGGTCAAGGCTCAGGGAAGTTCCACCAGCTCGCTCGGTGACAACACGTTGTCATGTTGCTTTCAGGCCTGACAACACTGAACTTACATTTAAAAATGAAAGCAGAAGCCAAAGTGCAGAAGTCATCAGTTCCTACCTTTCAGAAGTCCATGATTCAAGCCAGCAAAAGTAATGAGATTTGTCTAAGAGTCAGAAATAGTTTTGAATTTGTCTCTTGTTTCTTAGCTTAAAGTTTTGCCTCTGCCAATGCCACTACCCCTCACCTTGTGTTCTGGCTTCCAAGACTGTGAAGCACATTTGATTCCAGTGCATTTGCAAAATTATCATTGCAACAGAGAATCTTGACAGCCACACAGATGGGAGTGGTCTTTTGTTTGTTTGTTCATTTGTTTGCCATTTTTAATTTTTTCCTGAGATATAAACTGAAAGTCTCTTGAATCTTTCAAGGAGCCTGTGCTCTAAGAAAAAAATGACCAAATTGTGTGAGCTGCAATAATATCACAAGAGCTGGCAGCCACAATATGTTCCAGGTTTTTTATGTCTTTAAATAGGTGACAGGGGAAAAGCTTTCCTGGAAGGTTAGATGAACATGCCACAGGATCTCACCTGTTTTACATCCCTACTTGGGCACTGCTATTGATCCTGCAATTATATTACAGTCCTACCTGTAGTTCTTTAAAACCCTATATTTCTCCTCAGGTAGGTGTGCCAAAGGGTTCATGGCATGTGAGATTTCCATGTAAAAAACTGTTTTGAGCTACTTAGTAATGAAACATAGCTTATGGCAAGATCTAAAATTTGATCAATATTTTAAAAACAGATTTTCCTCTTTGTTTACTACGTGGTCTCATAGTGCTGGACCCTAAATAGTTACATAAACCTCCGTCTCTGTTAGGTAAAGTTCAATGCCTGACTAATAGGTAGATGGTGATACTCCAATCTGGCCCATAGAAATCCACCAAAATCTAGTTAAACATTTTTTTAACTCTTTACATGGATAATGTGAAATTTATATGCACAACAAATATATTTTTCTACATGGATTTTTGCAAGTTCAGACTCTGCAACATCTGAGAGGAGGAAATTCTGTATCTGTCCATGCCTATTCTGTCATCTGCTTCATGTTAAAAATGTTGCATTTTTTTTTCCTTCCCAGATATTTATTCACTTAATTCGATTCAAGAAGTGGAGTCCTGCGCATGTTATGAGGAATTGGAAGTGCTGATCTGATGAAATGCACTCTATGTGTCTTGGAAAATTTTATTCTATGTGAGTTCATAGTAATAAACCCATTTCTGAATGGAACAAATTTTAATGGGCAGAACACACCAGTTAACCTGGAACTTGGGGAAATTACTTATTACAAAGAAGAAAATCAATGAGCATTTGAACATCCTGACTGCCAGGGCACATTACCTCTTATACTTGTCACCACAAAAATTGTTCAGTGTTGTTGAGGGTATGCTGAGAGTGAGTGTATGTTTATGTAAACAGGAAGAAAGTGTTGAAGAAAGAAAGGCCCAAAATTCAGGTTTTAAAAGTAGACTGTGGCAAAGGCAAGATGAACACAGAACTTGTTCGTCTAAGCAACAGAGGACATCATGTACTGCTGCAGACTCCCAGGGATTCACACTAATTTCCATGTTACCCATATTCTCTGCAACCAGGGCAGCAGCTGACTAAATTCATTTAAATGCATGTAAATGTGGAAGATCTCTGAAAGGACATATTAAGTCCAAGTTTATGCTACCTAACTCCAGCTGGAACCTGGTAAGACTGCCCCCTTGCAAAAATACGTTCGTTTAACATATAAGCATGCACTGGTCACTGGTACATTTCAGACAATGTCAGGATACATATTAGCTGATTTAGAAAAATTGGCAAATTTAAGAGTTTAAAATATCTTGAAATAATTCTGTTTCATAGTGGAATAGCAGGTACATTCTTTGCCATGCTCTACAAATAAGAAAGTTAAGGTTTGACTTTCAAGTAATTACACAACATGGAACTTATTTAAGATCATAATTGACAAGTCAAGTAAACGAAAAGAAATTTTTCTTCCATTTGACTTCCCTCTACTCTGATTTTTATCTCTGGAGTTCTCTATGTGTCTGTAAGCCCATGTACAGATATTCTTAAGGGAAATTCAGCAACAGCAGCTGTATTTTTCAGATCATACTTTACCTTAATAGAAATTACCTTTTGCGTGTAAACAAGTCTTAAGAAATACAAAATTAGAACTAGAGAGTATTACCATGTTTGTTGCTTTAGTATTCAGCTCACAAGTCCATTTCACCTGAATGAAAGGTAGTTCATGTCACATAGTGCTTTCTTACTTACTGTTTTTAGTTATTTGCTGTTAAACACACAGGTTGTCTCCAGAACAACAGCTAAACTTGTGGTTGGCCATTTTATCAGGTTGGCACAGATTTACCACCCCTCTGGGGCATGTAGAACACCTGGTGGTACTTTGATAGATATGCCAAGGCTTCTTCCAAGCTTTGCATGTCCTCTTTTGTTCTCAGGATTGCCAGCCTTCAGCCCTGGCACTCTTCCTTTTTTTCCTCCCTAGCACTCTTCCTTTTTTTCCTCCAGCAGCCACCATCAGAACTCATCCTGGGGTGATGCACTTGTGTTGCTTCTCTTAAGGCAGTGAGAACAGTTGATCAGACTGTGAGCTGTCTGCTGCAAGGTTTGGAGCCAGTCTATTTACCCTGAACAACCAAGGAAGAACATTCAAAAGCAGCATGTTTTGAGGAGTCAGATACTTCTTATTCCTTAATATCATAGTGGAACAATCGAGGTGTTTCACCATGAAACCAGAAGTGGAAGTCTGAGCCTGACTCTGAACATGAACCCAGCAGTATTTGAGGTAACATATCTATGGATGATTTCATCAGGCTAGGCAATCAAAACCACCTGAACCTATTACCGTTCATAATATTCTCTTTCATTATGTTTGTGTCATTAACTACCTAGCTT
This sequence comes from Donacobius atricapilla, assembly GCA_013397315.1. NCBI lineage: Eukaryota > Metazoa > Chordata > Aves > Passeriformes > Mimidae > Donacobius > Donacobius atricapilla. The sequence goes on along the minus strand of WBMY01009912.1, from coordinate 578,215 downwards.
CAGAAAGCCTTGTAGGAAAGAATATTTAGATGCTTTTCTAGGCTGTACAGATCTTTTAAATGGGTGAGAAAATATCTTTGGCGTGGCTGCCAAAACTATCCTGGCTTCAACACTGCCTGGGACAGTGGAGGGTCTGATTGTATGAGTTCAGGCTGGCACAGGAAACGACCTTTAATTATTGTAAGATTAAGATTTACTCACTCTCTAGCATTTCACCATTATTCATTTTCACCCATCAGTGAAGACATGCATGCAATAAATTAATTTTTTTTTCTTGCCATTAATACATAATTCATAGGCATGTAGTGGCTCTGAGTATTCTCTTATTTATAAATATGTTGACTATAGTGAAGTTACTCCAGGTTTGGAAGTGGTATTAAAACAGGCCCAATGTGTATAAACTTATTTATTAGCACATCGTTAGGAGTTATTGCTTTAGATCACTTCATGTCAATAACAATACTATTTTGTAACTTGGAAAAGTAATAATCTTTTTGCTTTAATTTCCTTTGACAGGAGAAGCAAAATTATTTCAGTAACATTTCACATGACTAACACTTTCAGAAACACCAAGCGATGCAGTTATCATTTGGGATGAGGAGCTAATGCAGAAAAGAAAATACATTCTGCAGATAAGTATGATATATTGATTATATGCACAGAGAATAAGGAAAAAAAAAGAAAGACATTTAAAAAGCTAATAATAATAATGTTTCTGTGTAATGCTTTTCCAAATTTAATTGCTCTGATCTGGTGTCTCTCATGAATCATCACATCAGAAACTACCACAGCTAAAACAAGATTCCTTTGCTATCCTCAGTGTGAACTAGAACAGTAACTTGGCCTTTTACTCCTGAGCTCTACTATCAGAATTTGTCAAAGAAAAATAAAGATTTAAATGTGAGAAGATATCCCTGTGATTTTCAAATAGTATTTAAATTCTGTCTTGGACAAATTCATTATAGAATATTGAAAATATATCCTACAGAAGCTTCCAATCCATTTTATTTGAACTAATATCATTCACTTAATTTAGCCTGATAACAGTTAGAACTTGAAATGCTGATGGTTATCTAATTAAATGTTCAAAATTGGGCTCTGAAATTCTTTGTTTCTGAGTTAGGCGGAACTATGTGCCTTGCATCTAAGTACTCCATAGAGTATAGGCATTGAGTTTACTAAAATGTGTCCTGCACCCCACTATTTTTTGGCCTGTTCTCAGAAATTCACCACGAGTGACATATTATGGTGTTAAGACATTTTTCATATGTAAACCTATTTGGTTAAAACCACAACAGAGTACAGATTTCACCAAATAATACAGTGTTTTACCTTTGCAAAGCATAAAGACATTGAAATGCTTGCAAATATTCTTGGCTCAACTACCTAATCTTATTACCAGGAATGGAATTTGTTGGATTTTTTTAAAAGGAAAAACACAAAGTAAGAATACTTTCCTTTGCCTTCAAATTTTGGGGCATGTTACTTAAATTGTACTTTTCTACAAATATTAAAAGAAACTTATTGAATTTATACTGCCTTGACTTAGTCTGTGTTTCTGCCCTTGGAGTGCATCTTGCAGTTTGCAGACTTGATTCTCAGTGAGTTGAAAGTGTTGGAAAGCCTCTGGTCATTCTGAAGGTATTTGGGTCAGTCTCCATCTTCCTCCTGGTGGAACAGGTTCGGAAGCTTCCCGGTTATCTCAGGGGTCATTGAGCAAAACCTTCATCTGTAGTTTTGGCCTGGAGTCAGAAAACTTTATCAAATAAGACTCCTGTGTGGAATAAATCTTTGTTTCTTCTCAGGGATACCTGGTAAGGCAGGCATGCACCAGGCAGAGAGACGCTGCACTGACAAATATTCATCTCTCTTCAATTATGCTATACCTGTGCTAATTAAACAGCAAATATAAATTACTAGAAAAACTTGTGCTGTTGAGTTGACTGTAGAGACACTGAATGACATGTTTTTCACTTGCTAGAAAATTAGGCTGCCAGTTTACAGCTGTCATTCTTCTCAAGCAGATCTGATGAAAGGGACAGAAAAGTGTTTCAGCATACCTCACATCAGCACAGAAGGCACAGTCAGAGATCGATTCCACACAGTGAAAACAATCAAAGTGGTAGAAAACCCACAGTAATTTAAAAGTACGGAATGTGGAAGTTTCTTACTGCTCTTCCAGTAAGGCAACAGGCTGAACTTGTAAGATGAAGTGTCAGAAGGTAAAAATATCTTTTTTTCTTACTAGGTTGCAGACAGCATAGAACACTAAGCAGCCTAGGAGGTATTCTGAAATCCTCACAATTTCCAGATTATACATTAGTGTATATCTGGAAATTGAGAGGATTTCAAAGCAAATTGCTTTGTTTTGGATGTTAGTCTATTGATGAAAATTAATGTAATCTGGTAAATAAGGCTAATACAGGTAAGGTAATTTATGTGACCTGTTGCCTCATGTAGCTGTTGTATCAAACAAATACAGATCCAGTATAAAAATGGATCCAGTCTAAACAGATCCAGTCTTAACCTTTATATTTTTTTCGGCTAAAGAGTTTGCAGTCACACTAGAAAAAATTAACAAAAACTTTCCATGCTGTTCATCATGTGCAGAATTCATGCTGTGAGGTCCCACCAAGGCCTTGGCTGATTCTGGCACAGTGTTTAGAGCTCAGCTAGAAAGAGATTTACATGAGCTCAGTTCAGACAGTTCAGCTCAGATTTCTTCAAACAGATGCGGAACCACCAACTCTAATGGGAGTGCAGGAGATCACCACACTGCAGTTTTCATCTAGCCACAATACTGGTCTATGCCTCAAAAGAACTATGTGAAGTCTTTCATCATTCTCAATGATCTTATGACAAAACCATTAACTGACCAGACAGTGTTTGATGAATGTCAGTTTCTGTCAAACTTTTGCCTTGTTTTTGTTTTCCTGTGAGAGGAGAGGAAACAACAATTCAAACAGCTAGTGCTGCCCTCAGTTCAGTGCCCACTCCTCTCCTTGATTGTCGCTTAACTAAGCTGTTGCTGTTAAGTCCCTGCTGGCAAGGGGAGGGGTCTGCAGGCACAAACTCCCTATAAGCACCAGAAATTCTAAGGAAATTCAAAACTGGCCTATGTCCCTGCTAGCTTTGGAGCTCCAACTATTTTGAATTGTGACTTTTCATACTGGAAATATAATGCATGATTTCCTTTTTACTCCAGAGAGTAAATTGAGTGTTATATTTAATAGTGTTAAGCAATGTTTGTGGGTTATTTAAAAAAAAAAAAAAAAGGAAAGAAATTTTGCCCTTAGTTGCTTTGTTTCACCAAGATAGAAAAAAAAAGTGAATCAGTTTGTTGTGCACAGTGATCTTTACCTACCAAAGGCACAAAACTTTTCAATGAAATGCCTGCTGTAGTTGTAAAGCAGTGAATAAAAGGTAAAAAATGCCATTCATAATTTATATTTTGCTGTTGGCAACAGATGGGATGAGAGAAATGAGATGACTGTGTTGTATTTAAAATTACCATTAGTCTCAAATAAGATGCTTATTTTTATGAGTCAGTGTGCTTACATTCATATCAAATACATAGCCTGCTGGTGTCAACCAACACACATTTTGATGTTAATTTATCTTATCTATGATATGTGATATTCCAACAAATTTCTTATTAACTTTAATATATTCTTAATCTGAACACTCGATTATAAAATTCTGTTATAATCAAGACTTCTCCTTTTGAAGCATTTGTTATTATCCCTTCTTAGTAACATATTTACAGGAACTGAAAATAGCATATCTAAGACAGAGATGTGTTAAAGATTTCAGGGCTGTTTAATAAGATTTTTTTTTTCTTAGCAAATACCTCTTAATAGACTTGCTCCACTTAAAGTTCTGTGTGTGTGGTGGATCACCTACTTGTGGCCATGGCATCCTTTCCCAGAACTGGAGTCCAGTCAAGTGGCCTTAAATCTGGTGATTACTAGCAGCAGTTTCAAGATCACTTGGCAAAGCTAAAACCTGTAATGAGTAATGAGAGTAAATGTCCTTTATGAGCTGAAAGCCTGGCTGCATTCAAAAAGTGGCATTTGCTTTCACACTGGCAGTGAAAGCAAATGACTTGAAGGGATTTCACTTTGCTACTCAATTTTTCAACCCTTCTGGTATCACCAATATTCTGCGTATCCATGTGACAGGCAGCCTCACCCCTGGATATTTACTGAATAAAATCCACACATACACAATCTGAAGATGGGGTGAAACACTGATAAATACTGGGAATTTTGATTTTAAAACTCTGTTAGACCATATCAACAGATCACTGAAAAAAATTTCTTGGCAGCAACAGTAAGACTCTCTGTGAAAATCCCTGCAGTGCTTGTTTTTGTTTCATAGTGGCAATATTTCTCTCTTATCCTCCTTGTTGCTGTGATCAACAGAGGGCAGTTGGGCTCCTTTCTATTTTCAGTTCCTATTAAAATTTCAAAATTGTTTTTGATTGAACTTTTGAACACACCGAAATGTGAAAGCACCCCCGCTGTCACTAAAATGATCTGGAACGTGCTTTCTGGGCATGAACATTTCAAAGAGAAGATGCTGGTTGCAAGCAGCTCCACCTCCATTCTCTTCTCCAACTCCCTTGTTAAAGCCTCAGGAGGGCCCATTACTTTGACTTTTTTTTTTTCTCCCAGATAAAGTCCAAATGGAGTGCTCTGATTTAACATCACTGATAACAAAAAAAAAAAAAAAAAAAAA
>WBMY01009912.1:439970-573454 GCA_013397315.1 Donacobius atricapilla | reverse complement strand
AAAAACCCACCAAAAAAAAAAAACAAAAAAACCCACCCAAACATTCAAACAACCAACTATTTAGGCTATTGAATGAAGCCAAAATAACAATCCCAAGAAGCTGTGGGAGGACAGGGCTTCAAAGGGAGAAAGCGCAACTGTCTAGCTGGAAGGAATTGTTTTTTGAGGATGCTATGAAACACATGTAAAGCCAATTTAAGCACCTTCCTGACAGCTCTGTGTTTGGAATAGACAGAGAGAGTCCTTGGTAATTCAGCTTTTCTCCCAAGCTAAGGCAGAGTTGTTTTTCTTACAGGGAAGATTTTGGACCCCTAATTTAAGGCAGCTGGGGATATAACATGTGGCTTTCATCATGTTGAGTTAGGTCTTTCTCAAGTCTCTTCCTCATTTAGACAGTATATGGGCATGTATACATAATATTGCCTGTGAATACAAACATCTGGTTGGTACTTTTCTATTTTATTGTGTAGCTGTTTCAGTGGATTTGTGTATAAATGCCTTCATAAAATGCTATGAATGTAAAAAATAACTAAAGAAGCAACCACCCAGGGCTATGACATCACCTCATAGTGTGAGTCACAGACTGAGAGAACCATTATGTTATGGTGCCATGAAAAAAAAATCTTTGGCAGATTCCTGAAAGTCATAAAATTCCACCACACAATAATGCTTCTTTTCTTAATATATATGATTACAGGTCAACACACTGTTCATGTCTCTTGTTGATTTGGGGGACTCAATGTGCATAAGAAATATTAGAACAAACTTCAGAAAGCTGGGATTCAAAACAGTGGGGAAAGACAGACAAACTAGTTAAAAAGCAGAAAAAATTTATAAAATTGGGAATTGCTAAAATGAACAGAATTTAACACATTTTCAAAAGCATTCAATTCAGGAGATTAAATCAACTTCCTAAAGATGTCTAATACCTGCAGTTCCTATCAGAGTAAATATCCTGCAGTTCCTATCAGACTATGATTTTAACACATCTGAAGGTTATTAAATTAAGTAGCAAATATAAAACTAATATTTTCACAGTAACAGAAAATAATTGGGTAAGCAGTGAAGTAGTTGTTACAACTGATGAAATAAAGTGGTGAAGAGCTCTGCTTAAAAGGCTGGCTGCTAATGACCACAACCAGCAGGCAACTGAAGCCCTCCAAGAGCAAGAAAGGAAACCATGTTCTTCCCTCATCTATTCTCCTGCAGGAGAAGAAAACTGTCTTTAACCAGATTTAAAAAAAATAGATCAGACAAATATTTCCAATGTATCATTTTTTTTGTGTGTGTTTTCTCCCGTATGGAGACACATAATTACATATTTTATGCAGATATGAGAAGGATACCTCTGTACTGTTCCATTTGAACAGTGCTGATGATAGAGGCACTTCAATGTCATCTTATAGATGTTGTGGCAATGCTCAAAATGTAGAGCAATGGTGCCTGAGGGAAAGCAGGGGTAGTGAAAATCTTGCCAAAGCCTAGCAAAAGCTCAGGGCAGTCATGAGCTTGGAGTGAGGTAATACCTGGTAAACTCAACCAAGAGACTCCAAAAACTTCTCTTGGTGGCAGGAATCTCAGAGTCATTCCTATATTGTTGTTTTTGCTATGTTTCCAAAGGGAACCAAAGAGAAAGCACTTCAGTGGCAGTGAAATGTAGCAGGTATTTCCCTTTTAGCGATCAGGGTGCCAAAGGATTGTTTTGTTTGGGGTTTGCTTTTTCTTTTTCTGCAAGTGATCCAGCAGCTTCAGTGCACCAGACACTAAAACACCACTGAGTGTGTGTTGCTGGGAAACAACGCACCACATCTCATTGCAGGCAGGCAGACAGATAGGGATCAACCTACAGAACGAAAAGTTGAACCCACAGTGCCAGCAATAAAGTGCAAAAATTCCCTACCCTGCCAAAGGCATGGACAGTCACATAAATGCAATTGCTGCAGGATTTAAAAAAAATGTTCTATGAAATGTGCATCATGCAGATCAACTACCCAGGAAGCAACAAAACTAGGCTTTTGTAGCTCATTTAGCTGTAGAATGCAAATGAGAATATTTGCATTCATTCTAAAAGCAAGAAAAAAAAAATGTTTAAGAACTAGTAAAAAGATTAAAGGAATGAGGCGCAGAGGACATTAATGCTAATTTCAGATGTATTATTTTGGATTCACTAAACTAACAGTATATGCACAGAGCTGTTAGTTGTTTTGCTTAAAAAGTTATACTTTATTGTAAGATGAATCTCCTGATGGCATCTTGTTTGAATAGACATACCTGTTCCGAGTGACTTTATTCAGGTATCACTCTCATGGATTTAAAAGTGAAAGTCATTGTTTCATTATAATCTTTTTCTACAGAGCTTGCTTTGCAAAATGTGCCTTTCCACTTTTATAGCTGTAAAGGCCTCACTTAGTGTCCTTAGATGAAGCACTAGCTGTTACTCACAGAGGTCGTTTTCTTCTACATTTACTCAAACGGAAAATTCTGCATTCTTATGCCTTCCACCAAGTATTTGAAAGTAATTAAAAGACTTTTAAAAACAATGTTCAGCCCATTACTGGGACTCTGAGGGAAGCTTGTGGGAGAGACAGTTGAATCTACCCCGCGGTGTGCACAGCCCTGTGCAAGCATTTCTCTTTTTGTTGAATAAAGGGCTGGAAAATACTACTAGATCTTACCCCCTGATTGCCATTTCCACGACGTAAAAACATAGTCTAGAAGGGTCCATAAAACATTCAGCCAGGTTGTCTTTGCACAGCACAAGTTACAAATATTTCCTAATGGACCTAAGCTTTGTGCCTTTGTTTGCATGTGTATATTGAATCCCTCCTAGCCTGAATGTTTGCTTTGATGTTTCAGTAAGTGTGACAAATTCAAAAACAATGTAAAGTGAAAAAAAAGAAGAGGTTTTCATTGCACGAAGAGCTGCCAATCTTTCCAGTTCTCAGACACCGAAAACAAATTCAGAAAAACTTCCTTCAGATTAAAGATGCAGCTATTCCTCAGAGAAGCTTCAAACATAGTCATTTGATTTGTAGTGTCTGCATTATATTAGGAAAACCTGACACCCTTAATTCAAGAATTCTCTTTGAGAACAGGGACTAATGAACAGAATTGCCAATCTAAACCTGGAAATATAAGCCCAAATGGTTAATTTAAATTTAACCAGTGTCAAAAGAAAAAATCCCAAGAGCCAAATGTGGCTGAATTTTACAGTGCTTACCACAGCTCTGGTTTTGCAATAAGCCTCACTTTCTCATTCAGTGCTGATGGCAGTCTGGACTGAGACCAGAGGAACCTGCCCCCAAATGGCTCCTGTTCAATGACAGAGCTGACATGGTTTAAAGCCACTGATATTGCACCATACCTTCTTTCAGGAAAAATAAATCCAAAAACCTGTCTGATTTCCTGTGATTTGCCACTTAGACAGACTCCCCCAAGAGCTGCTACTACTACTATGTTTTATACTAGCTAATAATTTAAATAAATCATAAAATATTTTAATAAACGTGCTAATTGGGCAGGTTTCTGATCTGCAGTGCCACATCTGGTTCAGATTTTAATACAGTTCACAATTAGAGAGCAGATCTCCCTGCTTGCAATGAGTGCTTTGGTCACATGTGGGTTTTTTTTTTTCCTAATGAGCTGTCAACAAGCTGTCAAACGCTGATACAAATTAGAGAGGGGAGACAGTGAAGGGTTGGTATAAAGCACTGGAATAAGCCCTGTAAATGGACTCTTTCTCACAACTCACACACATATGACTTTCTTTCCCGGGGAGTAGTTCTATTGCAGTCACCCCTGTCAGACCTCTAGGTAGGACCTATTCCCATCATTAGAGTTTCCAGGGATTTGACCCAGTACAAAAGCAAAAATACTTTTTTTTCTCTGTTGCCATCTTCAATGTTTGTAACATTTTTATATTGCTTTATTCATATTTTTATCCAGAGTATTTGTGCTTCTGATACAGGAGGGTTGGGATGATAATATGAGGTTAGCTACTCCCCAGCATCATTTGCTTGGTGCTTCACCAAGGCTCCTGCTTCGCACGAAGTTCTTCAGAACAGATGAACTGGTGTCAGTAGTGACATCAATATTTACCAGCAGGAGATTAGATGTAGTGTCAAGAGCTACAGTAGGTTTCTCTAAGAAGCATCTGAGCTCCCCTGTGCTGCCATCCAAGCTCCATGGTGCACGTCAAGATCTCATTAGAGACCTGATACTCCTAACTACATTGACAGTCAGAAAGCAAATAAAGCAGGCCTGGATCCTCATGGACTACCTCAGTACGAGACAATATTAGCTTCTGTGATTGCTAAAGACACGGAGAGCTGTCATCTACATTTCCTACACGAGTACAACAGTCCAGACGCCAAGAAATTCAGTGTTTATGTTACACAACCCAATACCACCCTGTTTTTGTCCTGCACTCAAGTTTTGGAGCAAATGGTTTTCTGCTTCTGTCACTGAGAGTAGAAAGTACATTTTCGCATCTGTTTGTACTGACTCAAACACTTAGTGTGAAATGTTTTTCTTGGAGGGGAAAACCCAACTAACCCATGGAGTAGTTCCTACCTGAAGTAATTGGGTATTGTTGGAAGGGCTGTTGCAAAGTATTTTGATAACGTGCACTTGAGAGTAACATAAAGCTACTGTACAGCTGTCTCCTTTTACAGTACCATGTAGATATATGTTTATGTATATTTTCATTTGCATAAGCTGCAATGTTAGAGGAATGAACTGCATCACCGCATTTCATTTAGTTTTCTAACAAGCAGCTCTGACCTTTATCACAAACCCCCTTCCCACCACCAAACTCCATGTTAATAAAGAGCTGATGTGAATTTGAAAAAGGATCCAATTCCCCAAAGGTTGTTAAATAGCATGTTCTAGCACTCACTGGCTGATCTCCACAGGATAATTAATTGACCGATGAGAAATGTGTCTGCAGTTCATTTTTGGTGGACTGGGATTAAAAAAATGTACTGCAACTAACCTTCAAGACTTTCAGCTTTATGGAATGATTCACAGTGAAGAAAACTTTGTTCTAACTAACTAACAATATTCCCAGTATGCGATCAGGCATTTTAATCAGTGTCTGATTTCAAATTGCTTTGTCACACTCTACCAATGATGCATTACAGATGTGCAGGACTGACCCACTGCACTGAAACAATGTCAGTCTTTTGCAGCTAGCAGAGGGTATAAAAACATCCAACATTCACTCACCAGCTTCCTATAGTACAGTTTGAAGAAGGATATGCTCATGTACATGCAGTAGATTCAAGCACTTCTATTGCGCTGACATGGTAGCAACCGCAGGATGGGAGTTTCATTTTATGAAAGCTTCTGCTACTAAAAGATGAGCTGCCAGTGAAACGAAAGTGTCACCAGAAGTTGCTTTATTCGCAAGTGACAGAACAATAAGCCTGCCATACAGGCTTTGCCCACTGAGCATTTGAAAGCATCTCCCTCCACCTTATGCACCAAGGCGAAAGCAAAACATAGTGGGGTTCTTTTTTTGACACATTTTATAAATACCTATATCATCTCGAGGTGCTGGAGGGCTGTTTCATTGTATCTTCATGCAGTCTACAGTTGAGTTACTTTAGAAACTTCTTGCTTATAGCTATTTTAACCTCATCTTGGCACAATAGAAAATGATGGAGAAATTCAATGTATTTGTTCTTGCACAGGTTGAGCATTTCCCATTGGTATGCACTCACCACATACAGCAAGTTCAAGGGAAATTGCTTATTAGCTTCCCGAAAAGTGGCAGAGTAATGGGAAGGAATTGAACTCCAGATAATACTATATAAAAAAATAAATTATCAAATTTGGAGCAGCATCACATGACCAAAGAATAGTAACTATATAATTTTTATGCCACAAAATCCCCCGCAAAAAACAACAAAAATATGAGACACTGAGTCTGCTACTTAGACTTCAGTATCGTATGAAGCTTTAAAATATATTTTGAAATAAATAATTATGGAAGAGATTGAAGCAAAATAAAAAAGTTCAAAAAGATAAATTATAAGTCTAAATTAATCAAAAATCCGTCATTTTCTAAACCCCTGACTAATAGTACATCTTATTTTTCTTCAACAAAATAGCTGATGGGATATTGTGTGAAAAATTATTAGCAAAGACCTAAGCTATGTAAGAAGGGGTCTCAAGGGGAAGACAGAGCAGGTAGCCCAAAGATATGTTGCAGCAAAGTTACAGAAGCCCCTCTTATACTCCTCACTGCCCTGCACAAACCAGGTGAATTTGCTGATTTAATTTGTGATGACCCCACTTGAAAGTCACTGGCAAAAAGAAAAAACATAAAATGGTCTAAGTGGCTTTAAAGACCAACACGAAGAAAATCCCACTGTAAAAAGCACAAGGTGAAGCACTGGAAATCTTGTAAAAGCTGCTAAGGGCTACAGGCCCTTCATAGAAACAAACTGGACCACAGTGGATGAGATAGGTTCCAGCGGGCCAGCACAATGAGGAAATGGTTGTGTGAAGCTGCTGTGGGGAAGCAAAAATCTTCTTACGCTGAGGATTTTTCACAAAGAAAGGTAGTATCATTGTCATTCTTTAGGGCATCTGCCAGAGTTAATGTGGAAGGCTGCTTGCATCCCTGCTTCCCTCATTCAAGAAATGTGAACTCATGGTGTCAAAGGAGCAGATGAGAAAACATGTCCAGGAGAACAGCCAGTGTATTTTATGAGAGATTTGAAAAAGTGGGTTTCATTCTGGTTGAAAGAAAGCTGAGAGAAAGTGATTGCATTCTATAAATTCACAGGGAGGGTAAACACTGGGGAAGAACTGTTTAAACTAAAAGGCAATGTTGGCATAAGAACAAAGGAGCCTGAGCTGGCCAAGAATAATTTTAAGATGGAAATTAAAGGAAGGTTTGTAACCATGAGAACACTGAAGCTCTCAACCACCCTCTCAGTCTGGCTAGGAGAAATAATAACTTGCTTTAAGATGGTGTTCAACGTGTTTATGAAAAGAGCAATGCAATATGGAGGAAAAGGAGATTTTTTTTTTTTTTTGGTCATGATCTATAAAACAGTGGTTAAAATAATAGCAGGGGAAGAACTACTGAGTTGCTACTCTAACAGCTTCTGAACTGTAATTTGAACAGTGAGTGTCCTAAATAAGCTAATAAGTAAAAAAGATGAATGGAATTGCAGAGAACTATTTTTTGGAAAAATCTCCTCTGGCTGTTGCTGAATCATTAGGACAGGCAGCAAGGAAACGTGACTCGCTCAAAGTGTCAGTGCAGTTGTATGTGTTATTTTAGATTTACCAGGAATATGTATCTATATGAAAATGATTTTACGCTGTAGAAAACAGAAGCAGCATCCCTTGCAACAACGTTATTCTTAGCTATCAGTTTGTGTACCTTTACTGCATGGAAAGAAATACAACAGTTTAATTAAATTTCTTAAGGTCAGTGAAACGCCATTGTTTTGACAATCAGCTGTGATCACATAAACCTTGGGGTCCAGATGGCTGGCTTTTTAATGGCAACACTGCATTGACAAATTCACCAATTAGATAGACATTAATATTACATCCTTTCAGATTCTGAGCACAGCCTGACCTCGCTGTAGTGGGCTGGTGTCTTGCTTAATCCCTTGTGCATGCTCGCAGAATGTTATCGTGCTGCTATAGTGGGTTCATCCATCAAAACTGCCCTGGCTTCTCAGCATGCTGAGTGTTATTGGGTTTGTAAAAACAGATGTCATAACACACTACTGGCAGAGTTGTGCTCTCTCGAGGGACAGCAAAAGAAACCACCCCCTCCACACATGCGCTCATGGACACGTGCTGGGGCACCCGTGCATTGTGCGAATTCTCCCCTGGCTGCTCTGGGCCTTACAGGGAAGGGAAGACCCCTGATTTTTGGGTGTTCAGAGGCCTGCATGCCTTGGGGCAGATAACTGCTCCTCTTGCCAGACATGCTGTACTTCTTACATCAAATTTGCTCTTTTTTCTCTAATGGCTCCAAATATACCATGTTGAGAACACAGAACTACAAGTTGCATTAAACTGCAGTGGTGTTGCCTTGCATGGAGCAATTCCTCTGTGTTACAGTATGCTCCTAGTGACAGAACTCACTCTCCCCTTCACCAGCTCTATGGCCAGCTGTGTCTCTGGAAATGTCAGAATCCCAAGATCCAATTGTTTGACTGAAACAGAGGAAAAGGCAGCGACGCCTGCTGATGCTCACTTGTTTCAAATTACCTTCCCCTCACCTTGTTTTTTGAAATTCAAGACAAAAATCTGTTGTTTTAAATTAAATTTCATTATTCTCCACTGTCTTCCCCAGGGTAGTGGTGGCAATGATAAAACACCTACAGCAACACTTAGAGCCTTGGCTTATATGAGAGCAACTTCAAGCAAGAAACTGCAGATTCCCTACTGCAGCTTTGCACCAGGCCATCTCTCATGTCTCTGCTTCTCCTGTGGAATAATCCTTTCCAGTTTCCCACCTGGAATACTTGTCCAGGGTACAAGAGATATGGACAATAAGAAAGTGATGTAGTGTGTGCAGGTACTACTACCTCCTCAATTATATGCTGATTACTTTTTGAAATCTTTCCTTTGAGAATGTGCTGGTCTGTCCTATTTTCTGCAGTTATAATGAAGAATGCCACTGGATTCGGTAGCTTCTCAGAACTAAGTTTCTCAAGTTTCTCAAAATATGATGTTAAGAGGACCATCATCTGCATTTTTAAAAATGATTTTGAATTGCCAGGAGGGCATTGCCTCAGGAGTGCTAGGCTTAATGACAACTGAAAATATGTGCTCTATTAAATGACCACAACAACAGGAGAAAGAATAATCCATTGATACTGTAACTAACTTTCCTCATATGTGATGAAAATATGCACCTCAAATTTACACATTCTATCAGAATAACCAATCTCCATATAGAATTTAGCTAGCAGGTATATATTTCAGCTTTTTCAATGTTCTTTTTCACCCAAGACTATCCTGGACTGGTTTCTACCTGTGATGGTCAAAATTACTTTCTGTTAAGTTGTCTGATATCTGTGGCAATGGGCAGAAAGACATCTTTCATTGAAAACAATGGAGAGAATTTTCAGAAAAGAATACTCAATGTTATTTTGAAGGAATGAGTGACTTTGTATTCTATTGATAACCCTAGAGTAAATAGAGATATTAAATATCGCTTTCACAGGGGTGGAGTTTTCCTTACAGAAGAGCAGAACTTCACTAAACTATACATGAAATTAAATTTAGAGTAAATGTGAATTTGGATTTGTACTTGTACATCTTCGGTAGATATACGCCTATGTATGTATTTACTTATTTATTTAGAAAAGAGATAGTCAAACAATTCATGAAATAAGTTGTTTTGCTGATAAATGCACAGTCCCATTATGTCCAGTAGTAATTCGCCACTTTCTTGCTAGTCTCAAAAATATTTGCAAAGCCTTGAAAAGCCTGTAATTATTTTTCTGATAATTTGCATTAGGAGTGTGCTCTTCACTTAGCTTATTGTGATTTAAATGAACACTTAGAGGCTATGTGGAGTAAAAGGGCTGAGTGAAGGATCTGAGAAAAACTTCAGCTTGCAGAAAGTATTCAGCAATGACTTTCACAAAGCACTGACTCATAGCTGGATTAAAAAGAAAATAGAGGTGTTTAGCTCCCTTCAAAATTAATGAGATCTGTGTGATGCTTTTTTAGTCTTTTATAGTCTAGATTTTTTCCCCTGATGTCACAGATGATGACTGCTATACTTAAACATATTTTATGATATAACTTTAATTTTAAAATGTCTGAAAGTAGCCCAATGTCTCCACCAGGCAAGGCTAATTATGTGCTTGTGCCTCTGAGTAGAAATATTGGAATGGGATCTGTATATATTACAGAAGAAAAGTGTTACTTAACATGAAGTCATTGTTTAATGATAGATAACAATAGGTACTATCATAGTCTTGCATTTCAAGATGAATTCAAAACCATAAAGTTAGTCCTTTGAATTTTTAATGTTTATAGAAAATGTCAAGGCACTTATGAGAAATCTATAACTTTAAATTTTTTGAGATAATTACATAATTTTATTATGTTTCTTTTTATTTCTTGCATGTAGCAAGCTTAATTCTGGGCGGGGTCATAAAGTGGATAGAGAGAAAGACTTACAGTAAAGCAGATGCAATTCAAATTTTAAATTATTCATGAGTTCAGGCTTCCAATGAGTTTTCAGCCAAAAGAGAATACAAAAAGCTTGATTTCTTCTGCAAATAGAAAGAACAAAACTCATGCTCTTTCAGATAAGCATCCAAGTTATGCTTAAAAAAAAAATAAAAAAACCCTCCCAACCTTAAAATACCAAAGTTACCTGCTTAAGTATGATCCCTACCATTCAACAGCTGCTATAGTCAACAGTAAAGTATTTGTGTCTGTAGCTGAACTTCTCTGATAATGGTCAAAGGTGAATTGGACAGAAGGGCAGTTTTCTGTCACACCGTGGCAATCTTAAAGGCAGAACTGATTACCACATATTTAGACTCTTGTTGACCTCCTGGGCAATGAATCACCGTGACTTCTGAAACCCGTGTTTCTGTAGACGCTCCTTGGGTTTTGAGCAGTCAGTCAGTCCCAACTTTGTCCATCCATTATTCACAGCAGATTATTTTTAGCTGTACCCATTCTGCTTTGCAAGTCTAGTCTCACATGCCACTTTCCACAAACTATAAGCATGGGTTGCAGCAATGCCATAACTAAACAGGCTTAAAAGTCTCTCAGATACACTCTTGTCTTTTCAAAATATGAAATCACGACTTAGACTGCCATCAGTGAAGAGGACACCATAGCTGTTTTGTTTTTGTTGTTAAGGTGAAGAAGACAAATATCCCAGTCATACATCCTCCAAAGATATCAGGTTGAAAATACCTCTATTTGCAAATAGGTGGAAATTTTTATGTGAGCAAGTGCATGACAAGTGAATTATTTTATCTGTGTAAGATAGCTCAGCATAAGAAAACAGACCGACATACCTTATTTTAGATTTGACTCTGCTCTTCTCTTCTGCCAACCTCCTGAAGCTGCAGCTCCTATGTAGGAAAGAGGAGGAAGGAAGAAAGAAACAGACAGCAATATCAGAACAAAAAAGGAGATATTTCCTTAGAGGGTCGCAAGGCACCGAGACAGGCTGTCGAGAGAAGTTGTGGACCCCCTCATCCATAGAATTTCAACTCCAGGTTGGATGGGGCCCTGAGCAACCTGATCTAGTAGCATCCCTGTCTATGGCAGGGGGGTTAGAACTAGATAATCTTTGGGGTGTCTTCCAATCCAAACCATTCTATGATTCTGTGAATCTGTGATATTTATTCACTCACTGGGCAGTGAAACCATGAAACTCATTGCTACAAGGATGTTGCACATGCACTCTGAAAGCAGTTAGTTAAATTAATGGAAGAAAAATGAATCAGTGACAAAATCTCACAAGTCTTGTTCACTAAAACACTGATGGAAAATGAAATGATTCCTTGGGGGCCATGTCAGTGTGCACTTGCCTGGGTTGTGTATTCTTCATATGGCACATGCTGCAGGTGACGGGGAGAGGATAAAGCATGGAAGCAGCTCCGACCCCATGTGCTTGCTCTCACATTCTTTTAATGCATACAGTCTGTCACACAGATTATGAAGGAGATGTGGACTTTGGGGGTACATAAAAGAGGGACAGGACAAGAAGAAATCAGTTAACTTTGCTCTTACTCTGAGTAATTTATCCATTTCAGCTGTTTCATATCTCAAAACCTGTCTGTACAAAAGCTCAGCTTGCGTTGCTGAATCCATCCTCATGCTGTTTCCGGTTGTCTCCTTCAACCATGAAGTGAGTTGCAGACTAGGAACACCTTTTTATCTGTTAAGGAGGTGAAACATTGAAACAAGCTCCCTGCAGAAGATGCAAAACCTCCTGCCCAGAGAATTTTTAAACCAGGTCAGAAAAATTTCTTCCAGGGAGGAACAGAGCACATTTTGTCCTGGAACAGAGGTACTGAGTAGCCTCCTACATTTCATTGTACATGCTTTGCCCCGGAGCCCCTGTTTGTTTTTAAGTCCACAATTTTTAAGGAGAGTGCTGCTCCCTCTCTTTTTTTCAACTCAGCCATCACTTGCTAAAGCTGGCAAAGGCTGAAGAGACCAGCGTAATCCATAGCTTATATACTGTCCCATTTTATGCACAGTTTAAAGGGGCTGCAGCTCACTGTAAGTTATTCTTAGATTTCACACATTATTGTACCTTTATTTTATATACAAGGACATAAAGGAAAGACAAACTAGACAATTAATTTAGCTAGATCTTGTTATAACTCCTTGGAATTTCAGAGATGGATTTTATTAAGGATACGTAAAGATGCATCACATCATACTCTGCTGCATTCAGAGTGCAGTGCTCTGAGTGCCGCTGCCTTGTGAGGTCTCTCACTTCATAGGAACCCCATCAGAAGACCGATCCAGTCTGTGTTCCCCTCAGCATTAACAAAAACAAGCGCTCAGTGCTTTCTCTGCCTGCTGTCAACCAGGAAGGTTTGCTACTCTTAAAGAACAGCTGCAAAAGCCAAAGCACTTTGTTACCAAAGAGAAGTCTTTGCTGGAGTTTATAGCTAAAGTCTGAAGGCAAACATGTTTTGTTTCTGTGACTTGGGGTCTATGCAAAGTTCTGCAAATAAGGGATCACACTTTCTCTTACACAACCAAGAGCAAGTAGGTAAATAAATGCAGCTCTATTGCCTAACAGCCCCCATAAAGGTCAAGCTGTTCTTGGCTGTTCTGTCTTACTCTGTGAGGGGAGTCTATTGCTATTTCAAGGTGTGATGATATTCTTCTTGGAAAACATTCTGTCTCCCTGGGAAACAAGTTCAGATGTAGTTCTTGGCACTGATGATGCAAATACCTCACTGCTATCAAAGTTACTCTCTCAAAATACATTTTTGCCTGTGTACGAAATCCTTTCCCCCCATTAGGTCCTTAAAGAACAGAAGTCCATGTAAGTATGTATCTCACTGTCCAAAATTCATCCACACCATGTATATCTCTGACATTTTTTCCTACAAACAAGTCCAAACTTTTGTTCTGAATGCATTCCTGATATGGATAACACTTTTCGTGTATTTCATTAATGTTGCTACCATATTGTTGAAAATAAGTATCATAAAACTGCTACATAATTTATCCTATTTATGCAAACGATTCTTGACTGTCCCTTATATTCATAATCCTAATACATTGTGGTATGCAGTCATATTCTTCCAAAAAGCCAAGTTTCTGTATTTAAAGGGAGATTCTCTTCCTTATGTCCATTTTTGTAACCATTTATGCACATTTTCTAGTTTGGATTCACCTTTTATTAGCAGAATGCTGGCTTTTTTTTTCTGGAAAATCAGATACTGGACACATCAGAGATGGAATATTTACTTAAAGGAAAAACTATTACTCCCATGGTGAATATTTTGATTTTCTGTGTCGCTTGATACCTAGTGATTCAAAAAGAGTCTCATTATTAGTTATAGAACATCAAGCAAAATTAAATCTTAATCAAGCAGGAAAACTGACAGGAAAACAGTTGATCTTCTATTCTCAGATTAAAAGGGACTGACTTTTCATAGCTTTTAAGAACAAACAAGAACTGCTACAATTATATAGATGGTGGCCAAATACAGAGCAGACTATGGACTTCCCTTCTACTGCCTGTAAAGAAATCACTTGTCAACCTTCCTTAGATAAGATCTAATCCTGATTTATGGACTGAGTGTGCCAGGTAACTTGTTGTCCTCACTGGACTACTCTTGGCTCAAATTTACATGGAGGGCTGCGTTGAAAACCTGGGGATCCAGACAGGGTGTGTATGCAGTTGTTCTGGGCTTACCAAGGCCATTCTCTGGCACAAGCTGTTTCTCACTAGCAATTGCACAAACTCCCAGTGGTACTTGCAAGAAGTAGAGCAGAAAGGCTCTGAAAGGGAAAAAAATTTTTTCTTTCTCCTATGGTTACAGAAATTCTCATATAAGTGAGAAATGCAAAGTACTCTCCTGCAACTCTCCTCAAAGATGAGATCTTCCAGGTAATGTAGATGTTGTGGAGCTACTTTTCTCTTGTTTAATCTTTTTCTGAACCTAAAATTTTCAGCATTTTTTACCATTTCTATGGCCTTTCCATGTACTGTTCTTGATGGTTATGTACATTTTCTTTTGAGGATAAACAGAAGGAAGTATGTCTCTGACCTGCACTCAGCCAGAAAAAAGGAAAGCCCACTGACGAAACTATTTCTCTACTTTGCCTGATGATTATTTAATAGGAATTATGTCACTGGAGTGATCACATACTGAATTTTGCCTGGATCAGAATTTCATCTGCATATTACAGGTACAAGGTCCAGGGAAGAGATGGCTGGTAAACAAATATAATAGATGCAAATTTTGCTTGAACTACACTAGGAAATATTTACAGTGAAAAAAATTAGGTTTGTGTAACAACAAAACACCTTTACCTCTATTTGCAAATCTTGTTAAGATCGATACTGACAAAAAAACAAAGGACGCCTGGTTTTGTCAGCTGTTTCTTCCTCAACACTACTATGAATTAGTAACTTGCAGAAAGTTCCCAGTGCTGCAAATATTCCACATGAACCTTTACAGAACAATGTTGGTTACATGTCACTTTTATGGTATGATCCATGAAGATTTTAGAAGGAAACTGAAAGAAAGCTTGTACTAGTCAGTTATTTTGATTGTGGTTAAACATCATCAGTATAGTTGAAATAGGCATGATGCAAACCCCTAAAACATTATTAGTAGTAACAATTTTAATTTTAGAAATTATTCAACTGGATCAAAAGAATGATAAGAGAATTGATACAAGAAAACTTTATTTCACTTACTTTTTTAATGTTTGGATTGCTGTTACCTGATATGTGTATAGCATCCTGTCTTTGACAGGTTGTTTTTTACGATATGAATAAAGCCAACTTGTACTTCATACCCCAGGAAGCGAAATAAGAAAGTCCCCAAATGGTAATAACCTCCTAGCAGATACCTGAATGTAAATAGCATAGAATTAGCACCAACAGGGTCTCATTTAGAGGCAACATTTGTATCTTTGGTCTATATGCAGTCATTTATTGAGAGAAATGGTGTAAAACAGATGTAGAGCATTACCCAGGACACTGGAGGCTGCTGTGAAAACTGAGGGAAACCATGTACATTCTAGGAAAACAATAGCTGTATAAAAAACATAAGGTCTATTACCCATTTTGAAGAATGACAGGATCTGAGAATAAAGGCCAAAGGGTTACAGCCACAATAATGAAATAGCTAAACTGAGAGAAATGTTTCACCTTGTGTTCCAAAAAAATAATTAGAATCTCTTGATGGAAACCATATGCAACAGCATAATGTGGGACTTAGTGCATGGATTGTGGCACCAATGGAGGAAAATTATGACAGTACTGTGATGTGGTGGCAAAGATCAGACAGGTCAGCAACCATGGAGTGAGGACATGGTGGCTGTGAGGGAAAGAGACTGGTGGGAAGAGGAAGGAAGTCATGAGTTTGCTGGGAACGCAAAGACTTGCCACAAAGTCAGTGCAGAGCCAGTACCACTGAGGCTTGGCTTCTGACCTTGCAAGATTCAGCATCCCTGAATGATGAAAGCCAGTGGGTCATGGCTGACAGTGTGCCACACCAGCGACAGGATCCCTCGGTCATCTGTCCCCCAGCAGGGACATTCCCCCTGATGTGCTGGGGAAAGCAAAACCCAGATGATTTTTTTTTTTAGGTTGGTTTATTAAAGAAATGAGTCAGAGCTAAGTGCCATTGTGCCACATGGTTTATTTGTCTTTTTTGTCTTTTGTAGAAAAAACCATGTTTTCTTGTTGTCTTTTGTTAATTAAGCTTTAACAGTTTGAATTTTTCTCTGCATTTTAATCTGATGGGATTTCATGTCACTGTTTGCTGCAAGGCCTGGTTGCTTAGTGAGTTTTGTGGGAGAATGGAGCTGAAGATGACTGATGTTTATATCAGGAATGGAATATTGCTTAGCTTAATTTTTAATGTACTGATTACTGTTTGGTGGGGAGCAGCTGCTGGTTTTCTTCTTATTTGATTGCATTTTTAAGTTCAGGAAAGGTACTTGAAGTCAAATTGATCCTCATTGGGCTATAAATCTGACAAAAAATCACAGGACAGAACAAAATATTAATTAAAATGACTATTTCATTAATCATTCACAATTAATTAATCTACTGTCAGCTCTTCCATGTGGACCTTAAACCAAATAATGTAAACAACAGATATGGTCTATGTCTATTAATTACTTGTGGTGGAAAAGGATAGGACACAAGGATGGATATCCTATTCTTGGCACATACTAGCATGCATCTCATCCTCATAAAAGAGCTGAAAAATGTTTCTAGGAGTGGTCATATGAAATCATATTTACTTACTTATTTCTGTATCTGTGAGCATAGCAGAAATTGCAATGATGCTTTAAAAAAAAATTCCTACCATAAACTATCAAGATATTATTGTTGTTGTTGTACTTTGTCATGGGATTTAAATTTAAAGTTTGATTTGCACTTTTATTGTCCATATGGATAGGATGTGAATTTAATACAAGAAGGTTTTGTAAAAGCGAAAACTTAATCGTCCTAAAGATTAAGTGAGATCTGAACTGTACCCCTTTCACCTAATGCACACATCGCTTACACAACAGTAGACCCATTGAATTCAGCAGACTGCTATGAAATTATAATATTCATAGAAAACAAATTATAACAAACAAATCATAATGCTGGGACCTAATTCCCAGCATTTTTCTGCCCCCACCCCAAACCTCCCTTTCATCATAATTTTTTAATATTTCAGATTTGCTTGGCAGAATTTGGATTTCACCTATAAATTAAGTTTGCTCATCTGAATTATTATATCTTGACTGTATAGGCAGGGATATTTGCATTTACAGACCAAACTCTGTCACCCTTCCTCTCCACAACAAGCCATTTCTGTTTTTCAGGGATACCTGTTGATACACAATTGAATATAGTTATATAGTATATATACGTATATATATGTCTGTCTGTGTATATTTGAATACTGATATTTGAAGCATAAAGAAAAAAGCTTATATTTAATGCAGGTAAAAAAGAGTAAAAAGAAACAGTCAGATTGAGTGCTTCATGAGAGGAAAACTTCTGAATGGTTGCAGGAGGAGTAAACTCATTAAGAAAATGATGGAAATATGCTGTTTCAAACAGTCAAGGTGGGGGCTGTGGTGGCTGGAAGTTTACACAGCAAGTGGGTCGTGACACAGAACTCTGCAGCGTCAAAGGAGGGCAAGGGATGAGCAAAATGCCTTTCACTCCAATAACTATTCCCATCTGCCTTTCTAAAGTCACAGTCAGAAATACTTTTCAAAGCCCGGCTCATATTTTTAGCATTTCTGTTGATGAGATGCTTGATAATAAATTCTGATTTATAAGACAATAACTGAGGAGAAAATTAAGTCAGGTAAAATAGGCTTAAAAGATTTTGTTTTCTGGCAACATAATCTGGCAATACAGAAAGGAGTTCCCAGCAGGCACTAGCAGATGAAGATAAGTTTATGAAGCAACATACTTTTTCTTTTCTCCTTTGTGTGTTTAAAGACTTTGAATTAGGTAGATGAGATCTTCCAGGTAATAATGAAAGCACTAAAACTGGGAGTTAAGTGCATTCTTTCAGTTTACCTCAGTTTTGTGCAGAGTGATGCTCACCCATGACTTCACATTCAGGCTGCTTCTTGGTCACAAGCAAATACTCTGAAGGGCTTTGGCATGGAAAGCTGGTGTCGTCTATTCCCTGCATCCCTCACATACCTAATTGCATTTCCCTAAATATGAAACAGTGTTGATAGAAGCATGTTGAGCTTAATTTGTGTTTATGTGTTTCATTCTCATTGTTCCAGAGATCATTTTCTTCATAGTGTTCAAGGCTAGATTTAATTTTTTTCACAGTGGCTAGTAAAGGGATTGATAATGCAGAGATGTTTTTGCTTTGTTTGCTTTCGTTTATAGCTGAGCAAGGCTTACAAAAAGCCAAGGCCTTTTCTGCTTTTCATACTGCCATGCTGGCAAGGAAGTTGGGGGTGTCTGGGAGGGGACATAGTTGGGACAGGAGAACCAAATTGACCAAAGGAATATTCCAGACCATATGGCACCATTCTCAGCATATTAAATGGAGGTAAGAAGGAGAAAGGGTTTTTTTGCAGTGATGACTTGTCTTCTCAAGTCACTGTTATGCATGATGTGGCCCTGCTCTCCTGGAGATGGCTGAACACCTGCCTGCCTGTGGGAGGCAGTGAATTCATTCCTTGGGTTGCTTTGTTTGCCGTGTGACTTTTGCTTATCCTATGAAACTATCAATATCTCAAACCGTGAATTTCCCAGCTTTTACCCTTCCAATTCTCTCCACCGTTCTACTGGTTGGGGAGTGAGTGATCAGCTGCATGGGGCATGGCTGATGGCTGAGATTAAAACATGACACCCTGACAGAACCATCACACCTAGTTGTTCCCGCTATCCAGGATGCTGTCTTTGGACAGCTTTTTCAAACATTGAAAATGTATACATCTTCTTCTTCTAGAAAATGTATCATTATCATTATGATCATCAGTATTTTGCAACAGTAGTTACAAAATATTCCAAGGGATTGGCTTCAAAAAGCCTATCAAATTTATAAAGTGAAATCATCCAAAATAAGAAAACCATCCATCATAGAGGGTTTTCTCTGAGATTCTTTGCTCCGCTATTTTCCTGACTTTCAACTCCTTTACTGAAAAAAAACAAGTCATTGATAGACATCCTTGTCAGAACTTTGTTCTTCCAAAAAAAGCTTCTATACTTAAAAAGGCCATTTGAAAATAATGGTATTCACAAACCAACTGTTCTTAATGAACAGAAAGAGTCAATAATATTTCAAGAATTATTTCAGTCATTTATGGGTATTATATTTGATTTAATATTCATATTTTTAGTTAAAAATAATAATATCTAAATCTGCCAGAGAAAACAATAACTATTTCCATATCTTCATCTTTCTATTTTCTCTATTGGATTACCAAGAGAGTGACCATATTGGTGAAAGGGGAAAACTGACTGTTGAGCCTGTTGACCCTGGCTGACTATGAAGCAAAAAAAAAAAAACAAAAACAAAAAACCAAAAACAAAAACAAAAAAAACCCACCAAAAAAACCCTATATCATCTATATCGATATCTATCTATCTCTATATCATCTATATCTATATCTAATCTATATCTATATTTATATCTCTATATCTTAGCCATTTACAAGATTAATTTTCTCCTAAGCCTAGCATGAACTCACTGTTTGTCTCCTAAAGAAGATGCTGGAACCTAGTGGAATCATGAATTGCCTACTGAAGCATTACTTCAAGGGGTTAGTTTTATTTCACGTTTCAGAAGACCTACCGAAGACTTTATTTCATACTTTTTAATGTTACAATATAGAATGATCTTTAAACTTTAAACTTGAAAAGTTCACCCTCCATACACAATATTTTTTACTAAATAAAATTGAAGACTGAAGCAATTCTACAGCTATTGTACTATTCAGCAGAGAATAATTTATCTTTGTTCACTATAATTCAACATCTAAAACAAATTCTGCATTAGGCTCTCTTTTTATGCCATTAACTGTTTGAGGTTTCTAGTGTCACTGCTTTGTGCTCCTCTGTTTGGTTTGGTTCTTTTTTGGGGGGTGACACGTGTGTGTATAGATCAGTCTTGCAAGATGAAAAGCATCTCTGCTATAACACCTCCCTCTTCAAAAATTTTAGTGTGATCCCACTCAAGCTGTCTTGGGCAATGCGGAACAGTGGAAGGCTTTGGTGAGTGCTAGTGAGAGCAAAAAAGCACAAAAGTGTCCAAAATGTAATTCCCAGCAGGTATTGATGAAGGTCTTATTATCAGTCCTGTGCAGGTTTTCTTTTAAGACAGCTGCAAAAAAGTTTCTCTTGAAGAACTTTTCAGTAGAGGGAATTCCAAAATCTAATGGACCAAAAACCAGATGATGTAGTACATTGACAGACACAGACTACAAATAGACACCAAAATTATAGTTTGTAAATAAAGGCCAGAGAGGGATTGACTGCAATTCAGTTACATGACTGGCATGACCTTTGTTGACAGATTCAGCTACATGTGAAAGCCATTTTAAACATATCTGCACTCCGGAGACACCTACCCTAAAAACATCGGTGCATAGGAGGACTCTTTTCACTTCAGCAATGGATACAACACAGTGGGAGCAACGATGCTGTGAGGAGAACATCTCTGACTGTAACTGCCAGTGGAGTGTGTTCCATATGGAAACAGGAATAAAAAAATACAGGGTAGGGGAGGATAGAACATGCTTTGTGTTTCAGTGTTGAAATGTAATATGGTTTCTAAAAACTGCCACAGCTATGGGGAGATGTCTGCTATCTGTACATATACAAGGAGGACAGAGAGGAAAAGCCAGGAGACTTTTTATGAGAGGTTCATGGCATGTTGAGCTGGGACCAGGTTACTGAGACCCATAAAGTGAAATACATTAAAAGCAAACAGTCAAAAAGACTCCACTGCACAAGTAATATATATTATGCATGTTTATACATAGATTTCTTCCTTATCTACTGGGACAAATTTAGGACCATACTTTGTTCCTAAAATGCACCACGGATATTGTAAGTGCAGATATTAATGTGGACTTAAGTGCAGTACCACATACTGCTTTTAAATGAGCTACCACATATTTCAAATTTTAAATGCTACCCTTGGAAAAAACACTTACTTACTGTAGTGTTCAGGAAGGGTTAAATTACCACTGGAATATCCTAAAAGTCAGATTACTGTTTAGATCTTGCATTTGTTTTTCATTTATTGATTTTTCACATTGTTGCCACTAGAGCTTGCTACAATGCAATCAGACAGACTTTAATATATTCATTTCAAATCACTGAGCAATGTAGATATCAAATTTCCAACCCTTCACCTTTTAATCTTCAAATTAAAAGAAGGATTTAAATGTATAAGGAAGGTAAATTTCAAAGTGGCCATCGGATAATTACATAGGGTTGTTGTTAGGTGTTTCTCAGTATTTGCTTTGAGAATCCTATTAGTCTGGACTTACGAGGCAAGCTGAGAGAGACTTAGCCCCAAGCATATTCTATCATATTATGTCACTCTGTTAAAATCTAATTATTTAATGAAATAAGGCATTTTTAGCTGGGCTTTAATTTTAAAAGAGCAGGGACAAAGTTTCAACAATGTCAAAACAAATGTGATATTTTTGATGAAAGCTTTTCAGGTTTTACTCGGTAAAACTGTTTTCATTTTAAAATTCTGGGGTTTTTTCATAACAAGTTAACATTTTTAAGTTGAACAGTAAAATAAAATTGGCCCAATTACTAGAAAAACATGTCTTTTCCTGCCCAACATTCCTGGACTCTCTTTTTCAGTTGTAAATTTAAAAAGTTCCATTTCCTTTCTATCTGAAGCTAGACTGTATTTCAAAATCTATGTATTATTGGCAAACTGAAATACTCTATCATTCACACCACTCTTTCTGTGATAAAATTTGTTAAGTCATTAAATAAGAGTGGGCAAAAAATAAGATTATTTTCTCATCAAAATTGAAGATCTGCATTCCAGATCTCAACACAATGTCATCTTGAAATTACATGCCACTTCAGTTTGGAAGAGAAAACCTTGGTGAAATCCAAGATAGGAAGAGATGATTATAACAGTCTCCTATTTTTGGGAACTATTTTCCATTAATATGTTCACTCTTGTTCTCAGTGGTCAAAACTTGTGGACCATTCAGTCAGATGGTTATGTCAGGTCCTGAGACAGCTTAATGACTGAAGCCAACAGCTCTTACTCTGCTCTCCTGCAGAAGTGAAATCACAACCCAGCACACTCTCATTTGAGCAGCGTTGGAAGGAATCTTAAAATGGAAGCTTCTTCCAAATGAGAACATGGTAGAACTTCGTCTTGGCTCCTGTTTTGAAGATAACAGCATGAAAAGGTGAACAAAGTTGAAAGATATAAAAATGACAGTGGAATTGGAAGATATTTTTTCCTTGTTAAGTGAGCTGCTGCACTGTTGGAAAAACTGACTTTACCAAAATGAGGAGAAAATAAAATTGCACAGAATTCCCACAGAAAGGAGGATCCTGTCCAGGGAGGTAGCTGGAGGACTTACTACAGGGATCTGCTTTCTTCTGCTTTCTCTTACATGTGCTCTTCCCAGCCTTCACTGCAATATTCAATTCATGCACACGGACTTCATGTTTATTTTAATTATTACTAAAATGCAGGGGAGACAAACAAACTCTTGGTTCACTTGCTGGTGCTTTTATGGTACTTTGCAGGCATCATGCGCTTCCATAGTGGTTCAAGCAGGGATCATGGCAGCAGGACCTTCCCCAGGATATACAGAATCACATTGCTCTTCATTGCATGTTCCTTAAGGAGTACTTCCATGCCCCACTGTCCTTGGATGAGCTTTCTTTTCAGTCTTAGTGTTTTCTACATGTCTCCTTACCACTGAAAAACTACATCAAAAGAAATAAAATATTCTTTTCCCTTAGATTCCACTGGACATGGAATGATGTTATTTTCAAATAAGACCTATTCTGACAAAATTACTTGTTTTATTATTTTAATACTGTTAGTTCTATCTTTTTACATGCTTTTTTACTGCTTCACTCTCTTCTCTTGTCAGGGACCTTTATATGGTATTGACTTTAGGTTCTAGTGAGGCACAGGGTTTATTTTTCTTCTGCCAAATGTAGAATAGACCAGATAGCTCATGCAGTACTCCACGGAAAACAAGGTTTATTACTCTTCAGTATTTTGATCATTTTATGTATTTACTTTCAATACTTAACACCATTATTTCAGGAGCAATACAGTTGCTCACCGAGTGTTAGTTGGAAGGATACATTATTTCATAGGAACAGGAAGAAAATGTTTACTTCCAAAATCCAGAATCCTGCTGCCTCTCCTAATGCTTATGTTTGCATGTCCTTTCCTATTGTGAACCTCCCCTTAATGTATGTCTTAAAGCACTCTAAAATCTGTGATCCTAAAGCACTCTAAACACTGTGACATTAGATGCGCATATCAGCAATGAAGTAATTGTTTTTTTACAGTCATCAGACCCCAAATGATGCAATGTTACTTTTTTCCTTTTCTTCCTTTTTCAAACATCTTCCAAATCAGGCACTCTACTTGCTATTTGTGATCCAGCAAGGATGTACAGAAAAAGAGACACCAACGAGAGTTGTCAATGAGTGTATTTAGCATTACTTAAAAATAACTGCTTCCTTTGCATGCTCCTGTTTTTATGATTTATAGGCTTATAAAAGGAAATACGACTAGAAAAACATATCACATGGGTGAAAGAATCTCTTTCCTGATTCAGGAACTGTAGAATGATGAAAGTGCTGGACTATATTTACAAGATTTCTTCACTTAGATCATACAAAATAGTCCCCAGTCCTCATGAATATCCTCCAGTCATCCTAACTCTGTACATGCAAGGCTGAACACAGGCAGAACTAAATGGATCACCTCATATGATTTTTTCCACCATACTTGCTATGCAGGATAGCTTGTGGTAGCATGCTCTCAAGCAAGTTGGAGTTCAGACAGATGCACTTTACAATGCAGAAACACATTTTTAATTAGTCTTATGGAAATAAAAGACCACTTAGAGTGGAGACCATTGGATTTTAGAGTACTATGTATTAAATGAAAGACTCACAAAATGTTTTTTACTGAGACTGAAATGCATTAATCCATTGATTTTTACTTTGATCACTAAAAATCAATGGCACCACTACTCTGTTTTCTGTACACACATTCTAGCCATATCTGATTTTGCCCATTTCATTAATGCAGAAGGTTCTTTTATGTGATGTCTCAGTATTTCTGAGATACATCTTGTATTTTGTGGGGGGAGCTTATAATGAATATTATGCTGTATAATGTTTTCAATGGAAATGGAGTACAGCACAATTATTTCACAAGATTTTTCTTCTGCTTCCTCTGATGGGTTCCATTCTCTACTGAAAAAAGTCATCCTCAGAAGAGTTAGCATTATGCTCCATGACCTTCACAGAGCATCCTTCTCTCTTTCTATTTCAGTGTGCCATCTGTGGAACTAATTTTGGTTATGCAAGGATGTTCCACTAGGAGTATTCTGGACCTCTACTTCATGGCATAGGATGCAATCTGATCTGTAAAAAAAACAGGCCATGGCTGATTCATATTATTTCATTTGCATGTGGAACCAAACTGTTTGGTGACAGATGAGAGCTATATTTATATGGTGATATTTCAATGTCTGATCATGACTTTTTTTTATAATTTCTAGGGGTTTTTTTGTTTTAAAGTATTCTTGCTTAGAAATACAGAGATAATAAGAAATTATGTTTTGTTCAATATTTTTATAATAAAATTCTCTAGTTGATTTAGTGTAATTATTTGTCTTTGATTTTTTTTTTGTTTCTACTCAGCATGAATTCTTCTTAAAATTTTAGAATGCTTCATTACGCTGAAAGCTATTTTCATACCAGTTCCAGAATCAAATTTATGCTGCAGCCATCTACTGCGTTTCATATATATTTTCTGTTATTTCATAATTATTTTATTATTTGAATAGTCAATAATAAAACTATATGTACTCTTTCCCTCCATTTTTTTCCTGTTGTATTTCCTGAAAACCATGCTGGTTCTTTTGGGTTGATATCTTCTTTTTGTCTATTCTGTTGCTATTTCTACTGTTTCTGTCTTTGGCCTCATCACCTTCCTCTTCACAGTGTTAAGACCGGTAATGAACTACCAAATTTATTCTCCTCTCCTAATAATGTAGAGTAAATATAGAGAGAATTCTGATGTTTTAGGGCAACCTTCATTGGGTGTTCCCAGATTGCTTATTTTACCTCTAGTAACTGAGAACACCATGCTATTTTCCTACAAATTTAAAGGAAGACAATAAGAGTAGGATAAGTTTTCATCTTGATATTCAGTATGAATGACATGAAACTGCTCTGTCCTGGAAGCAAGGGAGTGTCTTAATTCATCCCACATATTTTTCTTCTGGAAAAGAGTAAGTCATTGCAGCCTTTTGACAAGGCAGCTCAGTACTCCTTATTAAAGGAATGACTGTTCCTCGTCTATATTTTTTTTTTTTTCCCCCCTAGGGAAATAGGAAGTTCCTGAAAGGGAAGGACTAACAGCTTTAATTCACGTGGAACAAATACAAGATATCTGCAAAGTTTCGCAACACTGCTTCAGTGTGCTGTCTTCTGCCCTTACAGAATTTCTGTTCTAATTGCATCTAATTTTGGCATAATATTTTGTGGTATTAGGACATAGCGTGACACACATGCATGCTCTGTTGGCTTCTTGATGTCCATCTTCAACATTTCCCAACATAATATTTCTTGGCTACAGAACAGTCTCACATATTCAGAACAAAAATAATCATCTTAAACCCTGGCCAGCATGGATGTAGTAATATGACAGATACAAATACACATAAGGTGTTGTTGATTTCTACAGAAAACCCCCAAAACCTTTATCTTATGTTCCTATGGTATCCCAGTCATAAACCATATGATTAAAAATGGTTGCTGCTGAATAAAATGCTGATTAGAAAGTTCCCTAAAAACTCCCAAATTGTCTACTTTTGGATTGTTTTTCTTAAGTACTTAAAATTTTGCATTTTCTTGAAGAAAAATGCAGACTTTTAATCTGTACTAACTTTTCCATCTGTTGCAACTTCTTGGTTGCCTTCCCAGGGCACGAGCCCTGCATTTGGAGAGGAGACCCTCTTGGTGATGGAGCTGCTGCAGTTTGAGGGGGCACCGTTTTCCTGCTGCCATGATCCTCTTCACCCATCCTGCCAACTGGGACCTGTCTGAGTGTTTTACACTGGATGCTAATTAGGCTTGACTATACTTAAGTTAATTTCCCTTTGTTTCTCTGTGTTTTTTTTGTGTCTTTGTACCTCTGCACATGAGGCATCCTCTCACCGTGTATGTTAAGAATCATTTACTTCCAAACTGATTGCAGAGTAACCTGCTTTATTTAAAATTATAAAGCTCATCTCCTTGGCTCCCTTCTGTCTCTGAATCAGATGTAGCAGGGATCTGCTCTTAGATTTGCATGTTCTTCCTAGTGATTTGCATTGAACATGACTGTACATTCCCTATAATAGGGCTTTTGTTTTCCTGGCTGGTTTTACTTTAAATCTGAGCTTGATGGTTGGAGACCACCTGCAGTTGAAGTTGCAGACTTTCAGATCCTCTGGTTGAAGTTTCAGCTTGTTTCTTTTCTCCTAGGGGTACTTGTAGAGGTTTGGGGAACAGAATCCCGAGACTGCCCAAAAAGACACACTCAGGATACAGTAATGAGAAAGTGAGCTACAAGGCCAAAATCCTAAATCAGGATTTGAGTACAACATTCTGACCCTGAGCAATTTGGATAGCTCAGTATGACACAGGAGTTATATTTTAAATAAGATTTTGGTGGTAATATGCTCCCACAAAAGATATTCTTCTTCCTCCTTTTTTAAATTCTACTGGAAAGAAGAAAAATGGCACCATTAGACAGAGTCTACAGACTATTATATTCAAAGCTCCTTTTTCTTTGGGGAAGGCAAAGGACTTCTGAATGATTTTTGATTAGCCTCATTTATAATTTTTTGCATTTGATGTCACTGTTGCAAAAGCAGGAGCTTTGCATCCTTCACATGACACACACATTTTGCAAACAAGAAAATAAAATAAAACCAGACAAATGGAATGTACCACTGAAAGGGGCAAAAGCACCATTGCTAATGTCACACAGAGAAAGAGATTGAGAGAGATCACATATTTTTCAATTACAGAGCAGGTCAGGCAGTTTCTGCTCAAGGGATGTTAAGTCCCTATGTGAAAGGGTAAATATTTTAAAAGTCTTGTCTGCCAGAGATCTGGAAACTAGATTGTTTTATTTTAAAATCTAAATCTTTTAATAAGCTTATTTTATCTAAATGATGACTAAAAGAATTCTGGTGTATATTCAGACAAGATTATCTATTTTCTGTTTATATTTTCACTAGTATTTCTTCATATTTACAGTCCAACAGGTCTTTGAATGACTGCTTGGGAGGTTAGCAGACAAGAATAAGGCATTTCCTCTTAGGGCCAAAAGGGAATCTGCAATGTCATGTTAAAGTTTTAGAAATAGCTTTTTATGTTACTTGACCCATTTAAAAACTTCTTCAGGAGGAAAATTATGTAATGAATTACTTCAAATTTGATTTTTTGTTCTAGAGTTTTAGATTATTACAAGTAATCAATGGTAACTTTATGAAAATTTTCCTATAATACCAGGAAGGGGATAACTAAGACAACTTTGCTCTGGGGCCTTTAAAAAATAAATGACATTTTATCATCACAAAACATTAGTGCACCACAGAGAAAGTGGCCAGTGTGTACTTTATATGAAAATAATAGTAAAAGATCTGTAATTAAGATGCACTTGTATTATAAACTCTGTTAAGGACTGGACTGCTTGAATTAAGCCACAGGCCATGACAGCTGTTAGTTCTTTTAAACGAACTTTCGAGAAGCTGGGCAGATTAGTCAAAGCTTTTCCTAGAAAGTATCCTAGATAGTACTGATCCTAGATATGAAGTCTGATCCTGTTCCAAAGACACTTTTGGTATCTAAGACAATAAATGTTCAAAGACATGGATTGTGGCTCCTGACCAATTCCAATAAACGGAATAAGCCATGAAAGGAAGTGCCAGACTACTGGAACAAGGACTTCTCAGCTGTCCTTGGCTTAAAAGGCAGCTCGAGGATTTCGCATGACACTGTCATACATCAGTTTATTCTGTGGATTTGTCCTTGTTTCATCTGGGATAGGGTTAACTTTCATCTTAGTACTTGATATAGTGCTGTGTTTTGGATTTAGTATAAGAATAAAAATAACACACTTATGGTTTAGTTATTGCTAAATAGTTCTTACTCTAAGTCAAAGATTTTTCACTTCCCCATGCTCTGCCAGTGAGAAGCTGCACAAGAAGCTGGGGGCTAACCAAGCCAAGATAGCAGACAGAACCAGACAAAAGGGTATTCCATATCACAGAACTCTTGCTCAGTATATAATCTAGGGGACTTGGCCAGGAGCTACAGATTGCTGATCAGGGATGGGCTGACTATTAGTCAGTGGGTGGTGAGTGATCATACTGTGCATCATTGGCTTCTCTTGGGTTTTATTCATCTCTCTCTCTCTCTCCTCTTCATTCCTATTATTATTATTTTGTTTTAATCATTTAACGGTTCATCTCAACCCAAGAGTTTTACTTTTTTTTTCCAATTGTCATCCCCACCAGAGGGGCAAGGAGGGGAATGAATGAGTGGCTGCCTGGTGCTTGCTTGCTGGTTGAGGTTAAACCATAACAGGATTATACAGTGCTATGTGGCTGTTTCAGCAACAGTATGGGGACTGTCCAGCAGCACTGGAAACTAAAGGGAAAACCATTTTTTGCCTGATGTAGTTTGGGCCATGTCACATGGATTGACCTCATGCTGTCTTTACACTTCGCTGTCCTTCCAGCATGTGAGGGAGCACGGCAGCCCTCAGATACAGTCACTTAGAAAGCAGCTACCTCGTTCCTCCTGTAGGCAATTATCTGGGAAAGGTGACATGGAAGGACAAGATGAAATAACTTTAATGAATAGTTTCTCAGACTATTCTGAAAGGTTCTCAGGCCAGAAGTGATCATTATGATAATCTGTTCTGAAATTCTGCAAAGCACAGGACACCGTATTTCATTCAGAGACTTCTACATTAGGACCAATACTTAACAACAGCTTCAACAAAATGTCAAAATTTAGAATTTTTCAAGGATATTCAACCCTATAAGTTCTAAATAAGCACATATAAGGTTCGCAAAGCGTGTTGTTATATTTTAGCAACAGATTTTCCTTTCATGTTCTAATTGAAGCTGGCATATGCTGCTGGCATTTTGAATAGCATTGCCTTCCATATCATTCAAGTCTGGCATGGGAAAATGCCATTCTCTTCCCTCTCATTTCAGTCAGATTTTATTTTTTTTTCTACAATAGACTATAAATAATGTGCATAAATTTAATAAGAATTATATCCTGAACAGGTGCAGAAAGGAGCTAATTAAAACAATATTTTTTTTGCTATTCTCAGTAGTTGAATCAGTACTCACCCACATGAGGTCCAGAAGAAAGTAAGGGTGGACTTTCATGTTTCTGACAGGGAGTTAGCATACCTTGTTAATGTACAGTCTGGACAAAGGGAAAAAATAATACTTGTTATTTACAAGTTTTTTATGATATTTACTTTTTAAAAGGCAAGTTCCACTGATGTCTTTTGTTTCAGTTCCAGATATTTGTATCACATCTCTCATTTGACAAACAAGATTCTTTGTTGGGGTTTGGATCCTTCCATTCCCTGAGTCATCTTTTTCAGTCTCTGGAAAAGTTGTTTTGAATTGAAGTTGACACTGAAGTCATTTGTCTTTACGTACATAAGAGACCCTTTATTCCTCTTACATAAAGTGTCTGCCCAGAGAGCATTTGTTATTTGGGTTTTGTCAGTAGGATACCACATAAGTGCAATTAATTGGCTGCTTTTGTCAAAAGAAGAGTATTTAATCATAAAGGCAAAAGGCTTTTGTTCTTTGCAAAGAGCAAGTCATATTAAAGCAGCTCTTTCCTTTACCACATCACATACCAGTCTAAGATGTGTCTTTCCTTATTAATAGAATAGTTATTAAGGTGAGAAATTTTGAATTTAAGAATTCTCTAATACTGTACTGCATTATGCAACATTTGCTCTCTTACATATGTCATTCTCATTATCATCTTTTATGACTTGCCCTTCACCAGATCTCTGAAATTACCTACATCAGAGTTTATGTTCTCTGAATCTCTCTGTTCTTTTTACCAGTCTTATCCTAAATGTGTCCACATAACTATTCTGTTAACTTAAAGAACTCTATTGCCCTTTCAACCCTTAACCTTCTTTTTTTCTGCCTTGTTGGCCTTGAACATGTTCTTTTCACATTGACTCTATGACCTTATGGTCTTATTTATTCCTCTCTTTAAATACAACATTATTCTTTTCTTAAATTTAACTTTTAGTTTTCTTCTGAAAACTTAATGTATAGTTCTTGCTGGCAAAACTCTTGCAAAATAAATTTTTATTAGACACATTTTTATTGTTGTATTTAGACTTTTTTTACATCATATGATGAACTAGACTCTCAGAACAAGTATGTATGCTTACTTCTCAGAAAAAAAATGAATCTGAACAGTACAACCTCATGTTCAGAAGTGCTAAGCCATGTGCAACTTACTTTGCTCTCAGTGACAGTTCTGGGCTTCAGACACTGGGCTGTTGTATTTATACATTGAAAATAAAATTCATCTCACCATAGATTAAGCCAGTTGTCTCACCTTCATCTGTGTTCATTAAAGACAGAAGATGATTACTCCATCCTAAATGTATGACAACTGAAGGATATTGTGCCTTCTTTCCTCCAATAAAGGAAAAGGCTTCTAATCAGAAGTTGTGAGTGCTTAGATGAAATGAGCTGTTTGCTTCCTGGTAAGCAAAACAAAGTGAAAGGAATCCGATTGCTGCAGCAGTAAAAAAAAAGAGAAAAGGAAACATTTTGCTTAATTATAACTATCAACCTAGGCTGACACTATGCTTTGTTTTCAGAATTTCTTCTAGTCTATCAGGGCACATCCAAATCAATATTAATGTTAGTACTTTAGCTGTCATTTCTCACCTTCTCCATACGAAGAAAATATTCTTACTAAACGAACAGAACTGTTTCATAACTTGATGGGTTTCTTTTGCTCCATACACATAATCAGTAATGCAAGTTTAAGCGCATTTTTCTATCTTCATAGAGAAAAAATTGTCCTTGGCATCTCTTCTGCCTCACTCAAGAGTTCAAGAGCATCCTTTCTATATCCTGAGCATTCTTGAATGTTTATAAACAAATCCTCTGTGTAAAAATCTATGACACACCATGTGTACATGAATGTGGGCCCAGCTTTTTAACATTGAGGAGTTATTGGAATCCTGTTCAATATACATGGTTTTGTCAATTTTTGAAAATTTTTGAAAATTTTGGAAAAAGCAAAACATTTATAAGTTTTCCTGTTAAGTGTCACTGATTATTAATTTGAGCACAAAATTTCTGTGAATATTGGTATAATGAGAGGGAATACTGTAGGAGCATAAGGAACTGTTACTGAAGTCTGATTTTGAGGGGTTAAATTCAAAGGTGCTTTGCATTGTTTTCCACATGTGCTCCTTGCCGAATTTTGATTTTGCTGCTGAGAAGACTGCATTTGAAATGCATGACAGACAGCTGTGATACCTTCCATACTACAGATAATCCTGATAAACATACTTCTCACCCTGATAGATACAGAGATAAACAGAATAAACAGCTAAGATTATAGCTTTGAACCATAGTAGCTTCTTTTTATCTAATGAATCCCAATTACAGTATTTGATATCCATAACTTCATGGGTTAATAATGGAAATATGAGACAAAAACTAAAATCAAAAGGGAGGTTGTATAGTCAGAGATACGGTGCCAAAGATAAACAATCTTTAAAGTTTTTCAGTCTTTTGCGAGGCTAGCATTTAACTCTGTGATTACTAGAAACAACACAGAGAAATTTGTACTTCTAGTCACAATTGGCTAGGAGTATTTAATATTTAAAAGTGATGCAGCCAGAGGCAGGGACACTGGGACAGTTAAAATCCTTCAGTCCCATTCCATTAACAGCTGGACATACCCTAGTGTACTATGGGAGGTAGGCAATGCCTGCGCCTCAGTGCCCATCGAGGTTTGAATGGCAAACTTTTGAGGAGTCCCACAGCTCCCTGTAGCTCAGCATTGACCTGAGCTTCCAGGTTGGGCAAGAAAGTTCGGTTCAAAATTGCTCTTGGACAGGTAGGCTCAGGGCCCAGAGGTACAGTTGACAAAATGGCTGTATTTAACAGCTCAGTCTGGAAACATCAAAAGCTATGCATGGAAAAGTAAATAAAAACACTGCCTTACCCAGATCTGTATAGCTGCACGGATGCAGCTGAAGCAAATGACTGGAATAGGAATGCTGCAGGACTGGGGCTTTTGTTAAATATGTCTGAGAAAGACTAAAAATTTAGCTGGAAAGGATAAGTACTCAGAGAAAAAAAACTGGGCATGTTGTACAGAGAGCCATTAGGCAGTTTTGCTTTGGTCTGAAACAGTAGGAACTCTGGGATTTTTGAAGTTTCCCAACTTCTAGTGATCTGTTTATGACACAAAATACTTCAGCAAAAGAAGTGTTGGATTTGGTAGCAAATGCCCTGTGATACTCATGGAACACCTATTTTGGCCAACAGCATCAGCTTTGAAGATTAAATAATGCTGATAACCTCTCCAGAGTGAGTTGACAATTTATCTTAGTTAATTGGGCTTCAGTTAAGGTTGAGGGATTCAGCTTGGCCTACGGCCCATCTGGATCAGAATAGCCAACAAAATATAATTTAAAAATAAATGTAAAGACTCAAATTATTTTTTGTGGTGGTCACACATGATTTGTTTTGCCTTAGCTCTAGATTCTTGTAATTTTTCTGTAAAAAATTATGCAATAATAACATTCAAACTTTCACAGGGAAACTTTTAAGAGACATCTAGATATTCCCTGTTAGTGTTGGAGCACGATTCAAAGATTTGGAAATTTCTATAAATAAAATAAATACAATAGCACTTTCAAAAGTGCTTCAAAGCAAATTTTACATGTTTGCAGAGTTTAAAAAATTTTCCTACATTAATATACCCTTGAAATTATACTTTAATCCAAACCCTCCTTCCTTCCCACTTCTTTACAGTAACTCATCCCAGCATCTCATAACATAAACAATAAAAAAAAAGGTGATAATTAATTTGCTCGGCCACTTTCTTTGTTTCTTTCAATGCTGATATTTAGAGCCTCTGAGCAAATTAAGATGTAGACTAATGCTTTCCAAGATAATCTACAGAAATGTAGATTGTAGAGGATTTCCAGCTGAGAGTTTGATAAAAGAAGTGAAAGATGATCTGCAGAAGTTTTTGAGCAACAACAGTGAATATAATGAAGACTTTGGGAAGGAATGTTAGGAAAAATATTTTATGACTGGTCAATCTTTGCCTTTGAAAATGGTTTTGCAATGGAAAATGGGTTTTGGAAATGGCCAGAATCTATGCTTCCTGAAGGAAATTACAGATTTGCCCTCTGGGACATTTACTGTGCCTTTGCAGCTTTGTCCAGGTTCCTCTGGCAGATTTCATATCCTCCTCAGGTATTATCAGGTTCCATTTATTGCCACGGCAATGCTGCTGCAGTGGTATCATGGCCAAAAGAAAAAATCGCAGTTTCCTAGTCAATGTAAAAATCTCTTAAAACTCAGGATAAGAGTGTCCCTCTGTGACACTGATCTGATGCACTTTTGGCCTTCTGCTGAGGAAAGCTGGCCATCCATGAATTAAAGCATGGCCAACTGGATCAATGGGTGCTCAGAAGCTCTGAAAAATATATAAGCTCTTTCAGATAACACTTATAGAAAAACTGGTCATATCTGGAAGGAGCTGAATGTTAAATATTTAAGGCTAAAATGTTCTTATAATTGACTTTCAAACATTGATCAAGTTTCACATTCATATTTAGGTACTGACATGAATGGTTTCATTTTCAGAGCGCTTTCTTTGACCTATAATGCTCCTGCTTATTTATACCTCTATTTAGATCATAAGGGTAGGTTTAAAACCCCAGGTTATTCTTTTCTTTCTGGTATCAGCTTATTAAAATAATTGCTAGGTGTAAGGCTGAAAAGGTTCACCACATCTTTGGAACAAGGATAAAAGTGCTCTTCTCAGAAAGAGATTAAATAATTTTTAAAAATTGAAGCTGAGAGATTATATTATAAAATCATGCATTAACCTTGGTGATTTTCTCTATATCTGTCAGAGAAAAAAGACAAATATACAAATCGGAAAAGCAAATGTGCTTTCTTTGTGGACTTAAAAGAGATTAAGAGGGTGAAGAACAGTGCATCCAGGTTTTCCTGCTGCAGCTGAAATCTCACTGCTCCTGGCTTCCTAGCAACAGCGCCTTCCTAACTCATGACTAGAGACAGTATAGACACAAATCAGTCTATCTTTAATCAGATAATTGATCAATCTATTGACATTCCTTAGAACAGTTCTATATCTTCTAGCAAAGGTATACAATGGCAATAGCGAGTACCAACACCGTGCAAACCATATGAGAAATGACATTTTTTGTTGTGATTGCCATATCCTGTCCTGTTTTCTCTTTCTCCCATGGCCAGAATTATCTTGAATGATTCAGAAACTATGGATGTCAAAAAAGCATCCCTCCCCTGAAAGAAAAACCGCCAAGGCAAAAGCTGTTTTCCAGTGTACTGCTGCTCTCCTCACCTTCTTAGGACATTTCACTGTATCAACCCCTGTCACTAATGCAGGACTCTGGGCTCTCACCCACACACACAATACCTCAGAATCCCACTCCCCCAGCCACACCACACGTTACTGACTAATACCCTCTCTGTCTCCTTTAAAAGTTCCCCACACGGGCAAGCAGTTATGGCTATCTTTCCAGAGCAGCTATTCAGGGGCAGATTTGGTGGGAGGAAACTGTATTTCTTCTCCACAAATTTCATTTTACCTTTCTCTTTACTGGTACAGCTCTGAACACTCCCATGACCTCACATAACCAGGATATTGTCTTATCTCTGATTTTTGAGTATAGGGAGGAGATTTGAGCTGTTTTATTCTCTCTCTCTCTCATCACTTTCACAGCTGGACTCTGCAGTGCTCCTCTAGTCCCATTAGAGGGAAATCTACAGTTAATTTTAAATTTAGTTTTTAACTTTTAATGGGATTCGTTCATTTAGATGAATCTTAAGAGGAAGCAACTCAGTACACATTGGACTGATGAACTGATGATGAACTTGATCACAGAGATACTGTCCTAAATTTTATGTTTGTGCAAGCTTGGGTGGGCCATTGCTTTATTGTTCTGTCCATTTTTAAAAATGAAAGCAAAAAAATATTATTGTTAAATTCATCTTACTTTCCGTGGGTCAGATTTTAAGTCAGCCTGACCTTGCATTCAGCTTCCTTGCCAACCCTGACTGCCCTTGAAAGTTATTTTTATTGTCCTTTCCTCAGATTGTAAGATTTTTGAGAATCTTTTCCTCATATGGTTTTGCTTCTCCATAAAAAAAATTTGCACATTTATAAAGTCATCTCTATTACCTCTCAGATTTATGCACAATTCAGATAGCTCACACAGCTGAGCATAAACAAAACAAACCAAAGCAAAACAACCTTCCCAAATACAACCAATCAAAAACCATAAAAAAAACCACCCCAAAACAAAACCCACAAAGAAACAAGAAGATATGGGGATAATGCAGGTATTTTTCCTCTTGTGAGCATTTTTAGCAGCTACCAGCACAGGTTTTAGTTTTCAAAAGCCTCTTCTAACTTTGAGAAGTGGCAAATCCTCTTGGCTGCTGTTGGGGATATTGGAGATATATTTGAATGTGGTCAAGCAAAGAATAACATATTGTGTAGCTTAATGTCTTCTCAGGGAAGCAGGTTCAGAATATCAATCCTGTAAGTTATTTTACATTCTCTGTTCTCAGTTTCATTCTCATTCTTAAGACTGGTGAGAGAATTTCCACTCAGCCTTTAAGCTCCATGCTAAACAATCCCTTTAAGGCCTATACATCAGGCTGTGTAGGAACGTAATGTATCCACAGCCAGGCTTTTGAAAACATATTTAGGTGAGATGAATATTTTTAGCTTTGCTTTGCACTGGTTGAGGAATTTTAAAGTCCCTGGGCTTTTTAGAGCTGCTTGCCAGATGACTTCACAACACAACAGATATGCAGTGAAGTCATCCATGACTTCAAATGAATTCGTTATCTATGTTCAATGCTCATGCCTGAGTCTCTGTACTTTTAACTATTTTGTCTTCATGCAGAGAACACAGTTCAACTGCATATACATAACTTTCAGATACGAATCTCACTCTAAAAGTGGTTGGAAAAAACACGGTTATTTTGGGATGGTTGGGGAAAGTTTGGAAGATGGGCATCACTCACTAACCGGCAAACACCAAAGAAACAGGGCTTAAAGCTGAATGGCAGAAGTGGCTGTCAGATTGCAGAGTGCCCAGAGCCCAATTTGGAGGGAAATCTGCATGAGCTGACCTTAACTCATGACACATCTTGCCTTCCAAGACACTGTGTTCATGAGATTTTGGTTTTGAGGAGTTGTAATAGGGTCTTTCCATTCACGAGAGTTAAAAAGTTAGCTATACAAGTAGGGTCTTACTGAAGCCATTGGGAAGGCTTGCTCTAAGGAGGTTCCTCAGCAGGAGTTAATACTTTATGTCGAGTTCTTGAATGGATAATAATTCTAAAAGCTGAACAAATATCCTGCACTTTACGTCTCAGATTTTCTATACTATTCTAATAATGTTCATGATGCTGCAGCTTTCCTGCCAGGTTTCCAATGAAACTTAAAACTTTTTTTTCTTTAGAAAAGAGTATCATGTTAGTATGAATGACGGTCCAGAATCATTTATTACTTCTGCTTTTATTGATTTTAGAGAGAGATTTATGACCTTGGCTTTTTCTTTGTAGGTTTTTTTGTTTGTTTGGTTTTTTTTTTTAATTTTCATTCCAAGTGATAAAGCTCTATGTATAAAAGAGTAAACCCCTCAAAATGTCAAAAAAATTTTCTCAAGCTATCAGTCAGGGAAAATATACAGCAAACTAAATTTGTTACAATGCAGCAATGTCAAAACAGAATTCAGTTTATTCACAATTTAAATACATTATAAAATTTTAGAGTTCCATCAGACAAAATAATTGTTGTTTTCATTAAAGTAGCAGTGCAAAATGTCCAAAGATTTGACATCAAGCCTGATGACCATGTGATGCTCTAAAGAAATATGAAAATAACCTGTCCAGCTACAAAGCTTACTATCTATTGCAGACATGACCTCCACAAGGTCATCTGTGAAAATCTGACACAAGATAGGGAAGAAAAGGCTCAAAATTTCAAATCATAGCACTTCTAGAACCTCTGCTTTCTCTCGAGCAATATTTTGAAGGGATTTTTAAATTACTTTTAAGATTTCTACTTTGATCCTAATATGGTAGCTTCTTGATCAAGGCATTATTCTAAGATGAATGTAGCAACAGATGGCAGTTGTAGGGTCTGGATGGAGCAATAACTATACTAACAATGGTGCTGTAATCAGATAAAGGAACAGACTGACATTTCCTCATTCTCTTCTGCTTTTTATCTTGATGCCTGGAATTTTTCACATCATTCCAGATTTGTTAAACTGCATTTGAAGCACTGCCACAGATTTTGGACACCAAACAGGGGAAAGCTATCAGTAAGCAAGTTCAGTGGAGGGATAGCAGTCCAGTCAGGGCTTGAGCAGTTGCTCTGTAAGGGGACGCTGTGGCTCCAGGACAGGCTCAGCCTGGAGACAAGATGGCTTTGGGGGCATCCAACAGCAACCCCGGGTACCTGCAGTGGGGTTATGGAGCTGGGGTCTTCACAGTGGTGTGTGGTGGGAGGATGAGGCACAACAGGCACAAACTGGAACAGGAGAAGTTTTGACTGGATACACCAACTCAATAGCTAACTGGATAAAAGGAATGCCATTTTCAATGTTTATAGTAATTCCAATTGGTTGTCTTTTTTCTCAATTTAATTTGGACAAGTAAAATTAAAATCATCACCATTGCAATGTTGCAGTTAGCTGAGTCTATGCCTCTGCATTATGATAGAACCATAGTTCATCCTTAAACTAGGCAGTCTAAAACTCTGAAAAAAAATGGGCTAAAATTCCATCATAAATCAAAGGGATATGGAAACTATGCTACCCATATCTGGACAGTCTTCATATGACCTGCTGTCTGTAAATCTGCTATCTGCCTCAAAACATCTGGTTTAGAAGAAGCATAAGTAAATCACACACAGTCTGACCACTAAAAAGAAAAAAAACCCCTCCTGCTCATATATTTGAATGCAAGCTTTAATTTGAAAAGGATCAATTTTATCAGTGGAACTAAAGAGGAAGTGTTTAAGTTGAGAGTAATAAAAGCTATAAGGTCTAATGTGTTAAGAATAAATATTTTTATCAAACCCGTAGTTCTGTTATTTTTTTGTTTATAAGTCTCCGGTACATGCATTTTTTCAAATATTTCCAGAACAGAAAGAACTCATAATTTGGGAATTAGAAGATTGAAATGCAGTTACAAGAGAGGATGTCCCCCACTCCCCCAAAATGAAAAAGAAAAAAAAACATGAAAAACTGATAGTTTGGAAGAAGAATACATGTGGCAGAAGTGATCGAGAGACTGACAGCACAAACTTAAGTGTTTTTATTAAAAACATGGGTAATATAAGCTGGCATAAGGAACTCAAGTTTATCCTTTTAACAGAATTTAACAGCCATACTATCCTAAATCAGTGTTATTCCTTTATCTAGGGAATGACATCAGATGTCTTATCACATACTCCATTTTACTGAATCCAAAAGGGGACTTTCATATCACCAAATGACCATCTTGTGGTGGGCAGGGGATGAAGAAGTTGGAAAATTTACAATTTCCATTGAACTTCTCTGAATTCAACCATGTAAGAACAAGTTCAAAACCTCTTTACTGATACAGTAGTATTATGCAAAGACTAGGGGGAATTTTCATCTGTGCTGCTTATCACCTGCTATGTTATGTTCTTCAGGCCACGCACATTCCCAGATTTTCTGCCCATCAAGGAAAACTGACCCACTTACATGAACACTTTCTTATCATGGGAGACTTGCAGAAATTAAAGGACAAGGGAAAACCAGTGGTAACTGTCATGGAGCACCAGTTTGCTAACACAGATAGTCTAAGGGAAAATGACCATCATGGTGTCTGGCCAGGATGCTGGCCTGCGAATTCTATTCGGTTACCTTTTCACTGAACTGAGTGAGTAAGTTCAGGGAATCTTAGACAGCTTTATAACGGATTTGGACCACTGATCTTGGAAGAGCGGTCCAGACCTTAAAAAAGTGAAGGATTTTACCTTTATTCATATTGAGATTCTGTGAAAGATGAATATTGGTGCTCTGTTTCTGAATCCAGATCTGCCTGTAAATGTTTCTCGTTTACCCTTCTTACTTTACATCGTCCTTCTCTAGGCAGAGTGAAATTATAGTAGATCATCTTTGACAAATTGCATACAGGGCTTGTAATTAGAAGAAAACTTCTGAAGTCAAGATTGCTTCAAAACTCTCAAGCATTTTATGAGGTACTTAAAATGAGATTACAGTAATCATCATCAATACGCCATTTTAAACTCTAAGAAAAATGGTCATGTAGTCAGTTTGAGAACTACTTCAGTTGTTTGAGACTGCTCAGATTTAAATATAGCCTTAGGAGGCACAAGCTCCTGCATGTTTATATGCAGGTCTTCTTTACCAGGGAAACATCATTATGGTGACTTATAATAAAGTGATGGCCATTTGCAATATGCTTTATCCTCAAGTAGCAGTGTAATACCAGCACAATTTTCTTACTGATGAACAATAAGGAGTCATACAAAAAATTTTAACTTGATTAAAACTAAACTTCTGTGGGAGAAACTTACACCCATTAATTTTCTACCTAGAGCATGTGGGTAGATATGTGAAGTCAGAAATCGATACTATTTCCCCCCTTCATTGAATCAATATAATTTCAAATTACTCCCATTACATATTACTGATGGGATTAGAAATGTTCCAGGCAGGAT
The DNA here is from genome assembly GCA_013397315.1 of Donacobius atricapilla. NCBI lineage: Eukaryota > Metazoa > Chordata > Aves > Passeriformes > Mimidae > Donacobius > Donacobius atricapilla. The sequence goes on along the minus strand of WBMY01009912.1, from coordinate 533,454 downwards.
CAGGAGCTGGTCAGGATAGGGATTATACAAACACAGGAAAGCTGGTTACTGCCACAAACATGTCAATACAGAGGTCAGCTGTATCCTAGGAAAAACCTTGGTTCAGTAGTCAGTTCTCGGGGGGGGTTGCATGGCTGTGATTTTGCTGGATGGCAATAACACTTAACCATCTGCTGCAGAATCTGTCTTCTCTGAAGTGGAGACATTTCCCTTGAGGACAGATTGAGGAAGAGGTTGTGAAACTAATAAATTCTGTATATGAGTCCAAGTTGATTGATAAAAAGAAGGTCTTGACTGAGGCAAAGGTAACACTTTATGGAAAGTCTTAACCTTAAATAGACTTATTAGTAAGACATTGTCAATGGACACTGAGTATTTCAAACAAGGTTTCACAAGATGCTTCCGAATAACTCTGTGTAAAAGATGTTTGAAATACCAAATTACAATCTCACTCCCCATTCCCACTCTGCCAAAGGAAAAGGAAGCTCTCCATTTGCTGTATTTGGCAAGAGTCAAGCATAACTTGCTCTCAGTTGATTTATTAAGTTGATTTATCAAACTTGAAATGAGATGGTGCAATCTTGATGATGTTCCAATCAAACACCATCAAGCACTTGGCCCAGCTCCCCTACTCAATACTGTTGGGCTGCCTTAGATCCAGGGCACTCTTTTCTTTGGCAGAGAATTTCATACTGTCTTGCACTACAAATCGGAAATGTCACAAGATACCAAAATCCTTTGTGAATCTACGATTCTCTTTCCTATGCTGCCTTCTGCTCTGTGTATACTGGCTGTCAGCCAGTAAGAGATTTCCTTAGATTGAAAAATCCTTTGCCAGCTGGATTCACAAGTTCCACGGTTTCCTTGTACTATTAGAGTGGCACAGCAGGCCTCAAAAGCTGGTGAGAAAACTGGTCTTGAATCTCCAAACAAAAAAGCAGGGAACTTCTCTACAGGACTTTTTTTGGTTTTGTTTTAATTCAACAGATGGTAAAAAAAGTCAGAACTTGCCCCCTGAGAATCACTGCCATCTATTTTTTATCAGAAAGGAACTTCTGAGGACCAGATAATTTTAGAAAGAACATATTTCAAAACAACCATGAAAGTGACTCCTGGAGTCATGGTATCAGAGAAGAAATGGTGGCCAAGGATACAAAACTCTCCTTTTTTTGGCTCTTCTCATCTCTTTTCTCTTCTCTTCTCTTCTCTTCTCTTCTCTTCTCGACTATGCAAACCTGAACCCAGCCATGGCCTGGATGAGTGGCTATACGACTGGACATGCTACCCGCACCTGCCAATGCCATAGCTCTATGATCACCTGGCAGTTCTGCTAATTCTTTACCTATTTTTGAAGCTCCACTGTAGAATGATTTTAAGTGAACACACCAAGCACTTCAATTAACACTTTGTCAACAAACAGGTGTTTTGCAAGCAATTTCCCAAAAGTGTCATTGCCACACTGTGCATTAATTATCCATACAGACTTCTGTGACAGGACACATCCCAAGTCTCAAATGGAACCTATTTTCATAAGTAACTTAAGGGATCAGCAGGTTCAAAAAAAACAAAGTTCTGAAGTTTAGAATATATGGCTATCCTATCACTGCCAAGTTTTCTTATTTTGTTCACTCATATAAAAATTCTAACTAGAACCAAACTCACACTGAAATAATGTGGGAGAAAAGCTGATTGCACCATACCTATATCTGCAGGGAAATAGAGAAGACTCTGCAGAAAGGAAGGACAGGAAGGCACTTAGACGTCACCTCAGTTGTGTATACTCCAAAGACTTGAATTCGAGTCTTTGGTACCAACACTTCTGGAGAAGTCTTGTTCATTAGTCAGGCATTGAAAGCTTGAATACCAAAGAAGAAACCAAAATAAAAGAAGAAAGCGCCTAACAGTGCTCTGTAGGGTCCTTTAAATTACTCACTGTTCTGCAGGATATAACCTAGGTATCCAACAGTTATTATTTTAAATTAAAATAAACCCCCAAAAAACAGAGAAGGAGGTTTGTGAAGAGTTGATTTGTATAGACACAGAGTTATTCAGGACACCCAGAGTACCTGTACAAGTGCAAACTAAACATATCTGGCATATACATGAAACGAATTCCTATGGCAGGAATTAGACAAGAAATGTGGTCCTTTCCTGATCCTACAAGAAGGACTCAAAGTGTTTAGCCAGAATAGTTTTACCAAGCCAAATTCAATTTAGGCAAACAGGAGCTGATAAACTCATAGAGCGGTTTTTTTTGCCTGGGATTACTTTCTAGTCTTCCGTGGCTTGTGTGACCTGGACTTCCTGAGCTAGAAGTAAAGCCTTTGTGCCCAAGGTAGAGGTGATACCTCTTCTGTCCTATGACCTTAGATAGGGAATCATTACATACACTGTGCATCTGTGTCCTAAACATAGACTTTGAGGTTATTTGGTGTTCTGAAAAAATACATAATTAGGCTAAATGTAGAAATTTTCCTTGCTTTTTATAATTCAAGTTTGAAGTGGTGGCTATCCCCCAAAGGGTCTACTCTGTGAGTGGAATGAAACTCTTATTTCTGGGAGAAAAGAAACTGTGCATTGAATTGAACTATTATGTGGATGTGGCATGAGGGGTCCACTTGTAGCAGATCTGAAAGAGTATTCTAGAATTTCTCTTTCCATTCTTGCCTTTCAACACTGGAAAAAGTTCATTGCATGTCCTCACCTCATAGAGAATGATGGGATTAGGTGAGAGGTAGAAAACTGTATAATATTTGAAGGAATATTCTGGCATTTTCTGTTTCCATTCTTGCCTTTCACCAATGTAAAATGTTATTTCAATGTTACTCCTCTGTGGAGATCAAACCTTGCTGGAGAAGCACTGTACATAATTTTTCACTATTTTATTGAGCCTACTGTTGTACAAGGAGCACTGTGCTTCAGTAAACATCCTTATCTCAACCTACAAGTAATTTTCCATCTTTTTTTTTCTCCCCTGTGCAATTTGGGGAGGGGAGTGATAGAGCTCCCTGGTGGGCATGTGGTGTCCACCCACCACAGACCTCTGGACAGGTTCATGAGAAAGGGCAGGTTTTGTTATGATTTTAAATGACAAGTTTCTAAACATTCAGTTTTGTAATTAAGTCATGGCTTATAAAAGTAATGTTCAATGGCTATCATTATTTATTAAAAAACATAACACAAAGTAATATTCAGTTGAAAGCTGTGCATACAAGCCTGATTGACTTCCAGTGAGTTATCCCAAAGAGATGGAAGCAGAGAAAATTCCAAGAAATTTGCACCATCTTTTCTTACATTTACTGATATCTATCCAACTTCTTTAAGCAAGACCAAAATCCTAATCAACTTCATAATGTATATTTCAGAAGGTTTCTTGTGCCCCTTGGCACAGAAGACCAATGTACAGAAGACTGATGTAATTTCTTTTATTGAATACAGCACCAGGTGTTCTCATATAGTTAAGTGGGAAATATTGAGATACTTATTGCATATTCTGTCTTAAATCTTACTGTTTCAAAGCTCTCAGAGCTTGTCTTGTTAGACCTGCTTTCACAACTTATTAACGTCATTCAAAAATAATAAGCACATTGAAATCATCACATAGAATGTGAGTTAGGTAGAAATAGGCAGGAGTTCTAATATCAATGCAACTCCTTTGTCATCAGACACATTGCCATTGTTCTCTTTTCATATGGGTTATGGAAGGGATTTATAAACAATGATAACAATGGAGGAAGAACTGGATACCCCGGGTACCTCCAATTCTCAGTGTTTTATACAGCCATCATCTTTAAAATCTGCAATAAAATTAAAGCATTTTCCTGTGCAAAAGTGTTTACAGAACATCCATAATAAAAGTGTGTAGACATGGAAAGAAGAAAATAACTGATAGACTGTTTCTCAAAATGGCATTCAGATATTATTTATTTCTTCGTGCGATTTTGTAATTTAGCTGTATGACATCAGAAAACTAACTGCAGCAACATAATTCCTGATAGGAAACAAAGAAAGAAGTATGCTTCATTTACAAAAGCATATGTGAAACAGAAGTTCACAGTAGGAAATGAACAAATTTATTTTTGATCTCATGTAAGGCCATTTAAGGTCAATTGACCTATAGCAGGAATAGATCCCAGCTAATAAGGACTGTAATAATGCATGTTTATATATTAGAAGGGAATATTCTTCCACTCTTTGAAAAGAACAGGAAAGAGTAACATATTTATGGAAGCTGATTCAGTCCACTCTAATCTACTGAAAAATTACAGGGGAAGAAGGAAACAAAGGCACAAACACATGAAGTGTAACAAGTCAGTAGAATTTACAGAAGTTTCCCCTGAGCACACATCAGCCTAGGTGGAGAGATATTCAGATGCTGACTTCTGTTCTTGTCTGGCTCCCACCTGATCAATGGGCTCTTGTCTCCACCAGCATGGACAGAGACAAGTCAGACCCCAGCATTCCCAATCTAAGAGAAAATTTCCTCAGCAGGTTAACTAATTCCACAGTAGCCCAATTGTTTTCCAGTTCAGTTTCTTTATGTTGGAGAAGTGGAGCCCAAGGCTGAGTAAAGAAAGAGGGAAAGGAATGAACCTTGTGATGGGAACACTGGCATTTTTACCTTAGGATGTGTTTAACACCTTTATTCTTCTCTCCACTGCAAAGTATTAGCTGCTAAATTTATAAGGTTACTTTAATGCAGAGGAAAAGTGAGAGAACATCAGGCTGACCATTATGTCTGCATCATTGGTATGTATTAATTTCATTTAATTCTGCTTTTTACTGTTCCCTTGGGTTGTTTCTTAGCCTACTCATTTACAGTCTGTCTGCATTTCTTCCTTTTGTCTGTTTCTCCTCTTTCCTAGAACTCCTTTCTCAATGTTCGGTTACCTCCCCTAGGTTTTTACTCCTTTTGCTCACTTTTGCTCTTTCCCCCTCCTCTTTCTTTGAAGGCAATCTCCTTCTCTTAGCAGATTATTTCTCCAGCCTCTCTAATACTAAATTCCAACTGCTACCCCTTTCTACCTCATCTGAAAGGGAAATAACACCATCACCACCACAGGCTTTGAAATTATCGAAATGCATTGCACTTAGACAAACTTGGATTTGATCCAACAGTAACTTTATATGTAATTCAGCAACTAACTTACATTAACAGGACTCAGAAAAGAAAATCATGCCATAAAACATTACATTGAATGGGAAATGATTCAGTGAAAACATTATTCAGAGTAGGCAATTACTGAGTGAAGCTATTATCCACAGCAGACAGTTACTCAGTAAAAATGTTATACAATGCAGGCAAATATTCAAGAAAACATTTGACAAGGACAGCAATTATTCAATAAACAATCATAATTGCACCCAATGGAGTACATTCGCCATGAATAGTACAAATAATTAGCAGTTTCAAAGGATGTTACTGTGACTGTCCAAATTTTAGCTAATTTATGTGGTAGTTAAGTTCTACAGGACAATCAGAATTTGTCAGTGAGGAACAACTTTTTTTTTCCTATTGTTTCTTCAGTTCTAGGAAGTAATGCCACAGTTGTATCAACTTTATAGAAGAAGTAAGGGTAGTTTTATCCATTTTTTGGAGTTCTTTTCCAAGAAGAAGTATTACTCACGTTATTCCCTTCTTCTGTTGCTTCTTCTGACACACTTGTGATCTTTTGCTCACTTTATCAATAGCTTTTTTTCCCCTGCAGTTGGTATACTTTTCAAATTTCTCCTGTTTTCTCTTTTCAAAGCAGAAATTAATTTCTGTTTCTTGTTGCCTAAAGAGCTTTCACATGAATTCCACTTCTGTTTCTAGTAAGGTTCCCACATCTGCTCTCTTTCAGTGTCTCCCAGTAGGACACAGGTTTCATTCTCCCTTAGTCCAGAACTACCATTTCTCCCTTTGCTTCACTAAAATGATCAATTATTCTTTTCCTGCTGTCCATCTTATGCACTTCTACTTCCTTTTTCACACATTCTCAAACTGTATTTAAACTGTTTTCTTTTTATTTAAAACATATATTCATTGTTTGCTTTCACCAGCATCCACTGCAACTTGACAAAATCACTTATTGTTTGAAAATATTATTTTTTGTTATTGCTGTGAATGTATACTTTTGTATCTCATCTTTCTTCATTGCTTAATGACAGGTTTTTAAGTGAACCATCTGACTCAAATATGGATTATTCTGCTACTGAGTTATTTTAGTCCATGAAGATGCTAATTACTTCCAGCACAGTTTGATTTTTCTAAGCATCTATATTTAAACATACATAACAAAAATGACTTATAAAAAATAAAGGAAGTAACAGGAGAGTTGTTGGGATCCTGCATGTAGTGTCTTCATTAGTTTCATTACACTGATTTCTGTATTGCAGATTAGTACAAGTGATGCCAAAATGAGGGTTCCACAGTGTCAAAAAGCTAGAAGTGTTTTGGTCTTATTTTTAAGGACAGGTTGGCAGTAGAACTCCAAAGGTATTACTGTATTGTAACAGCAAGGCCAGCAGAATTTCAGTATTATTCGGTAAAGTGATGAACTATACTGAAGAAGCACTGGTACTCATGCAGAAAGGGCCTGCATGGGGATTTACATCACCATAGCTGCGTGATATACTTTTCCCACTAGAGTCCTGCTGGCCAATTTCCTTATGAAGACAGTCTTTATATGAGGTAACATTAGAAGTGCCGTGGGAACAGGCCTCAAAGTGATAAAAATCCTTCCCTTATTAAAATTTAAAACTATTAAAGTTTCGGGAAAATTCATGCATTGGAACTGGACAATTTTCACTTGAATACACTGAGTACTCTCTATCTGTCTCTCTCTGAGCTTAATGTTGCAAAAGCTCAGCTGAGCAAGGGCACAAAATTCTCTTCTGTCTTTGATTATAATTAGAAATCAAACTATGTTAATCGAGAAGAATAACTAATCATTTTATTAACTATTTTACATACATTTCTGGTCTTAAAATGGCAGAAATGTCAGATAACAATTAAAGTCACCCTACATCTCCCTTGCTCCTTCTATCATTGTTCTTTCAGCCCAGCTTTCTCAAACACTTACTTGAACCCTTTTACCGAAGCACCTTCAATTAAGGGGGAAGATTTTTTGTGCCTAATCAGGAAACCATGGCTTAATTAATATGAAAGGAAGAAAACGCTTAGCAAAAAATGATGACCTAATTTAAAAAAAAAAAACAATTTAAAATGCAAAATCTCTATTTTGCACACTCTATACCAACCACAAACACAAATTCCAATTAACTAACTGCCTGAACCATCTTTTTTCCCCATCCTTCTCTTTCTTCAAAATTTCTTGGAACTGCTCATATTTCTGCTTGTCTGAGATCTTTGTTAGTTAATTTGTTACAGGACTTTAGTCATATAACTCAATTGGCTCTAATTCATTTACCATTCTGTAAAGTTAGAATTGATCCTAAAAATTATTTTCAAAAGCTACTTCTCCACTGATGATTTTTCTGACCCTTTTCTAGCTGTGAGGAACAAAGGAAATTTTGTTTAGAAACATCACTCACTAGTTTTCATGTGAACTAACCAAAAGCCTGCTTTGAGTCACTTCTTCCAAAGAGAATCACACCATTAGACAGCTACGAGTTGTAACATTTGATTCTGACCCCTGATTCACACACTCCATTCATTGGCAAGCGATGTCTCTCTCTTTAGTTTTTTCTTTTTTTTTTTTTCCTTTGGGAAGCAGATGTAATTTTAAACCTTCAGGAGATGGGAATAATGTGCAAATGATAAAATATGGTTGTTCAGTCTTATATTACGTCCCAGCTGATGACTCACAATAAAATATCTCAAACTGTAAGCCAAAAGAGGAATGACTTTTCCTATGTTACAAGATAAGCTGCCACTAAAGTGCTGACAAATATGTGCTGATCTCACTCCAAAAGTATAGATTATAGACATTATGAGATGGTTCTTCACAGCTAAAGCAATTGCTGCTTGTCTGACTACATTCTCACTAATTTTTTTAATGCCATGGCTTACCACGAGTATCTGCGGGTACTTGGNCAGTAGGACACAGGTTTCATTCTCCCTTAGTCCAGAACTACCATTTCTCCCTTTGCTTCACTAAAATGATCAATTATTCTTTTCCTGCTGTCCATCTTATGCACTTCTACTTCCTTTTTCACACATTCTCAAACTGTATTTAAACTGTTTTCTTTTTATTTAAAACATATATTCATTGTTTGCTTTCACCAGCATCCACTGCAACTTGACAAAATCACTTATTGTTTGAAAATATTATTTTTTGTTATTGCTGTGAATGTATACTTTTGTATCTCATCTTTCTTCATTGCTTAATGACAGGTTTTTAAGTGAACCATCTGACTCAAATATGGATTATTCTGCTACTGAGTTATTTTAGTCCATGAAGATGCTAATTACTTCCAGCACAGTTTGATTTTTCTAAGCATCTATATTTAAACATACATAACAAAAATGACTTATAAAAAATAAAGGAAGTAACAGGAGAGTTGTTGGGATCCTGCATGTAGTGTCTTCATTAGTTTCATTACACTGATTTCTGTATTGCAGATTAGTACAAGTGATGCCAAAATGAGGGTTCCACAGTGTCAAAAAGCTAGAAGTGTTTTGGTCTTATTTTTAAGGACAGGTTGGCAGTAGAACTCCAAAGGTATTACTGTATTGTAACAGCAAGGCCAGCAGAATTTCAGTATTATTCGGTAAAGTGATGAACTATACTGAAGAAGCACTGGTACTCATGCAGAAAGGGCCTGCATGGGGATTTACATCACCATAGCTGCGTGATATACTTTTCCCACTAGAGTCCTGCTGGCCAATTTCCTTATGAAGACAGTCTTTATATGAGGTAACATTAGAAGTGCCGTGGGAACAGGCCTCAAAGTGATAAAAATCCTTCCCTTATTAAAATTTAAAACTATTAAAGTTTCGGGAAAATTCATGCATTGGAACTGGACAATTTTCACTTGAATACACTGAGTACTCTCTATCTGTCTCTCTCTGAGCTTAATGTTGCAAAAGCTCAGCTGAGCAAGGGCACAAAATTCTCTTCTGTCTTTGATTATAATTAGAAATCAAACTATGTTAATCGAGAAGAATAACTAATCATTTTATTAACTATTTTACATACATTTCTGGTCTTAAAATGGCAGAAATGTCAGATAACAATTAAAGTCACCCTACATCTCCCTTGCTCCTTCTATCATTGTTCTTTCAGCCCAGCTTTCTCAAACACTTGAACTCTTTTACCGAAGCACCTTCAATTAAGGGGGAAGATTTTTTGTGCCTAATCAGGAAACCATGGCTTAATTAATATGAAAGGAAGAAAACGCTTAGCAAAAAATGATGACCTAATTTAAAAAAAAAAAACAATTTAAAATGCAAAATCTCTATTTTGCACACTCTATACCAACCACAAACACAAATTCCAATTAACTAACTGCCTGAACCATCTTTTTTCCCCATCCTTCTCTTTCTTCAAAATTTCTTGGAACTGCTCATATTTCTGCTTGTCTGAGATCTTTGTTAGTTAATTTGTTACAGGACTTTAGTCATATAACTCAATTGGCTCTAATTCATTTACCATTCTGTAAAGTTAGAATTGATCCTAAAAATTATTTTCAAAAGCTACTTCTCCACTGATGATTTTTCTGACCCTTTTCTAGCTGTGAGGAACAAAGGAAATTTTGTTTAGAAACATCACTCACTAGTTTTCATGTGAACTAACCAAAAGCCTGCTTTGAGTCACTTCTTCCAAAGAGAATCACACCATTAGACAGCTACGAGTTGTAACATTTGATTCTGACCCCTGATTCACACACTCCATTCATTGGCAAGCGATGTCTCTCTCTTTAGTTTTTTCTTTTTTTTTTTTTCCTTTGGGAAGCAGATGTAATTTTAAACCTTCAGGAGATGGGAATAATGTGCAAATGATAAAATATGGTTGTTCAGTCTTATATTACGTCCCAGCTGATGACTCACAATAAAATATCTCAAACTGTAAGCCAAAAGAGGAATGACTTTTCCTATGTTACAAGATAAGCTGCCACTAAACTGCTGACAAATATGTGCTGATCTCACTCCAAAAGTATAGATTATAGACATTATGAGATGGTTCTTCACAGCTAAAGCAATTGCTGCTTGTCTGACTACATTCTCACTAATTTTTTTAATGCCATGGCTTACCACGAGTATCTGCGGGTACTTGGGCATGGTGAAATCATAACTGTGCATTTGGCATAAAACTACCTGGGCTGGAGCTCTAGACTGAGACCCAGGAAACAGTTATTACAGCCACAGTTTAATAAAAAGTTTTCACTCTCACTTTGAACTGATCACATAGGAGCAATGTCAGGGAAATTCAGTTTTGTCACAGGGATCCAACAAAGACCCTGATTTGAGAGACATTTGTGTTCAGAAGAGATAAGCTCAGATGGGAATAGGAGGAAATCTTCAGGGTGAATAAGGTCAATCTTTTGAGAAAAACCTAAAAAGAAATTGGCCTGATTAGTTACCTAAAAGATAGACAATGTGGGATCTTTACCTGTGTACATACACACAGGTATACAAAGAGCTGTGAGTAAAGGAGGAGAAAGAAATTAGGAAGAAAGAAAAGCTGATAATGCTAAATAACAAATTTAATACAAGATCAATTTATCTCAAGTAATAATGCCTATAGTTAAGCTAAGAGCAGGTCACAAAAACTGACAGGAGAAATTTTGCTTTCTCTTAGGATCTGTGTGTGAAAAAATCCAAAAGCCAAGATAAAATTGCGGTTATTTGTGGCAGCCTAGACCAGGATTTGATTGTGAAGGGTCTTCTCTATGTGAATTTGTTTAAATGTGAACAAATATATACAAATAAATGTTATACCATTATTTTTATCTTTTTTTCTTTTTTAACTAAAGAATAGCAATAAGAATCTCTCAGCTTTCTTGTTCACCTGCTTTCTGTATCAGCCTCAAATTTCCCCTAATTTCTCTTTACCCTGCCAATCTTTCCTGCTTTTTCTTTACTCATCTTTGCACAGGTGATAGTTGCCCTCTACAGCTGGTATTGTCCTTTCAGTGTGTCTGTCCTGTCCTTGTGATAATGTGACTTTTTTCCCTCTCTGTTTCTGTCATGTTCTAATTTGTGTTCTTTCCCCTTAAATGGTAAATGCCTGCAGTGCTCAGATTGCATCACTGACCTTCCCTCTTGGTACAAACCTTGTTATTTAAGAAATCTAAGAGTTTTTTCAACAGAAAAAAAGGAGAATATGGAGTAAGGATGTGCGCTGACATTTCAACCCCACAGAGCTTTCCTGAAAATTCACAGTGACAACAAACACCTGCAGTTCTCCAGCAGCCTGATCTTTCTATTCTCTTCATTGGCAACTAGGGAATGCCTTTGGCAGCTGTGGACTGACATCCCCTGCAATCTAGATTTAACTTTGCTGCCTTCACTGAAACCTAGTTAAATCAGCTACCAGCCCAGACTGGTGCTTAAAACTACAGTCAGAACTGAAAAGACATGAAAATGGGCTTTAGAGCCCATTGCAGGGAGTTGCCCCCAAAGGGAGAATTTGGCCATGACATGCCAAATATCATGTGCTATGGTCCCAGGTGTACTGAATGGACCATGATATGGTCATGGTTCTGTCCAAGTCTGTTCTCTCTTTGGCCATCACAAATGCTGAGCAGTGTCAGGATCACAGGGAACCTGGGGCACGTCTGGGATGCCAGTTATAGGCAGGATGGATTACAACTACTGTGAACCATTGACTTCCCTTTAAATCATGATCTTGCTTTCTGCTTGGGGGTAATACTTTGTCATCACATACCAACAGCTCAAGGTCTTTTTGCTTTCTAAATCTTCCCCATAAGATTCAAATATTTTACTGTGTCTAGGTGTCCTAGGTTACAATGTAAGATATGCCCAAGGTATGTATTCTATCACCATCTTCATGAGCTGTTGAAACCAGGTGGGGCAGTGTTTCCCTTGTCCCCACCCTCTGGACTATGTTCTGTTAATGGGCCCATTCATGCTCTGCTGTATGACTCATGGGTAACTCCCTCCGGGAGTTATCTCCGTTTAATGGGCAATCAAGGACTCATTGCATGACTCATAAAATTACATCATTCTATTGTGAGATGCTCCGCCGATGGGGAGGAGCCAAGTATTCCTACCTGGATATAACCCGGGATAGCACAGTGGACTCTCACCCCTGCTGGATTCCCAGAGGACAAGAGCTACTGGACCTTTCTACGGGATTACTGCTTCAACGAGACCACTTCATCCAGACTGCTACCAGCACCCTGACTAACAGGTTGTATTATTGAACTTATTTCATTTTTACCTTTTTTTTTTCTTCCTATTAAATTGTATTTCTGACTTGGAGTCTTCCACTGGTTTTGCTTTCAAACCAGCACACTAGGTATGAAAACCATTTTGTGTTGCACTTAGATTGCTGGTCAAACCACTTCAGGTTGCTTGTGAAAAATGCTAGCTTGTCTTCCTTAAAAAAAGAGGCAGACAAATCAATAAAGTGTGGTATTTCATTTTGTCCAGCATAATGGGAAAGTAAATTAGTCAATAATGAGATCTTCTAGATAAGTCATTCTAACTCTGTTTCGCACAACCTTTTGGGGTAAGTGTGCCTAATATCTTTATGTGGAATACCTACAATTTGTTATAATTTTATACTCTTTTCTCTCTGAGGGCAACAGAATCATGGCAATGCTTTGGAAATGGAATTAGAAGAGAGGCTTGAAAGGTTTAAAAATCTTTTTCACAGTAAAACACTGTAAAGCTGTCATCAGAGTAAATTTCTATAAAGGAATTACCCTAGATTTTTACTGCTGTAAATGAAAAGTGTAGCCCAGTGAATGAGAGTCCAGGGTTTGGTTTGATGTGGGTAATCTATAATCTTAAAGAAGTTGGCAAATGTGAGCTGTTCTCAGTAAGCAAATGTTTTCACAATTGAGAAAATGCATGTGTCATAGGAGATATTTCTTCACAAGAAGAAGGCTTTTATTGCTCATTTACATCCAACTTGCACACAATGTTTCAAAAACATCTTGCTAGAAAATGTAAATATATAAAAACACAGAGTTTAAATATTGTGTGTTAGTTTTGTCTTAACTATAGTTTTTGGTGAGACATTAGTTGGTAGCACAGCTGATATTATGTATATTAGTTTTTTCAGGAAAAACAAGGATGAAGTGGTAAACATGCCTGTGCCTGATAATGCAAAAAAGACACATAATTTTGTATCTGACAATTTGTGCAAGCAGAGTTGAGTCACGCACTGCTCTGTTCAGCTGAAGAGCACACTCCCACCTCACTCAAATAAAAAAGCTTGCAGAGGTTCAAAAGAGTAACTCACTCAATGAGTTACTTCATAAAAAAAAAAAAAAATTGTAATACATCATTTTACTCTGCTGTACATTACTAAACCAAGTTCAACAGTGTCAAAAATCTGCTTGGAGGCACCGTTGCTGGGCACTTCAAATAGCTGTGTGGATTAATGCAAAAAAACCCGCTACAGTGGTGTTGGAACTATGGAGTACTCCTACAAAAGTTGGGTTACAGTAGTTAGTTTTTACTTTGAATGCTGATTTTCCTAAGGACATGTTGTATGTTAACATCTAAACCTTGGTGAACTGCATTTATTTCTTTTCATTGTGACAGTGAAGTCAGTCATTTGCCCAGAAGCTAGTGTAATGATCCTTAAAAACAGCTGAGGAAATGCTAAGGAAAATTCACTTTGTTAGAATGGCTTCACAGGAAAAGTTTGTTAATTTGTTAAACTGCATCTTTATGGCATGACAAAGCAAACTGCATTGCATTATTTTTTTTTCTGTGTTGGCTTCTCTGGATTGTAAGATGCAGTTGGGATCCAACTCATATTCCTCTCTCCTTTATCCAGATTGCTACTATTGATGTACAAAATTGTATTTTCATGGTTAGGATCATGAATCAAATTTACATGGTTGGGGATGAAGTCAATAAGTAAGAATATTTATGACACTGAGAAGACATTGTATTATCTATCTCAATTTACCTTAATTATATTTCCAGTTCTTGGGACAGGAACTAGTCTCACCTTTGTTCTGTGATGCCCAGCTTGCTTATGTGTGTCTGCATGTAAAGACTCCCATGTTTTGTGCATTCTGACTTCACCAAGATCCCGATCGTAGTGAAGAAATACGAGAAACATGTCAAGCATCTCTATGATATGTCTATCCTAAGAGCAAGGAAAATAGCTCAGTGTTCAAAGCCTAAATTAATTTAAATTTCCATGATCGAACCCTCATCCACACTCTGCAGGATTGTGTTGCTAGACATTAATAATATTGAACTGTGCACAGCCTCAGATGAGAATTATTTGACTCTTCAGAAAGAAACTTCTCAGGCTTCTGCCCTCCAGTGGGTAGTGATGGTGCACTGAGTCATCCAAAAATACTACCCAATTCTAATGAAAAAATCATCTGAGCTGTGTAAATGTTTAACTTCACTAGAAGGTCTACCAGGTGCATTGCTTAATGTGAATTGTCAACAATTGGACATTCCATTCAGTTTTCATTCAGGCTGAATACGCCTACTTGACTTCTTCTGGCATCCCAAGACTTCATTTTTTTCCACAAGATTATTTTGGAGACAAAATAATACCATTTCATAATATGCTGGACTAATCCTGAGAAAAGAAATGAGCCTGGTTGTGTAAAGTGATTACAGACATGTGGGATTGGATAAAATAATATCAAAAATAAAATAAAAATCCAAACATTGTCTTAAAGCCATTTAAAATTTTTCTCAATAACCATTTGTTATCACATCTTATCTAAAACTATTAAAGAAAATATGCTCAATTTGAATAAAAATTAAATGTATCAAAAATGAAAAATTCCGTACTGACTCGGTACAAGACTTCAAGCAGTTAATTACATTCTTTTAAACAGTTTTTCAATTCAATGACTTTTAGCAGTGTGTGGAATAGTCCCTATTTTCTTTAATTACCCATCACAGAGGGAAGATGTAAGTAACTCAGTGCTTCAAATAAGAAACCAACATTTCTCTTGCATTGAGAATGTTAGAGGAAGTTTCACTGTGAGGCACAGGGCAAGAGTAGGTATTTCTAAAACAGAAATGTAACATCTATCAAAGAGATCCGCTTTTTCACTGTGAGGAGGAAATTGCTCTCTTGGACTTTTTAGTAAGGTCAGATGACAGGCAACATACCTTGAATACCTTAGAAGTCTCCCCACTACAGCCACGTAGGTTCCCAAGTAGAAACCCACAGGGCCAACATCTCTACTATCTTCCTTGGTTTTTTTATATGTGGTGTCTCAGTACTCTCAGGCACCTGGGGATGGGGCTGTGCAGGATTTGGACTCCATGATCCTTGTGGGGCCCTTCCAGCTCAGCATATTCTGTTAAACTGTGATCCCTGAACTTGCATTAAAATGTTCCTTCAGTTACTGCTTAGACTGCCCTAGAGTTTATGACATTAAAAAAAACACCAAAGGAAGTTTATGATTTCTGTGGTCTTGACTAGGCTCTTCAACCAACAAAGAATGGCAGAATGATTGCTAGTGCACTGGACTGTGGGACATACGAGTTTTTTCAGCCACTCACACATCTTACTGGGCTGGGAGTAGCAAGAACTGATGACCCAAACTTCATCAGGACTTGAATCATACACTTCAGAGCACTTACATTTTAAAAAATGCTCTTATCACCTGGTTGGCATTTCTAGTTTTAGCAGGCAATTTTAAATTTATCTCCAATTTGCATCTACTAGCCTGAAAAACTCTGTTTTCATGTGCACCAGGCTAAAATAATATATGTGACAGTAGTCCTATTTTTCAGGTGTAAGAGCTTAGGGCTGAAAACCCTGGAAATGAAAATGCTGCATGAAGACACAGGTCAGATATCTTTGTGCCGTGTGACTGCTTTGCTTTTCTGCCGTCCACTACTCTGTAAGCAAGTAGATTGTTTGATCTCTGCCTGTTCCGTTCCTTAATTACTCACTCTTAAATCAAAGTCAATTTTCACACTGTCTTTGGTGAAATAGCCTCTAATAGACAGTTGGCTTGAAGTTTTGGTGCTATTCATTCATAAAAAGCCACCTTGAGACAGTAGTACAACAGGTGAATTACGCAGCTGCTTAAGAAAAGTAAGTTATTATGATGCTGTTTCTCAAATTTTATTTCCACAAGTATCAGGAATAATTCAGAATGGAAGACTAGTTGGTGAAAAGATGAAGTAAATAGCAATAGAACAACTTCCATTGTGAATCTTTTTAAGACCAGACACTTAAGTTTTGAGTCAATATATTAAGGCTGGATATAGGTGGTTTGTAAGGCACTAACAGGAACAACAACAACAACAATCTCCTCACGGCAAACAAGTTGTTTATAACCAGGTTTTTAAGTTTTTTTTCAATTTTCAGTTTATAATAAGAATCCCCTTTTCACATTACCTAGGAAAACTGATGCTATTCACAGCTCTATTCCATGTAGATATACTCCAAACAAATTTTAATTTTAATTTCCTGGATAGCTGCCACATTATGTATACTTGATGTAAAATGAAATAAAAATTATTTTGATTTAGTCTGATTAATCATATCTTTAGGATATGATTATTGAAAGAGATATCTAAAAGAACATCTACTCTCTCCACAAAATTTCTAGTGACAATTACACTAATGCAATGATTCAATTCAAATGCAGAATAAAATTGCTCTACTATGATTGTGAAAAAATCATTTTTTTATTGTGAAGAAAAATGCTAAATTGAAATTTGTGATGGCAGTAAAATTAGTAGGTTGAGCAATAGATTTAATTTTCCTTTTATTTCTATGTTAAAATGAAGAAATTACCTTAGGTGATCTAAGTGATTTTGTTGTATAATATTATTTAAAACTTTATCTAATTGTAGCTGTCTCTACAATAGTTTCCGTGATGAAAATCTTGTAGTATGCTTTCACTGAGATAGATATACATTAAAGCATTTTTAAATTAGCCCAGCTTGTCAGCTGTTATCCACAAGATGAGCATTCTCATTAAGTAAAGTAGAATATCAGTTTTAGGGAAATAAATTGGCTTCTGACATTGAAAGATACAGCTACATCTCCATTTGTGTCAATATGGACTTTCATCTGAATTTAATAAATAGCTTATGTTATGCAAAACATATCTAATGAGTGCTTCATATTGAAGGATAAAAGACTCTCTTTTGTTTTCTTCTTTAACATCATTTTCCACTATCTTCTCTGGTGCAGCCATGCAGATATTCATATGGTTTTCCAACCTCAGAATGTGAAGGAATTGAAAGGGTCTCACTGTGATTAAAATTACAGAATCATCGAGTCAGAATATCCTAAGTTGAAAGGGACCCACAAGAATCATCCAAGTCCAGCTGCTGGCCCTGCACAGGATGGCCCCAATAATCATACCGTGTGCCTGAGAGCATTGTCCAAATGTTTCTTGAACTCAAGCAGGCTTGGTGCTGTGATCAATGACTTAAACATTTAGCCTTGCAATTTCACTGAGTCACAAACCTTTAGCACTGCTGTAGGGATTTTGTACTTACTGTAAGAAGGATGTCAAATATAGACCTTTATTCATATGAATTCTATACAGACATTGAAGCTAGGCATAAAAGAACAAACAATGGTTTTCAAGAATTCTTGTTGCATGGCATTTTTGCAAACTTCGTGGAACAGCAAAAAACCCTAAACCAACAAAACCAACCAACCAACCATACAACCAAAACAGAAACAAAACCAAACAAATGTCAGAAAGAAGGTAATTTCAAAATATCAAGCTCTTCCAGCACATGACCAACAGACCCTAAGGAGAGTAAAAGGCATTACACAAACAGTAACTACCTGCTGGTTAAATATCCTTGATGGATATTTTTACAACCTATTACTATGCTGGAATACAGCAAGGCTGAATAATGAAAATCAGATAGCATAAGGGACTTTGATCACTCAGATGATGCTGGATTTAGATGATAGATTAATTAATCTAAGAAAAGACGTAATCATTTTAAAGCTGCCATGGGGGGGAGAGAAGTCTTGTGAGAGATAGTGGATATGAACATATTGTGCAGTTGCTTTATAAAATACTTTTGGCAAAATATCAGTAGCAAAATCTTAATAATGAGCATGGAAAAAAAACCCCAGTATTGAGAAATAACTTGTAGGTTTTAAAAATATATTAACTGAACTAAAAATGGATGGAATGGGACTGATATGAGAATGCATACTGCTGGCTGCAACACCAGCGTTCTGGAGATAATTAGAAGCTTGGACTAACATATTCAGATTTCCTTTAACATCCTTAGAGTATTGTATTTTGGGGTAGCCTGAATTTTGTGTGGAAACTGCCTCTGTAGTGATGACAATCTTCTTCTGATGTTGAAAACTTCTTGGCATCCAGAAGACTAATCTGGAGGCTTGCCAACAGCTTTTATTCCACTCAAGAATGCCCTTCTGTAGTCCATTTTAGCTGACTGTCCCTACTCACCATGCTATGGTTCACAGCAAGGTGTTTTCTAAGATATCATGAGTTGGGTTCATTCCAGATGCTTTCCAAGACCACACCTCGCACCAAGGCACATCCTTTCCCTGAGATCACACCAGATCTTGCCCAATGTTAAAAAGCAACAAAACAAACCCCCCTACCTTCCCATCCTGAAACCAGTACTGCTTCCTATTGTAACATAGTCTAAATTTTCTGTGTAGTTGGGTAATGAACACTGACCTGAGAGAAGATTCATGGAAATATGATGCAACTTTGAATTAAGCTCATAAGGTCTTTTCATATGCTGGGTAATGGACTAGACATAAGACAGCAGAAATGAGGAAGGAAAATCAGCTTTCCCTCCTCTTCCCACTGATTCAGTTTCTGAGCTTTCATATTTACCTAACATCATTTGACAAGCTCAGGGCAAGGGTTTAGAAGCCAGTTTGTCAATAGAAGCTCTCAAAACACAAAACCACACAAAATTTTGTTGTCTTAATATTGCTGGTATGGGCATCAAGCTTTGCACTGAGACATTGAACCATTAAGACTGGAAAAGATATCAAGATAATTGAGTCCAAACATTAAGCCACCACTGCCAAGTCCACCACATCCAAAAGCCTTTCAAACATGTCCAAGGACGGTCAACTCAGCCACTTCATTGACCACTCATCCTCTGAAAAAATTTTCCTGATATCTGATCTAAACTTCCCTTGGTGCAAATGGAGGGCATTTCCACCTTGGATGAAAGGCCAACCCCACCTTGCCACAGATTCCTTTCAGGTATTTGTAGAGAGCAGTAAGGTCCCCCTCTCAGCTTCCTTTTCTCCAGGCTAAAAATTCCTAGCTCCCTCAGCTGCTCCTCATAGGGCATGTTCTCCAGACCCTTTTCCCACTCCGTTGCCCTTCTCTGGACATGCTCCAGAACCTCAGTGTCTTTCTTGTACTGAGGGGCTAAAAACTGAGTATTAGAGCTGCAGCTTCACCGGTACTGAGTATAGGGGAAAAACACTGGAGAATGTGGGCACAGATCCTGCTACCTCTCTCATGCTAAATAAGTGCTCTACCATTTGAGGTAATCCCCCTCATTCTTAATTCAGAACTTTGTGACTGCTGACAATTTACAAACAAAAGTCAATCATGTTATCTGTGTCCATAGCTGTTATCTCTTCCAGGTACAGTCATGATACTAAGATCACTGCTGAGACTTTTCATTCCATGTGGGAGAATTAAGTGTCCACACTCCCTTAAAAGATCTTTTTATTTAATTGCAAAAACTATATTATTGAAAGTAAAATGTATGTGGAATGATCCACAGCACTTAATCAGTGTAAAGATCCCACAGTTGTCCACATTTACACTTCGGAGTGATACTCCTGAAGAGCTCCTTCTTCACATGAAGATTATAATAGCTCATAAAACATGTTTGTCAGGTGTCAGCCCATTATATAGTCACTTGATAGCTCTTCTCCCATACACAGGCCTGTCATATTATTTAATATTTTGTCTCCACAAGGTGGTAGAAGTGGGTAATTAATTCCAGAGCGTGTAGCATTAGTAGTTTGATTGCTTTCCTTTTTACTCTGGTGATGAAAAGATAGCTTAGTCCTTTATTTTATGGATTTTTCTAAATATGCCAAATTTTCTTATAAATCTCATTAGATGATCAGAATTTCATTCATCTCTCTTGTCATATTTTATTGTAAACAGTTTTTCATTTAATGAATGTCATCACTTTTTCCTCAGCTCCCTTTAATGTTGATTTTTAAAGATTCTTCTTTTTGCTGTTCATTTGTACAGGTAAAACATAATACGTAATGGCTTGAAGCCAAGGTCAGGTAGCTTGGAATGCATGAATCAAACTCTTTATGAGTAGATCTTAAATAAAATACTGAGTGGTGAAGCCATCAAAAGGGAGACCAGGCCAAAACTGTCAACGGTAATGACTCATTCTATAATGTACACTTCAGAATATTCCACGCTGTTGCAAACTGTCACGGTAAAATAGCGGAAGAAAACCACTTCTTGTATCCTTTGTGTTGCTGAGATTTTAATGGGCATCTGAACCCTAACTGTCTAGTGGGAGGACATCTTTCACTCCATGTGTTCCAGCTTCCTCTCTTATGAGCTTCATCATTACGCTCCATAAATGTGTAGACTCTATTTTTGTATACCATTACCATATATTTTCAGTCTGTTTTGATAAACTTTTGATATAAATACAGAGATCATGATTATAATTAAATTAAAAGATTTAATTAAATTAGAAGAAAATACTTATGTGGACGGTAGTTCAACATTTGTAATTTCAAGTCTTTTCTCACATCAATTTTAATCTAAGTCTCATTTTGCCTGGAGTTATGATTTATATGCTTAAGAAGAGTAGAATACAGTATATTCTTACATATAAAATATTCATTTTTTTGTCTGCATATCAAACCTGGATATATAATTAAAGTTTCAGGGTTTCCCATCAAAATAAGCTTTTTATTACATGAATTCTAAAGCTAAGATTTTGTTATATATTTAAAGCTTTTAAATAAATAGGGCTGAATTAAGAATGTCAATTTACAGTTGTGGAAAATTCGAGTCATTTTGCACTTCTAAACTAAAGAAACATGAATCCAGATTGCCAGTACTCTTGAAGCCTAACCTAGGATCAGATAGCAATCCTGCCCAATCTGTCTGCTTTATCTTTTGAAACAATTAATTAATGACTAGAAAGAAGGTATTTTGAGTACTGCTGAACAAAGAGTTTCTAAGTTGAAGAAAATATTTCATTTGTTTAATAACCTTCACACGACATTCAGCAAAACCACCATAATCAGTAAAATATGCTTACCCTTTTTAAAGTCTGAAAACCCCCCCTCATAGTCTGCAGAGCCATAGAACATTAGCTTCAAGAAAATAATAAAAATATACTATTTCCCTTTCAAATTATGTGTTTGTAAGTGCAGGTTACAAGTACATACAACTTTATGACACAGAAACTGAAGATTTGAAAAGTCAAGCACATCTGCCAGGTTGTAAGCATTGTCTAGGCTCTTTTTTCATGCAAACCATCTCAGAAATCCTGATCAGTTAAAAGGAATAATTTTGCACACCGTTTAGTCCCTCTTCAAATTGAAAGAAAAGCCATTTAATCTGGAACAGAATGCAATTCTCTAATGTGGATGCCAGTGGAATGGATGAGCATTCAATGCAGCAAGTTCTGTTCATCTAAGTTTTTAAAACATCATTCCTAAATGTGCAGCCTCTTGCAGAAGGACCTGTTGAGTGAAGTTAGTGGTGTTGTGTGGATCACAGGTTCTTATTTATCTATCGGGTCTGTATCTTAATGTACGTGCTCAGGAAATGGGAATAGAAACTTCTGCATATTCTTCTTCTCTGTTGGCCATAATCAGTGTCTGAAGTAGTGTCTTTGATATTTTAAACTTTGCCAGAGATTTGTACACGATTGGCCAATTTTTAGAACCTGGAGCACCAATCTTAATCAAGGCTCTAAAACCTATCCAAATAGAAGTACAGAACAAATGCAAAGCTATTCCATAGGCGCTTAAAACAATATTAAAAAATCAAGCTAAGTTCCAGGTGCATAATTCACCTTGACTCATAATGACCAAAAAATAATTTCATTGTGGAGGCTGTAAGGAAAGTAAGACCACAGGCTGCCTTGTTATAAATATCAGGGAAGAATTAGAAACATCTATCTTGAGTGCTGCAGGTATAGACTCCTAACAGTAACATTTGCAAAGACAATTAAATACTCTTCATTTGAAGTAAGGGGTTTAATTAGTACTTCTTACTATAATTGAAGAGTGGTCTGTCCCATCTAGTGAAGTTGTTTTATCTTTCAGAAAACTTGCAAATTGAATAATGAGAAGATTGCACAGAAACGTAATTAATTTAATCCCATAGAGATGTTTTTTAAGTTACTGTGTGGGCAATAACAGGAGGGCTGAAATTGGTCTTTGGGTAGATGATGGAATGAAAAAAGTATTTCATAAAGCAAGTAACATGACAAACTCGTGATAGTATCATGCGAAAACTCAGATTCAAGTACATCTGTGTTGTATGCTTCCTTCACTAGTTTCAGCTTTCAAAAGTGTATATAAATTTTTACAGTCTTCATCAGTCTCACAATCTAAAAATTTTCAGTCAAAATGTCCCCATAGAATGCCTTGCAAGAAAAGTACACTCAGGTTAGATAGATTAGTGTTCTGGTTTTGGCTTGGACAGAGCTCATTTTCTTCTTAGTAGCTGGTACAATGCTGTGATTTGGGTTTAGTATGAGAATAACGTTGAACACGCATGAATGACAGAGCTCATTTCTAGAGGTTGCCTGAAGTCAAAGATTTTTCAGTGTCCCATGAACTTCCAGTAAGGAGCTGCATAAAAAGCCATGAGGAAGCGTGGCCAGGGCACATGGCCTGAACTGGCTAAAGGAATTTTCCATACCATAGAATGTTGTTGGGGGAGTTATCTAGAAGAGGGTTGAAGAGGGGATAAGCTGGATATTGGTCAGTGGGTGGTGAGCAGTTTTATGATCACTTGTTTCTCTTGGGTTGGGTAGTTCTCTTCCCCTCTCCTTGCAATTATTATTATTAATAATATTAGCAAATACACAACAACAACAATAATAATATTAACAACAATGATTTGTTTCTATTATCAATTTTTTCTTATCTCAACCAACAAGGATTACCTTTTCTTTCTGATTCTCCTCCCCAGCATGCCAGGGTAGGGGGAAAGAGTGAGCAGCTGCATGGTACTTACTTGCCAGCTGGGGGGTTAAACCACAGCAGTTACTTAGGGCAAAGAGTTTTATATTCTTATGGGATGTTTAGCAGCTTTTAATCCGAGTTATATTAAACCATGGCTGATTTTCTGTTCTAAAAATCACCAAATAAAATCAGCTGATCACCAAAAGAAGTTCTGGTGAGCTTTTATGAGCTACAGGCTTGAACCTCCTTCTTCAGTGTCATACCATTATGTTTGTCCACACACTGCTCTGAAGATAGTGTATTTTTTGACCACAGAAACTGTAAAAATTGAAAAAAATATTCTCTATACCAAAGACAACACAAGATTGTAAAAAAGGAAGCATATAAGTAAAAAATGCTAGTGAGAACCTCCATTCTTATTTCAAATATTTTTCCTATTTAATGGCCAAAAATAAATGGAATTAAAAAAAAAAAAACCGAGAATCTTTTAGAAAAAATTAGCACAAACAGCCTCATTTTTAGCAGTTGTTGAGTGCACTCGGAGTTTTGTGGAGAGATGCAGCTATGTTTTGCAGAGGGCTATTTGTGAACCCTCGGTTATTGCACATACTCAGTGTGCACTGTTGCATACCAGCTTGAGATGGGAGTCCTGTAGTATGTTGTGTACAGAAAGTGGTAGAAGCTGGTTGCTAGGGAATTCAATTTTTCACCATTAACATTGTTATAGTTCCTGCCCTAAAGATGTTTCCTCACCTGAATATAGTTGGAGAAGACAAATAAGTAAAATGCTTGGGTGTTGTTCACCTCTGTAGCCGAACTGGACTTCCAGAGAAACAGTGTGGACCCCAGCAGAGATTGGAGAGTGCAGCATCTGCTTCATGGCAGCAGTGTTTTCTCCAACTTCAGAATTCTTATCAGTTTTCAGAGGTCAAAAATTTTTCTGATGGGAACAAGCAGGCCTTTACAGTTACAAAGTATTTGTTTATTTGAAAAGGAGCTTTAAAACCTGTGCTTTTTTTTTCACGATTAAGAATTGTCACCTGCCACTAGTGATGCTCTTGCTGAAGGTCACTAGGAAGTGACAGTAATTACTGGCCAAAGAAAATCATCAGCCTGCTTTTAAGAATATTCCTTTCAACATATGAAGAAACCAAGTAATTCACAAGGACTCTGTGTGAAGACATTCTTACATTGAAATGTCACCTAATAATTTAAATATGAGTGATAACATTTTGTTTACTACATTGGGTCAAAAGCACTTGCCTTTGGTCAATGATAAATGATCAGTCCTACACACAGGGAAAGTATCTCATACTTTAAATCAAGCTATACTGAACATGTGGCAAATCTATGGGTTTACAATATCAATAATAGAGAAAAATTTCATCATTTTCTCATCAGGTTTTCTCTATTTTCTGCACTTTAAAAATCTATTCTGACACATTGAAAGCTGTATGGTAGCTAAATCCAATAAACTATTCAATCTTTTTTTTCTACTACAATGCCATGACTCTGTGAAGAAAAGCCTGAGAAACCTAATTGAAATTGTCACCAGTTTTATTGAAGAGCAAAACCTCCTGTTTTTCTGATGTCGAATAATGGCTTGCACAAGTCTGTATTTTTAATAAATTTTGGACTACAAGGAAAAACTCACACGAATACTTTAGGAAATACTGAAGCCAAAACTGAGCAAAACTTTTCTTTACATACATGTTTAAAATTCACCAGGCAAAATGCCTTTTGCATTTCAGCTGACAAAACCAGTACTTTTTCAGGTTTTTTTTCATCCAAAACTTTGGTTCCTCTCTGAAACTCTTAAGGAAAATTTCTTAAGCTTTGCTGTAGCATTCACTGTCAGTGATTCAAAGTAGCTCTATTTTTGTTCTTTGAGGTTTCTGGTACCCATATATGATGCTTCATCTGCAGTCATTTTCAACTGTGAGAATACATCCTCTGGAAAGAATGTGCAATGTAATACTACCAATTTTTAATTGGAATCATCAAATATCCAAAAGGATTATTGAAGTCTAAGTCCTGGCCCTGCACAAGACTCCAAGAATCCCACTGTGTGCCTGAGAGCATTGTCTAAACACTCATTGAACTTTGTCAGGCTTGGTGCTGTGACCCCTTCCCTGTGGAGCCTGTTCCAGTGCCCAACTACCCTCAATGCACTTGCCTATTTACTATACAGCCTAAAAATATGCTACATGCTATATAATTGTCATATTACCCAATAGACTTATGGCAATTAGGCTATTGTATTTCCAGGGTTACAAATATGTTTTCAGAAGGATAAAGAAACCTGAAGTTCTCCTGCATGGCGAGGAAGAAGGGAAGGGGAGAATTCCTCTCTGCACCTCTTTCCTGAAAATAGAGTCCTGACTGTAAATACCTATGCTTTTAGGCACTACACCTGGTCTAACATTCTCCTCTCAACTCAAAACCCTCTCTTTGCCTTACAGATGTCACAAGAACCCTCAGCCTTGCATGCAGCAGAAAATCACTCTTACTTTCCACCAAACAAGGGTTACAGTAAATTAGGCCTTGTTGAAAAAGGTGTTAGGATATGGCCTTTAGTTATCCTCAGAGGACAAGAGAGTAACAAGAGAAGATGAAGTGATCCATGCACAAATCACAGTTAAATAACAGTAAGCCTTTCAACAAGGGAAACAAGTTGCAGTGTAGCAGTGACCCTGTGCCATATCTGAGATGCTGGTAGAGTACAAAATATCCTGCAGGTTGCTGATGGAATTTGAAGAAAATAACTAGGATTTTGAAGATATTGGGGGTGAGAAGCTAGCCACATAGCCCAAAAGAAAGAGATCTGCAACACCTGTGCTGGAGTCCCTAAAGCAACTGAAATACTAGGAACAGAATAATTGCTTTAGTTACTGCCCTAATTGCCAGAACTACACTGGATGCCCATATCAACTCCTGGGTGCCAGCCAATGCTGTGTGGGAATGAATTAAACAATGGAAAAAACGCAGATGGAAATATTTGTGTAACCCATCTGGGCCACCGAGGTCAAAAAAAGACATCATGACATACCAAATCTGTTTTGCTGTGCTTAGAGGGCTGCTATGCGCTACATGTAGTGCCAGCATATGCCATCCACCCACAAACACTTCTGCTACCATGACTCTCACAACAGACTGCTGGAAAATGAGTGGTGAGGAGATTTGCAGTAGGGCAGGTGTACAAAAATACATGTATAACAACTTATGGGCAAGGCAATAGATGGCAAGGAGTGTCTTCCACAAAAGACCTAGTCTTGACTCTGGTGCTCAACAGCACTGAGAATGATTAATGAGGTTGCGACTAACTAGACAATTGTAACTATGTGAATAATGCCACATTTGTAATGGGTAATTTTACTTGGACAAATTCTCATATTAGTGGCATTAACACTCAGTTCAGATATTAAGATCTAGAGGATATCTCAATGTGTGTATATAATTTCACAAACAGCAATGTATGGAACTTATCTGTATGGATATTTATGGGCATGTCAACAGAACAAAAAGTGAAAGTGTAGCACACAGGTTATTTGCTATTGACACACTATTAACATATGGACTTTAGTTAATTCAACAGGATAAGGCAGTAACTTACTTTTAAGGATAAAAGAAAGTAAGCAACCTGAAAGTAAGCAACCTGATGCTTGTTGTGTAGTCTTTGAGACAAGCAGATTGTGAGCACCAAGCAACGGTGAAAGTTTTTGAGCGTTGCACAAATTTCAGTGCCACAACCAAGAATTTGATTTTGTCTATCAAATCAGATAAGCTATGGTCATCAGATTGTCATCAGGAGAAGACCCAAAGAACTCTAAGCCTGGATAAGGTCTGTGCATTGCATGGCTAGCATCTAGCCTAACTCTGCCAACTCATCTCCTGGACTATGCCATCCCACTTGCAGAGCAGACAAGTACAGTAATTTGTAAAACTGCATTTATCTGTGTTTAAGTTGTCTTTGTATCCAATTCTACTTAGATACTGCTTTATCATTTGGTTTTAAACCACAAAAAGAGGATTCTACATTTCCCAGTTCATGGTGGCACCCGCTCACCAATCCATCCAACATTTAACCTTTCATCTCAGACATGTCAGGATTATGCCTGTATCTCTCCAAAGCCAGCTGTAGTCTACATATTATGGCTTTGGTAGCAGTTGTCATTGTATATTAGGGACCTAATAAAACTGGCTAGCAGGCAAACACAGGTTATTCACATTATTGCCTCTTAGAGGTTTCTTATCCTCTATTTCATTCTGATTTTAGGCTTGCCCTGACAAGAGGTGCTTCATTCCCTGTGGAGCCCCTTCCCCTCTAAGCCCTCCATTATCCTGGAGAGCTCAAGCTCTACAGTTCTGAAGCTTACTCTTTGACTCCTTCCAAGCCTTATCCAAATCTCCATCTCTTTATTTGACTTGTCCAGTCACCCAATAACTTCACGTTCTCCACGTTACTGCAATCCTTTAGTCCTCATTCTCATTCTTCACAGTGTAGCCTGATCTGACATGGCCCTTGTGTGGCTATTCTTTTTCAGCCTATCCAAAAATCCCTCCTCTGTTCTCTCAGGTTGACTGCATCTCTTTAGCTTGGCTGCTGCAGCCTAATGAAACTCTCCATCCTTCTGCCTCTTCCCATCAGCTCTAACAATGGATCCGGTTCCTACTTCTATTTAAAACACTAAATGTAGGCATCATTTAATCCAAATCCACCCATGCCTACTTTATTGTCTGGAAAAAATTACCTTGATGAAGGAGAAGAAATTAAAAAGGAAAAATTAAAAAAAGAAAAGTAAGCTAAACAACATACAAACAATAGGTTTATACTTTCACAGGAGCTATTGGAGCACTGCTTTGTGTTCTAGCTTTAGAAGAAACACAAGGCTTATAAAATTATTGTGGCATGCCTATTCTGGTGCAAAAGAGAACAAAGACAAGCCTGTACCTCCCAGAAAACTGTGGCTGATAGAAATCAAGTTTGTATTTTAATAGATAGCACTGAAAAATAATGCAAATTTCTTTTTGTTCATGGTGAAGGTTTCAAATTTACGGTTTCTGTTCACATGTGCTCAAACAGAAGAAAGGAAAATCACTAACAGAGTTTCTTTGGGTTCCTTTCCTTCAAAGGATAAAGGAGAAAAAGTGAATTGAATGAAAAGCCAGTCTTTGAAAGAGCTGTGTTTCTCTCAGAAGATCTAGAAACTTTTGACCAGTATGTTAATCTGGCCTATCAGTGAATGGTGCTCAGGAATACAAAAAATTGATCTCTTGACTCAAAGTCTTTCTAACTTGAAAATGGAGAATGGTAACTAAGTCCCCATAGAACTGCTTTTATTAACTATAACTAATAATTTTGATTGAGGGTTTAGTAGGAAATGCCTGCTTTAAGAATGACTATCGCTTACTCGATGACACTCAGAAGTACAAGTAGATTTGTCAATGCAGTACTTTATTCCAGGACAATTGAGTCATCAACCACATAGCCAATATATTTGCTAAGAGTTACGCAAGTGGCCTTGGGAAAAAATGGAATATCTAGGCCTTATGCATCTCAATGAAGGAAGCAGATTGTCATAACAACTTTGAAAATGCCATTCTTTTTCAGTCACAATTAATTTTAGCCCAGCACAGGCACTTCACAAAACTGAAAACCAGAAACTCAACAATAAAACTGAAGGCGATTGCTAAAAGGTGCAGGTTATGGACTCTTTCTACCTCTAGCATGCTGCAACAGTCCTCACTGTGGGCATGAAAGAACAAAAGCCAGAGAAGACAGAAAATGAAGCCTATGAAAGAGTCTTATTCATTGTTCAGTGTGGAGAATTTGAATAGTGCATCTTCAAAGGTAAGCTGTCAATATTACAGGAGGTTCTCAACTAATTAGCAACAATTAATAGATTTAAAGCATACTCAAGTGCTTTGCTGAATCAAATCCTAAATAATGGTAACAAAATAATCCTGTGTATGTACTGCTTGCTTCTTTTTGAGTGAACAATTTCTTCTGTATCATTCAGAGACCTTATCTCAGTAAATAGTGCTTGGCTTTTGTGTGGCTTTCCCTAAGCAAGGGCAGAGACCAACCTATGGCCTAAAGGCCTTACAGACTAACACTTCTTCCATTTTAGAAGTGAACAATCATGAAGATCTTTTTTGATAAAGTGCAGTTCAGCGTTAGTTTCTTTACATAGAAAGTGTATTTAATGTATATGTGTTGCTTACAAAGCAGACAACTTGCACAATTGCAAACATATAAGTAATACTAAAAATCCTTTGGATTTAAAATAAAAATTGTATTTCTCCTTTTCCTTCTTTATCATTCACTCTTTCATTGTCTTTTCATCATCCATATCATCTCAGTCTAGAGCCAAGTAATGTTCCTTAAGTTGAAATGGGAGATTTTGCCAAGAATTTCTCAATATAAAATCCCCTTTCCATATTGTCAAGACTCATGGAAAATCATTTTTTCTCAGTTGGAGTGTTATCTGCTTTGGCGGAGAAGTGAGTTTTGAAAAAAACAAGGTGCGAAAAAATGTCACTCTTTGTTTCATCCAGGCTGGTATCATCTG
The DNA here is from genome assembly GCA_013397315.1 of Donacobius atricapilla. Taxonomy (NCBI): domain Eukaryota; kingdom Metazoa; phylum Chordata; class Aves; order Passeriformes; family Mimidae; genus Donacobius; species Donacobius atricapilla. The sequence goes on along the minus strand of WBMY01009912.1, from coordinate 503,627 downwards.
TCATATGTATTGCTATTATTTATTTAGCTGGACTGAGAAGCAGTTTGTTTTTATTTAATCTCTTTGACTTTTGACTTTGCTTCTCCAGAAGTCCTTTTGTTTCCCCCCTTCATCAGCTTTGTCCTGTGTGAATGGACTGTCAACATCTGTGGATATCATGGTCTACCCTGTTTCTGTTTTGGTTCTTAGAGGCTCAAAAAGGCAAGATGAAAGGGAAAGGAGAAACACTTTCAGTTTCTGGCTTGTAGAAAGGCAGGTCTTGAAAGCTTCTTTGATTTTCAAGAATATTGCTAGATGTAAAGAATATTATACTTTCTGAGTAATAAATTCTCTGCTATTACAGAATACATTTCATCAGAAGATCACAAAATACCTCTCAAACCAAATTAACAGCATTACCTTATTTTCATGAAACCCTGATTATTGAAGAGATTTATCTGCAGTGACTCAGCAGGTCTGAGGAACTGTAACTGAGACCAAGATATTTTTGAATGATGAGCCTGACCACAGTAGCCCAGAATTTTAATTATTTAAAAGATATTTCAAATATTTTACTTATTGAAAAATTACTCTCCATTTCCTTATTATTACTGAGAGATCTTCACAGTCAGAGTGAAGGGTAAGGCAGAGGTACTGTACTATGGACAAGCCCACGACTGACTAGGCCACATGTAAACTGCAGACATGTGGTGGGGCTATAGGAAAAGGGGTGTGGATAAGATTCCTCTTGCTAAATATGGGCTAGGCATGCTTATCTTCAAATGCATATTCTGTCTCTGTGAGGTGGTCTCACAATGATGTGTATTCCTTCCATTTGGCTGTGCTACAAAGGGGCTTCAGGTAGCGTTTGCCACTTTTCTGTGAATTCTGTGCACTTGTACCATATGAGTGTTTCTAGCTGAATCATTCCTTCACAAGTTAACTTTTATCTTAAAATACATTTTATCAAAATACTGATCAAGCTGGTGTAAGTTATATGTTTTAGGATAGTTATAAAACCAATTGTTAAGTAACAGAAGAGAAAATAAACAACAAATAGGGATAGTCTATCATGTAATAATTTGCTCCCATTTGTATCAAGAATGTATCAAGAAATTCAATGTATTGACTGTTGATTTCATAGGGAAACAGTAACATTTGTAGGTTAACAGTAATATTTGTCACATAATGTTCCTGCATCAGGATGACTAATATTTGTACAAGGCAGATACTTTTGCCTTGTACAAATAGGTGGCTATTATTATCTTTACATGTGCAACAAAAAATTTAGAGAATTAAATTCTTTAGCATTAGAAGTGGATCTTAAATGGCTTAAATCAGTTGATCATGAACCTGGGAAACAGAGCAAGCAAAAGATGACAGACATTCACACAAAACACAAGCTTAGTTCAATCTATAAAGATGTGATTTTTATGTGATATGTGATTTTTTCTGGTTATAAGCAGTTGAAGACAATCAGGTAACAAGCTGTGTTGAAGCTATCATAAGACTAAGGTATATAGTTGCAATTGAACTGCAGTGCTCTCAGAATCACAGAGAAGATGCACAAGATTATCAAATGAGATTTCTGTTGTCTGCTAGCTTACTTCCTTGAAACTAAAATATGATGTGCCTCTCCAAGGAATTCCTTTGGAATATGATGCTTTATTCCATCTTCTAAATAATATTTGCTTTATTTTAATGCTGAATGTCTATGTAAGCTATTCTAGCTGTGGCATACCGAAATGTCTGTGGCTTAGAGGCTTTCTCCAAAACTCTATCAGCAACACTTTTACAAATGCATGTGTTCTGGAAAATATGTCAAAATACTTGTGTGAATGTTTTACACTGCCTTTGAAAATAATCAGCAAGCCATAGTTGTGAATGTTTTCACATAAGAGCCTGTAGGTGCATGCAGTATGGCTGTGTGTATGTATCTAGAAATTAAAATGCATATACATAGATGCACACATATATTATAAAAAAAAGTACAGACTGTAGTTTCTGGACACCTGCCACTGGCTTGTAGATAATAATAAACATGACTGACTCCTTCAAAATGTAACCCTAAAAAAATGGATTTAAGTCTCCGGTCTGTTTGGACATAATATCAGAGTTTTGGATTTTAGTTTTCTTGAAATGAAGTCCTGCAAACCTCTAGGGTAAAAAAAATCAAGAATGATATATGGTTGCTGTATAAATTATATTGTCCAAAAACAATCACAATGGGATTATTAAAAATATATTTAATATTGATTCCTTCATTGTGGTTTTGAGAGCTATCAGATTTAAAAGCAGTAAATATGCAGAGAAACTATTAATGAATATCAAGGATATCTTTCTGTGTGGAGTAGAAGCAAGAAGTTTGTCTTGCTTAATAAAGATTACCTAAATCTTATGGAATATTTAATTGTCATTCTATCTATTTTAGAATGACAGGACAGCAGTAACCAGTTCAAACCACACAGGTAAAATATGAGGAAAATTCGAGAAATCTTAATGCAGAAAGTGTGTTCCTATATGTCACTGTCTGTCTTATACTAGTGAAATCAAGTAAAGGGAGAGATTTCAGTTTCTTCATAGTTCCATAGCAACAGAAGACCAGGCAGATTGATATCTACCATCAACAATATATTCAATTTTAAAAGACACTTAAACCTCTTTTAAGTTAAGTTCTTTAAGAATTTTTAAGCTACTTTTCTTGGGAAAGACAGTGTTGCATCATCTCAGAGGCTTAGAAATTCTTTCCATGAAGAAGAAATTATTCCTGTTCCCTGTTGGAATTTGAGGCCATAAAATAAATGAAATTTTATCTCATAGTTATAACAGTTTGAAAAATGTTGCTAGAATGGGGTGAGATCCAATCTCTTCTGGCTACATATGGGTAACTGATACTGATAGGAAGAATTTTTTTGCATGCAGATGCAGAGGAAAATAAACAAGGGACAGGCAACTGGCATCACACTGCAAGCAAAGTAGGTACTGATATCAAGCTGGAAGTTCAAAGGGAGATTTCTATACAGGTATAGGCAATTTACATTGCCATGGAGCTGAAATGAGAAATGCTCCTTACATTAAATACTCTGATGCACCTCTTTGGAATGAAGAACAGATTCTTTCTTCCAGTAATGTAGTTGAAGTTCAAGGTTATTTCCCTATATTGAGAATGCATTCATATATCATAGCTAATATGCTTACAAATACTTCAGAAATGGTTGAAACACATCAAAAACATCAAAGCATTGGTTATGTGAGATTGTATTTCTGTATAGGGGTATGAACCACTCTGTATTTTGGTCTACCTTGCAAAGAAGAAGTCACCAAGAGTCTCTTCTCTGAACAAAATTACACTGTGGTCACTCTGATTCCTTTCACTTTGATAAAAACTCCCATATGTGTGGATATGAGACATGACAACAAAAGTACACAGGGCTGAAAAGCTATTAAGAAGGGAGCATGAATTCAGTCAACTTCCAACCTTGAAATGATGAGGTTATTATAAATCGTATCCTTGAAATACCAAGGTGAAGGGAGAAACTTCACATGTCCTTACAACTGCACTCACTTTATGTCACTTAGATAGTGTATTATTCAGATACAGAAGAGGGCTAGTTATGAATAGTTGTTCCCAATTTCTATCCTATTCCACAGGCTTTGAACACAAGAGAAAACATAAAGAATGAAATAATTTCAAGCATCTCTTAGGACTTAGTGGCATTAAAGAATTTCAGGGTCATGAGATAGCTTGTTGAATCTCATTGTCCTTTCAGCATCTTGAGTGATATCCTGGAGCTTTGGGTTTATTTATTATAGTCTAGAGGCATGTTTTTCATAACAGTTATGAAAGCTTTAATTATCCTATCACTGTTTATTCCCACTCTTTTCCCTATGCAAATTTCTTTCCTGACTGCAAAGTCTCAGGATTTTTATGTTGTGCCCTCAATGACCTGGAAAAGAATCTTTTTGGAACGCAGAACATTACTACATGGAGTGGTAAAATTAGCTACAGCATTGCCGGTGCACTCTACAGAAGGATGGTGCCCCAACAGCCTTTCCTAACTCAGTGTTGATATTCACAACTTGCCTCCCATTCTTCTTTTGCCAAGGTAGAAAAATGATTACAGTGTTACTCTAATCCTGGGCATACCAAGACATTCTTTGGCAGGGGAAATACACAAATTAGTCTTGATTCTACTCTAACCACACCAACCATCTGAACATGCTTTTTTCCTTAAAAAACCCCATAATTCATTCTTACAGGGTGATTTTTTTATTGTCTATTTAAGCTGCGTGGTTAAAGGAGCTTACACCCTCTTTCTATGTCTTCTCAATATTCAACTGCATTAAATAGTTCTTTGCTTTTGCATGGAATTTCCCCATGTTGCAGTCTTTGGATCACAGAGACAAAATACATTATGTATCTTTAAATCTGTATAGGAATTCTCCTCAGTGTTTAGTGCCACGCATGTTTTCTTACAAACATCTTCTTTAATCATGATAACAAAGTATTATTTTATTCTTCTAGAGAGAGCTCAAATGTGTTTCAAAATTTATATTCATAAATGACAGTAATCTATAAAAAAACCTAAGTTTAACCCTTTAAAAATATGTACGCTTCAACAGATAGTTCTGCCACTGTCTCTCAGTTTAGATTAATATTATTGTGTTGAAATGGTAAGATTAAAGAAATAGTGCAACTGCAAACCAGAACAGTGTGAAAAAAGCAGAATTGATTAGAAAATTAATAGTTTTGAGGTAAAGGATTATCTTACAAAAAAGTACTGTCCCAAAGAAAGAGACTGTAACTACAAACTGTCATGATAATGTGTGATTTTATTATATCACTAACATTGCTAGATTAACAGATAATGAACAGAAATATCAATGACATCAATATTACTTCAACACAGGCTAAATATTTAATGTATAAATTGAAAAATCAATGCAAAAGTAAAATTTCCTAAGCTAAAGACAAAGTGTGTTAAATAGATCTGAATGACAGAGATTGGTTAACTCCCTAATTGGAAAAACACACAAGTGAAACTAACCACATAAGTCAAAAAATAAATGAAAGAAAGGCTGGCACAGGGATTAAAGATTTATACAGCTGTTTCATTTATCTGGTGTTTAACCAAGCAAAGGCTGGTGGAAAGCATATGACTCAGATATTGCAGGATAACTGACTGATTAAATGAATTTGTACATCCATCAAAGACCATAAGATTTAAAATTAGACTTACCATAAAAAGCCACACAAAATGTTTTGAGAGCACAGAATTCGTAGACTAGTTGGCACTGATTTTAAAGGCAGTTTTGGAGGACCACAAAACAAGATACCAGGATGGGTTTTGGAGCTGCAGCAGATATTGAGTGCATAATTATTGAAATCTATAGGCCTTGATGCATTGCCCAAAATCACTGCACACGAAGAAATTGGGTGACTTTTGAAATGTAAAACTGAAGCATGCAGTGGTGAGATGATAGACGTACAAACATGAAACCACGGAGAAAATGTATTTTCCCACAGTGTTGGTTTAGCACAGATGGTAAAAACCGATCAGTGATTGACTCTTAAGATTGAAGGCCAGCTTGGCTGATTAAATACAGGTATACACCTCTGGGTCAGCCAGCCTTAAGTGAGGAGGATCTTTGGAAGTTCGCTGTCTTTCTTCCTGCATTGGAGCAGGTAACAGGACGAGTCCCGGACTTCCATGGTGGCGCAGGCCGGGCTCGCCGCCCCTCTGCCGGGGGAGGGCTCTGCCGGGGGAGGGCTGGCCCGGGACTGGCCGTGCCTCCGGGCCCGGCCGTGCCTCCGGGCCCTCTCCCCGCCCCGGCTGCCGGTGGGGGACAGCGGAGGCTGCGGCTTCGCAGGGACGGCCGCACACCCAGGGCCGCGGCACGGTGGGCCCAGGGCATGGCCGGGCTCGGTGGCAGCTGGCAGAGAGGGAAGGGAGCCTGCAGCACCCCCGCTTCAAGCCGGGCCACCCCAGAGGAGACCGAGGGCTGGGGGGGGAAGCATCTATCAGCCTACCTAACGACTGAGATCTTGGCTGCTGTTTATGAGCCTTCCCCATCGGCATGGCTTTGAAATCCTCGCGGCTGCCGCCCGGCAGAGATGACATGCCCACCGCAGGCCTGGGCAAGTTTTAACTCTTTCCTGCCAGCAGAAGGAACTTCCGAAGCACCGGCCCTTCANGAAGCATGCAGTGGTGAGATGATAGACGTACAAACATGAAACCACGGAGAAAATGTATTTTCCCACAGTGTTGGTTTAGCACAGATGGTAAAAACCGATCAGTGATTGACTCTTAAGATTGAAGGCCAGCTTGGCTGATTAAATACAGGTATACACCTCTGGGTCAGCCAGCCTTAAGTGAGGAGGATCTTTGGAAGTTCGCTGTCTTTCTTCCTGCATTGGAGCAGGTAACAGGACGAGTCCCGGACTTCCATGGTGGCGCAGGCCGGGCTCGCCGCCCCTCTGCCGGGGGAGGGCTCTGCCGGGGGAGGGCTGGCCCGGAACTGGCCGTGCCTCCGGGCCCGGCCGTGCCTCCGGACCCTCTCCCCGCCCCGGCTGCCGGTGGGGGACAGCGGAGGCTGCGGCTTCGCAGGGACGGCCGCACACCCAGGGCCGCGGCACGGTGGGCCCAGGGCATGGCCGGGCTCGGTGGCAGCTGGCAGAGAGGGAAGGGAGCCTGCAGCACCCCCGCTTCAAGCCGGGCCACCCCAGAGGAGACCGAGGGCTGGGGGGGGAAGCATCTATCAGCCTACCTAACGACTGAGATCTTGGCTGCTGTTTATGAGCCTTCCCCATCGGCATGGCTTTGAAATCCTCGCGGCTGCCGCCCGGCAGAGATGACATGCCCACCGCAGGCCTGGGCAAGTTTTAACTCTTTCCTGCCAGCAGAAGGAACTTCCGAAGCACCGGCCCTTCACTGAGTGAGAACAAAGTGATTGAACTATAAGGAGACACAGTACAGACCGTCAATGAAGAGAGAGTGAAAAGACTATTAGGACAAAGGAGGAGGAGTGGCCTAACTTGGCTGGGCTTCTGTTAAGTCCATGAAGACTGGATTAAAATATCCCTTCAAATCATGGGAAAGATATGCATTAGGGGAGATGTTCAAATTTTGTGTGTGGATTTTGAGCAAAGGTGTTTGTGATGGACTAAGCAATATTGATCCTATGAGATACTTGAACAGAGACAGAGATAAGTCCTCTGTGCCAGCGAAGAAGTGAGAAGATATCTTTGTTCCTTGAGATGAGGAATGCTTTGTTCTTTGGAGTTATTCACCTTTAAAAGGTGACACCCTAATATGCAAAAGTCTAAGACCCATGACCCATAAGCAGCTTGGGAAACTGCTAATGGGAGGGGTCACGGAAGCAGGTTTCCCCGGGTGGCTGTTTTTGTGATTGTTAAAACCCACAAGAGAAATGTTCTAGGTCGTCCGTGAGAGCCACGACTCTGAGACTCCTCTCCTAAAGAATTGATGAAAGACTATTTTCAAATGGTAAAACCGACTGAAAATCACAGGTTGTCTCTCAGTGTTGTTTGTGAGAAAGCGAACAGTTTGTGGGGGGAGGATAAGTGTTTTGAAGTTTTCATTTTTTTTTTCTTTTTTTCCTTTTTCTCCTTTTAGTGTGTGTTAATAAAATCTATCTGTATACTTTTAAGTTTTAGGCCTGTTTTGCTTTTTTATTTTCTCCTAATCATATCTCACAAAAGAGCAAACACTGAAACCATCACACCCACTGGATTTGAACAGGTTATGCATAAAATTTCCCATGAATTTTATTCAAGTAAAGAAAAAAATAAACTGATGTTAGTACTGGCACTTATCAAATCAGCTTTACAATCTACTTAACTATGAGCTCAAAACCTCAAGAAAACCTTTTGACTTAATTGAGATGCTTTTCATATGGCCAAAACATTCTGATGTGCTGGTAAGTGGAAGGAAATCACTTTCCCACTTCTAAACTTTTCAGTGAAAAGTCCTGGTGATCTGCAGGGCGTAGGTCAGCAACCAGTAGTTCTCAGTTTCAAGATGAGCACTTTTAAGCATGTGTCATGCCCAGCAGAGCATGCAAAATCTTGGAAAAAGAAAAATTCAGTCCGTCATCTCACAGTAGTGAGATTGTTTTCATTTAGCTATAATAAATATCATGTGCATAAATGATCCGAAGACGTTTGCCTCTTATATTCTCTCCTATACATGTACTAATGGGGAACTGTGACACTGAAACATGCAGTGACTGGAACAACAGGCAGAACAACATGATGAATATATGAAAGGCAGAGATTTGGGAGGATCAGGGTTAGCATGTTGGATATCCTCATAACAGAAGTGTCTAAATTTGCCATGAGAGAAGATGCAGCAAAAAATTTTAGTTTCATGTCCAAAAAAAGATATGTAAATTTTTTCATTTTTCTGTAAAATCTGTGTAAATTTTCTCCCTATCTATCATGCAGTGGTATACTGCAGCAAAGAATATGCCAAACAAAATCTCAACATGCTATCTGGGAGAGCACTGGCTTCAGTTTTTCCCACATGCTTTCTCTTTGCCTTTTCCTAATAACTATTTTTTGGATTTGTCACAACTTTTAATATCGCACAATACCAAAAGCCTCAACTTACAAAATTTTAAACATGTCAAAGCTTGATAGTATGTGTGTTATTTATTAAATTAACTATGGACTATGTCAGCCTATATAAGTTTTTATACACTGTGTGTATAAAACATGTCACCCTATAGAAATGCTACAGCTCAGCTTATGTACAAGCAGGCCACTTGCAACAGTTTAATTATGCTAGCTTTTACAGAACTCCCAAAGCAAAAATCCTGCAAGAATTTAGGGCAAAATCTTGAATCCCTCCTTTTACTACAGGTAAGTCCACTTTGTAAAATAGGCAGGGCTTATGGGTACAGCTACGTGCAAGCTGTGTGAGCTAGGAGGATCTTCCTTCACTTATACATTGGCAGACTGGCCATTTAAACCCAAGTCAATCACCTTCAATAAGAAGACAGAGGGAACTCAAGAAAGTGATCTGTCGTACAGGTACCCAGTTTACTTTCACATAAATAGTACTTTAGAAGTTGTTATTTCTTTCTGGGGTTATTGAAGGAAATGAAGGAAAGAAGGAAGACTGACTACCTCTAAGTGTAGACGTAAAAGTTTTAGACATCTGCTTTAAGCTCCTTTGCCTTTTCCACAGTTGTATTGCCTGCTGCCTAACACCAAAGGTGTTGGACTGTTTCTTTTACAATCATGTCTTTGTATAGGGTCAGCACAAAGCCACCTGTGGGACATGATATACAGACAATTCTTGCTCAAGTTTCTGTCTGCCTGGTATTAAACTCTTGTGCAGGTCATTGCATGATAATGGAGAGCAGCAAAGCAAGCTGTGTGCAGGTTCCTGGCTGTCAGACTTGGTGAGTGTTAATATTGCCCCATGGACTTCTGAAGAAAACAGACACAATTTTTATTTCTTCCCTTGTGGGGGAAGTGCTGCTGTTCACTAGGTGGCACAGAGCAGAGGTGATGGATGAACCATGCTATGGACAAGGAGGCAATAGCATGGCTTCCCTGAAGAGGAAATGGGGGACATTTAGCTAGATATTCTACTGTTCCCCTTTTATCTTCAATGACCTTGAATTTTTTACTAATAAACGAAAGGGATATTATGGATAGGATTTAGAGTATTTCAAAGATCAAAGTAAATTTGCAAGTGAAAAAAAAATTGAAATTATATAGATTAAACTGGTTATAAAGCTTTGGAATTAATAGGTTTATTTGCATTACTTCTCTGTGTATTCCTTTTCATAATCCTGCTTTGTCTTGAAAGAAAAACAACAATATCTATCAATGTCATCATCTACTTCAGACTCTTTTTTTCTGACAGGACAGATAGCAACCTTTGTGCAGAATATATCCAAAATACTCTATGTAGAGACCACTTAGAGATAAACATGAAAAGATATTTAAAACACATGGTGAACAGGATACATTTGTAAATATACATATAAAAGTAAGATAATTACTGATTTTTCAAAAGTGTAAGGAAGATGGTCTACAGTGATATTGTTTTTCTAATTAGCAGAGGTAAACCATAGAATGGTTTAATTGGGGATGATTTTAACCAGATTTTAGAATGAAGAAGTTTAAAAAAAAATATGGAAATGGATGTGACCCTTTTTCTCTTCTCTATGTCTGATAAGAAGGAAGTAAATTGCACTTCAAATGACCCAGATTTTAGAATTCTAGAAGTGAATGTGTTGACGAAATAGAGGTAGAAATTGTTAGTTCAAGAAAAGTGGAAACCATAGTAAGAGAGCATGTGGAGGGTATTCTAGGGTTGGTTTTGAGCAGATCTATCTTTCTTTCCTTGAGAAAAAATTGGGACACAACACTTTTTGCAGTATTTTCAACTTTCAGCAGGATCAAGAGCTTTCAAGAGAATGATTTCATGGCACTGATGACCACTCTCACTAGAGACCAACATCTCACACATAACACCTGCCTTTTTCATTCTAAAAAATTTGCCCAGCTGTTTTCAGTGTGTCTTTGCTCCTAGGGAAAGAATGCAAAATGAGAACACCTGGGAAAACTGTCTCATTCTTTCTATCTCGTTCAAGTTAAAATTAATCAAGGATGAAAAGTTTTAAAGGTGTTCTTTCTCTTTCCCACTGGATTCAGACAGTCAGAAGAAAATTAAACAAAAGGGGGAAGATGATGAATCAGCCTCAGAATATGAATAATTTGGGGACCAAGGCGCTCCAGACAAAAGAAAACACAATGCTCATTTTCACAGTTCATCTTTCATTTTTGAATACTCATCACCATCTACTGCCAAGATGCCAAGATTAAAATCTGTTTCTCCATTTGTCATCATATTTCAAGTGAGTTCAAAGGGATCACTGGTCCCAGACTGAAAGTGCCTCACTCTCAGAGCATGAAAAACAACATAAGAGTTTGCAGGGAAGATCAGCATGAAGTCATTCATGAAATTTTGTTTTTCTGACAGTAAAGAACAAGGAAGGAGAGAAAAGGTATCCTTTCCTTAGGATCTTTTAAAGTGTCTTCTTTGCTGTTTTATCTATTCTGGAATCCTTTCTTTCTCAGTTTCATATCTTTCCTTTTCTATTATAAATGCAAAAATATATTGCTACTGCAAAGAGTAATCAAACACTGGGGTACCCAGAATCTGGATCCTAGTTCTATCATATTTCATGTATGATCTCACAGGGTCTCATAGGCCGTATTTTCCTATGTTGCACACTTGTGATAAGAGCTATCTTGTCTACTGAGTTTGCAAGGCTACAATCTCACTTTGCATTGCTCCCACTAGATCCAGCCTCCCACTGCGTCCTAATTCTCTGGACATTCTGTATTCTATGCTGTAGCAACAGTGCCACCTTTCTTCTAGAGGATCTCTGGAAATCTTGACCCCAGGTGTAATATCTACACAGAAAAACTTCTTGCATCGTGGATATGATGACCTAAATATCAATTACTTGACACCATGAGGAACAGAATTTTGTACCCAACTGGCATAGAAAAGCCCGGGAACACAGAAGTTTTCCATGGATGGACAGTGGCATGGAAGCAGAAGGAGGAAGGTGAATACAGCGCTAGTGCCTGGCAGGATGGGAGCTGTACTGTCAGCAATCCCTCAAACAGAGTGTGAGTAGCCAGAGTTGTCAGTAAAATTAAATAAGAGCAATTTCCAGTTTCTTTGGCCAGCTTTACTACCTCAACTCCATTGCCTCCTTCCCAAGTGGCTAACTAGTTCTAAAATCCCTGAATCCTGGTGGTGAACCATTTCATAGAGTTGAATCCAAGCCTCTGTATTCAGAGCTCCAGCAAATTCCTGGAGTTTGTCCATCCATCTGATCCATCTGTCCACCCATCTCATCCAGAATGGGATCTCGCTGTCCAGATCCTCCTTACCCTGGAACTGACATGGCGCTGAAGGCATGGATCTGAGAGCATGACTGATAAACTCAACCTGGATTGTCAGTGTGAAGCCACATTTAACACTCCCAAAAGATCGCTGTCCATACACATACTTTCACAGAATAACAGAATCATAGGATGGGTTGGGTTGGAAGGGACCTTAAAGATCATCTCATTTCAATTGCCCTGCCATAGTCAGCGACACCTTCCACTAGACCAGGTTGCCCAAAGCGCCATTCAACCTGGGCTTCAACACTTTCAAGGATGAGGAATCCACAGCTTCTTTGGGCAATCTGTTCCATTGCCTCACCATCTTCACAGTAAAAAATTTCTTCCTACTCTCTACCCTAAATCCACTCTCTTTCAGCTTAAATCCATTTCCCCTTGTCCTATCTCGTGTGCCCTTGTAAAAAGTCCCTCTCCAACTCTCTTCCAGACCTCCTTTAGGTACTGGAAGGTGCTGTAAGGTCTCCCCAGAGCCTTTCCTAGGGTGAAGAACCCCAGCTCCCTCATTCTGTCCACAGAAGAAGTACTCCATTCCTCTCATCATCATCATGCCAAAATCTGTTCAATATTGAACTTACATTGTGAAATTCTTGCTCAGCAGTGATGCTTTATCTGAAAGGGTATTTGTGTTTTAAATGGTATTAATAGTTACATCTTGCTTATTGTCTTTTTTACCATCATTGAAGAAAAAGATAGCTTTTGGGTTTTGCATCTTGGTTGAAACCATAGTTACGTATACATGCCTGTGTGTATGCAGGGCAGATTCCAAGAATACATATATATTGTAAACATATTAGAGTACATGTAGGTAAGACCATAGATGAATATTATCCTAACTATAGCAGATGTATACATATGTTCACATGTGCATATTTATGTGCACAATACAAAGTGGACTAATGCTTCCTATCCTACTCAAAGGATAGCTATTGATATATATAAAATCATAACAGAAATGCTTACAACAAAGTAAAAATCCAGCGGCTTTCAGATTAATGGAGTTGCTGCTAGACACACTTATAATTGTCAAATATTGTTTTTGATTTATTGTGCTCCTCTACCTGTAAAAACAAAAGGAAAAGGGTAAATTTTAATCTATTTAACAGATTTGAGCCTATACACCAAGTTACCCTGCAACTTTCCTGTAATTTTGTGTGTGTGAAAAATGCCAGTATTTTATTATTTTGAAATATACAACCATTATTATGTAAAATACATTGAACAAAGAGCAGCCATTTCTCCTTATTTATTTTGTTTTTCTTTAAAAAGATGCTTTTCAGCCTGGGAAGCATTTTAACAATACAAATATGAATAAAATACAAGTAATTTCAAGATGTTCTGGGACTACAGGGAACAGAAAAATTAACATTTATAATTAAAAACTACATCATAATGCTCCTGAAAAGAACTGATTGAAACATTTTTCATGCAATTTCACTGTGCTGAGGCCAAAACAGTTCACAGAATAACAGTATAAGAGTCAAAAATGATGCTTTTAACAGGAAATTTTTTAGTCTGGATTCTCAACCCCGAAATGACCAGAGCAAGACACTCACATTTTTAGTCATTGTAAGTTGAAGCTTTACCTTCACTTGTCCATTTCAGAGAGAACTACCTGGATATGCTCAGCCCTACAGGCTCCCAGCCAGGGTCATCAGAATTTACTTGACACACTCTAATCACTTTGAAAACTCATAAGACAAAAGGATCTCAAGTTTCATATGTATTCTCCAGATGTTTTTGAAGTACATGTTTGGATCTCAGGATAGTCCGGCAGAATTCTGTCCCCATAAATGCACTACAAAGGTTCAACTCTGGAATGAAAAGAAGATCTGGAAAATCAAGTATTTCCATAGAAAGGATATGGAAAATCAAATATCATGGAAAGGAAATGGAAAATCAAATGTCATGGAAAGGAAATGGAAAATCAAATGTCATGGAAAGGAACTTTCAGCTTTGAAGATAAAGTTGGTCTCATCTTTTAAAATTTTGAGATAATTTGAAATCCCAAATCTCTTGTAATTAATCTCTTGTAATGCTTACTTATCAGTAAGCATTATGCTGAACTATGCAGCTTCTTTCTGGAGTTTTAACAAGATTGCTGACTTTTCCGGAAACTTGATGTCCTGATTTTTTAGAATTTTTTTCTTGACTCAATGTATGGAAGTAAGAAATCAGGAATTCCTGATTCTGATAAGGAGTAAGTGCTTAATTACGATTGTCTAGGATATAATGCAACCCTGCTCTTTGAAACTGTCACAGGGTACCTCAGATATATTAATATATAATAAGAGGATCAGACCTATGTGCCCAAGTGGGAGACTATTACAAAAATAAACAAATAAATAGCCCCAAAACCTGACAATATAAATTAATACCAGGAGCAGCTACCTGTCCATAAGTAACAAATGGAATAAAAGAAACTGAAATAACAATGAAATGCACAAAAACTCATTGAAGCTTTGATAAATCTAAGAGCAAAATACATCTCCTATTCAATTAAGAACTCCAAAGACCCTAACAGCTGTTGTGGAAAACCTGTCCTACATTGAAAAATGGTATTTACATAAGGAAAACAAGCATTTCCTCTTGAGTTTATAAGCAGATGATCTGCACAAAGCTTTGTAACAAACCAGAAGACTATCCCACACAACGAAGAGGTAAGGAATGTGTTTTATGGTCTCATTTACCAAAGCATTTCAGACACATCTTTGCTTTAAGGAGAAATTTTGTAAGCACGAATTCCTGGAAAAAAATAATTGAATCACAGCATGGCAGGAAGAATGCATGACCTAGCAATGTACCGAGGACAGGGGACTTTTTCTGCAAAACATGGGAATGGCACACTATGGACTCATTGGAAAGACAAGTTATTGAAGATAGGATTGCCTGTGTGCCGATGTTCCACAGCTGCCATCCAGCATGCAGCTTCAGAGGCAAGCCAGTAATAACACCTACCTTGTTGATGCTTTGTGTTCAGCTGAAACATTAGAACAAGATGGAATATCCTGAGCACAGCAAGTGGACAAGCTAATGCCTCTAGAGATCACAAAGCCAAATCACATTTAAGCTGATATTGATCTGGGGGAGATGACCCTGATAGAAAAGGACTATCACTGGAAATTAAAGAAATTGCTTTGCCGACAAACTTGACAGGTAGCCCGATTTTTTAGGATTAAATGTTGTATTATTACTAGTAATTCATCAAAGACTGTTCCAAGGTAGAAGCACTACTTTTCATATTAACTGTCATAATATTGAAGAAAAAGGGGGCAGAGGCCAGAAGTGCACACAGCTGCCATATTTCTGGATGTGGAATACCAAGAAACTTCCAGAGAGGTAAAGCAAAACAGCTGGCTAGCTAAAACAAATAGACTGGGACGCGCGTGTAGAAAAAAACAAAGCTGGCAAGCAGGACAGCAGTAATATAATTGCCTATTCTTTCTGAAGCTCTCAAGTGGGAAAAGTGAATCTCATTTGGAACTTCTGGCTTAATAGGCAGGAGCAGTGATTGGAGGGAAATTACTTTGCCTGAAACCATGTTCAAAGAAAAAGCTGGCTCAATAGCAAACAGTACCAGTGCAGGGGTGAGGATGGGCCAGATGCAGAAGCCAATCTGGTCATTCAGAAGAGCTCATCATTCAAAGCTGGTCATCACCTTGTTTATCAGGAGAGAGATGAACATATCCTCACATCCAGAGGCCTGTGCACTTTGCTTACACTTTCCTGGACATTGTCTAGCTTATAATAAGTGAATATATGCTGGTCTGTGGCTCAGGCAGATTTTTGTCTCTGCTAATGCATTTGGGAATGTACAGTCTATCAGATCATCTTAGTAGGGAATTTGTGCTAAGGTTAGTACAATACTGAGCAAAGGGACTTCATAGTCCCTCATTTATTTATTTCTCTCTCTGTCTCCTCTCTCTCTTTTCTTCCACTGTCATCTTCCCTGCTCTTTCTTCATTTTACTCACTCATTAAAGTACCATTTTTTTTACTGCAAAGGCATTTGCAAATATATGGACTAAATGGTGACATAAATGAAAACCAGCAATATTAGGCAAATCCTACATGGGCAGGAGCGTCTTCAGTCATAAAAGTCTACTCCCTCTGGGCTTCAGCTTGGTCTCCTGAGACCTCTCCTCTGGGCTCTGTCAGTGTCATTATTTCTTCAGAGCAGTTTCTCTCTGACAGACCTTTTAGGCAAGGGCCAGGATTTTTAATTGCATTCTGAAATAAAGGATGCAGACCGACACTGTATCTGTCTCTTTGTTCAACAGGCAGGCTGCTATGTGCTGGATTTTCTGTGCAGTTTGCATGCCCTTGCAGACCTTTCCTGCCAAAAAAACTTAACAGCAGACTTTGCTTGATCATGAGGCCTCATAAGCACTGTTGTTGCAGATTTTATACTATTTGTAGTCTCCTTATTTGGCTGGGAAAGCACGTATTAAATGCCTGTACTAATTACTGTAAGACAGTTGCAGCAGCTGATTTGTCAAACCTATGCAAATATTGCAGCCTGATGAAAATGAGATGTGCCTGAAAGTCATTTCATTTGGGGAGAAAAAGTAATATAGAGTTTTAAGTAATTACCTTTTAACCATTAATGTCAATCATATTGGTAATAGATACCTTCAAGACACTCTTTAGTAGAGGAGAAGAGTATTTTTAATTTATTTTTCTAGCTTCCTAACAAATTGAAAGGTTTTCCACAGGATTTTGCCATGCAGTATGCTGGCCTTACTACTAATTAAAAGCTGGTAGTTTCTAAATTAACCTGTGAGTACCTACAGTGATGGAAATTGCTTCCTTAACATTATTATTTACTGAAAAAGCAGGTGATGACCTGCTTGTATCTCCAAAACAACTCCATTAGTTTGAATGAATGGCTACTGCAGATAAACACTGTGATATTTCACTATCATACTGCCTACAGAAGAATGAGCTGCTGAAATAAAAATAAGGAAAAAAAGAAAATAAAAGAAAATAAGCAAAAAAAGCACCACAGATTTCCAGTTAACTAGGTGTTCCAGTAGGGCCAGTGTGACTCATTCTTGGTCAATAGATGCATACCTGACAGCTGCCATTAATAACTATTAAAGTGCTGTTTGAACTCCAGGGTGAGACATGCTTCAATGTTCTAAAAATAAGATATTATCATTCTGCAAGAGTAATAGTTTAGGCAGCAGTGGTTTCAACCCTCTTGGTCTGACTCTTCAAACTGACATCATTTAATCTAAATGTTCTTTCCTGCCAGGTCTCCTTTTGGGTACACAGTATGATGAAAGAGCTCAGAAGTCATTAATAACAATGTTTCTATAGAAAGTATTGGTCAGGTCCATCTAGAAGTGACTGTCTCATACATTACCTGCTGAGAAGACAAACATTAAATCCTAGGCCAGCAAACTCATCAACACCCCTCATGCTACCAAAAGACTGGATGACAACATTAGCGCACTGGAAACCTGAGCATCATCGCTAAATTGGAAAGAGATGAATTGGCCTTTTTTCTGAATGCTGCTGCATCCTCTGGTAAACAGAAATAACTTTAGAGAAATTTCAAAAACAATTTCTGGGAATCCTCAATTTTTTGTTGTTGTTGTTTTGTTTTTTTTTTTTGTTTTCACTGGAATTTACAAGTATAGATTGATGACTGAGACTCTCTAAAAGACCTTCCCCGCATTGTGTCCTTGGTTTGGTTTACATAAGCTGATACTGGGTACTATATCTTTATAACTGATTTAATTTTAGGGACAGCCAAATTTCCACTCTCCAATCAATTACAATGGCCATTTATACGTACAGAGAATTTGGCTTGGGACCTTTTGAGTCTAATGCATTTAGGACAAATTTATTTGCCAAAAGATATAGACCTTTTCTATGATTCTGCTTAAAGCAAGGTTTTGTCATAGAAGGGAAAATTAGAAGATTTCACAATGTTCTTCTCTGTCTTTAAAATGAACATCTTTCCCAGATTTTGTGTTCATGTCTATTTCTAGAAAGGGATTTTTTTTTTTTGTGTCAATCCCCATGTTGAAATATTTGAACAATGAACAGTGGGTAGTGCAGGAAATTATCCCAGTTCACACCACTGCTAGCCATAGTTGAGGAATACTTCTTCCTGAGTTGAAAAGAGGGGGGATATTGGGAAGTATTTTGTATAAATTATCTTCATCTAAAACTCCTCTAGTGAGGTTCTGAAGGCTTGATTAGTAAAACTATTTTCAAAGCCATTAACTTAAGTAACATAATTTGCTACTGATTATGTAAGAGAAAAAAAAAAATCTTGTGACTTCTTGGCATACTGCTACCTCAGACACCAAATTATCCCCCTTTATTTAGGTTGCTTCCTCCTTCTGTTATTTCCATTTTGGTGCTAAAGATTTGCCTACACAGCACTCTGCAATGCTGTGTCATCACACCTGAAGGAGGTCAGGTCCTCTGCAAGCACAGGATTCTCCAGGGTCTTGTGAATTGCTCTTAAACAAATGGAAAGAGGATCTGTTTGCAGAATTTTAACTTTTTCCCTTTGCTTCTGTTCGGTATCTTGCATTTGTTGAATCATCATAGTTTTTCTGGTAGTCTCCACAAGTTAAGAAATTCTGGGTCTTGAAGTCTCAGGGTACATCTGAAACAAAATACAGGCAGCTGTATTTTGATGTGCTGCATGGAGATTCAGCCACACAGGTGCCTGGATCAGGGAACTGGGGTGCCAAATCTTCTCCTAACATGTTGGTTGGGCTCTTAGTCCCATGACTGAGAGAAAACAGGGAGCCACAGCCAAGCCACACCCAGTGTGTATATAAAAACTTAGGTCAGAATAACTCTTGAGACAGCTCAGTTATACCCTGAGGTGTCCTGCCTCTTATGGTGGCACCTTCATGTAGCAGGATGAGGAAAGAAGTTTACACACTGTGCATAAATGACCACAGTGAAAATATCAGGCTGCCCATCTGCCACTTGTTCATCCAAGGTTCAGAAACCTATGTTTTTAACAAATTTCAGCTACTTGGGTGGGATTTTTTTTGTTGCTTTGTTTATTTGTTTGCTTTGTTTATTTCCTAGGTTTTATTGTTGTTTTTCATTTGGTTTGGGTGGGGGTTTTTTTGGTTTAGTTTTTTTTAAAGTTGTATTATTATTATTACTTTATTTTTTATTTTAGCCTTGCATTCTTTCTGCTGGCTGAAATATGTATGACTTCTTTCCAAGACAAGCTACTTGGAATTGCTGACCAGTGATCTTTATTTTGCTGCTGAGGCCAGATTTTCTGCTGGGTCTGTGCCACTCTCTGCAGTAAAGCATTTGCCCTCCATAGCTAGAGAATCTTGTGGAGAAGACATGGAGAATGAGACTCTTCAGTATATCTCTATACACACTACTGCTCACAAGGGAAGTTTCTAAGTTATGATTTTATTATTTTCTGTGGTTTAACATGACTTGAGAACAAAGGTGGACTGTTCTTCTTGTCCCATGAGTGCAGGATGATATTGCCGTCTTTATTACTTTGGAACTTTAGGGATTAAAGCTATTTGGCATATAAGAAGAAGCAACAAGTGACTCTTTAATTAATCCCTGGTTATCGCAACAGCTGATAGACACAGAGGGAACATTATGTTCTCATACAGAAAACGAAAACAAAAAATCTTTATCTTCTGCATACCGTGGAGACTAAAGAAGAGTTGAAACCACTGTGAAATGACTGCAATGAAAGAAAGCTCTGATTTCTCTAGTGCTGATTTACAGCCTTTGCAAGACTCTAATCAAGAATGAAATTAACAGTGCAACAATAAGACAATGTTCTTTGTATTTTTGGACATGCCTGCTCACTAGGGTGTATGTTATCTGCAAGTACAAAATGGACAGAAAACACTGCTCAGCTATTTAGGCCACACATGCGGCAGACAGCAGTTACAGCGAGCTCTAGTAAGAGAAAATCTCATCATTTCCATGTTTGTCTTTCCAAGATCTGAACTACTAAAGAAGCACTCTGCAGAAATAGGTTCTGGATAAGGGTTTATAAAGCATCTTGTTAAAATTTTGACGTGAATTAATTACTCACGTCTCTGAGATATATGAAAAAAAGTATGTGTGGTCTGAATTAGATGGTGGCGTACTTTGCATTTTATTTACTTACAATTAGATTGCTCATTTTTGTGCTTTTTCTTATGAGTCCTCATAAGGCATAAGTTTAATCTGAAGAAACATCATCCTCATTGTATGGAAGGAAATTAAACAAAGACTGTAAAACACAGCTCTCCTTGTATTTATAATTCCCTCTACCTCACTAAATAAATCACTGATAGCAAAATGTGTTATACTACACTTCCAAGCTCTGATTGTCAAAGAAGGTGACAAGATGACAATGGCAGAATTCAGAGGGCTGGGAAGGAGAAGGAAGAGAGGAATTTATTTGCAGGATAGTGCTCTAAGATAAGAAGACAAAAGAATCCTAAAATTTTGAATTTTTAACAGGCTCCTTTCAGTTTTGTTCAGGAGAAACACATGCAAACATTTTTCTCCAGCTAAAAACCAAAGAAAGGATTTTGAAAATAGAAACATTGTACTGGAAAATATTAAGACAAACCTCATTTTTTTACAAGACTTTGATACATTCCTGATGGAATGATGAATCTAGCTTTTCCATAGAAATTCCAAAACCAAAAAAAACAACCAAACAAAAATACCCACTTCCATTCAGACAGAGTAGAAAAGTAAATTACGATGGACACTAAGACAAGTTAAAATAATGATCAGAAATAAAGAGGATCTGTCTGAGGACAACCATTAGAATAGAAAAATAAAGTGTAGGATAACAGGACTTCTGTTTATGCCAACTTTATGAACTTTGTTTAATAATAAAAACCGTAGAGAAGCTTTAATAGAAATATTTAGAGTTCCAGGTATAATTGACTATCATGTTCCATTGCAGGACAGTGTTGTGTAAACAGTACAAGGAAAAGTAAAGCCATTTGAAATTGATTTTTTTTTTAATCAACTGAAAACTGAGGCTTTTGAGGACACTAATTCTAATGTCAGTAAAGATAGTTTAGCAAACCATTGCTTCCAGAAGAAGACGGTGCTCCCCCCGGGAATAAAGTAGTGATATGAATTTCCTTTCTTGTATTTTTTAAAGAGTACAATTTGATATGTATGGAAATCCAGATTTTTCTAATTATTTTCCCTATGAAATCCTGTAATTTCACCACACAGGATTCAGAATAAGGATGATCAAAACTCAGGCACAAAAAAAATTTCACTCTGAGAAATCTTTAAATAAAAGAACTTCCTTCTTTAATTGGAAAATTTTATTTACTTTACAAAGTTAAAACCTCCTTCAATTAAAAAATCATCTCACTGTAAAATGAAAGAACACTCAATTTCATATAAAATATTTTCATAATATTTTTCAATAGATCACATCTTACCACAGCTTGACATTTTTCCTTCAAAACACACAAAGTACTCGTTAGGTTTTTATGCTGCCTTAACCCACTTCAACTTACCTTGCTTTGTTTTTACTTCAATTATTTCATAAATTGTCTCCTGTAGACAGATGCTTGCTATAAAAAAAGCAATTCCTGTGTAACTCTGTCTCTCTCCTGATTCTGCCCTGTCTGTTTTCAGCCCTTTGGCTTCTGTCAGCCACGCTTGGCCACATGAAAGCAGTAGAGAAATCAAGCACCTCACTGAAAAACAAATTGTTTGATGAGGACTCTTACAGGCAGCTATGAGAGTATGATGCCTCACTTACATTTCACGTGGAACCAAAGTATTTATGGAAGCCCTGAATACTGAAAAAGGATTTGTGTAAAGCTTGGGAGCTTCTGGGTAAGGCTGTGAAGACAGGCTGTCTCTGCACTGTAGGTTTTGCAAGGTTCTGAGCTGTATCCTGGGTCCTTGGTGGTGGCATGCCAGTGTCTGCTGTGCCAATAATGTTAATCTTCATTACCTGGAGATGGTTAGAGGAAGTCAGGTGTCCTTCAGAAGTCAGACAGGTCTGTATACTTAGTAGAATACTGACCACTTTTCCAGGCAGATAAGGGCATGGTTTTTCAGACCTGTACTCTCCCCCGCGCCAAACCACCCAGGTCCTGTTAGTGCAGTGGGAAGTAACTCTTTTGGATGGGCTCAGAGGGATGCCTCAAGAATATCCAGGAGCAGCAACAACTGGTTTGGCATTTGTTTGTTTTGTGGTAACTCAAAAATAAAGAAAGCATTGTTGAATATAAGGTACATGCAGCCTTTTCAAAAGAGCAGTCTTAATACTGAACTTTCCAAATTAAGTAGAAAAGCTTCAAGTTGGCATGAGGACTGAGTCATACTGCATGCAAAGAGGAAACAACAGGCGGCTGGTCCCTAAGAAACTGTCTCAAAATATCAGTTCAAATAAACAGCCTGACTAGGCAGTGGAGTCTAAAATTTGATTATGTAATCCTATTTTTTTAACATTTTTAAACAACAAACATATGGGCTAAACAGTAGGTCATTACCTTAGTGAAAATTTAACTTCTGATATTTGAAAAATCTGCAGCCTGAAAAATATTCACTTTTCTTTTCTTTTCTGGTCCCAGAATTTTCTAGAAAAGTTCTAAAGATAACTTGACATTTACTTTTGTATTTGCATATGACAGGATTTGTATTTAAAAATCAATGCAGTAAGAACCATATAGAGTGGTAAATTATCTATCAAGAAATCTTACTTTTTTTTTTTTTCCAGATCCTATGTAGATGACAATACAATGTAAAAAACCCAGAACAGTTGTTTACTAGCTAAGTTGCTGAAAAATATTTAGATTAATATATTTCCAACAGGTGAACTCTTGCTTGAATATCACTAATGTGGGTGCTATTCCAAGAGAAGCAACTTACTCATGAAGTACTCATGACAAGTACTTGCTCATGAAACACCTCCTTTCACTTCTTACCAAGGAAGAGGAATTTTCCATCAGATAGAACCTAACAACAAAGTTAAGTTGAAAAGGAAACTGCACAACACCTAGAAAATACATGCCAGCTTACCTAGAATGTTTCCCTGATACAAAAGTAATGTGCATGAAAATCTGTAAGTGAACAATTAAGGGACAGGATAATTTCATTCATGTCATAATTTTCTTCTCCCATGGCAAGTGAATTACTATGAGATGATTGGCAAAGTATCCTTTAAATAAGAAATTGATTTTATAGCTTTGTAATTTGTTATCTTGACCTTTACATGTATTTTTGCAATTTTTATTGGAGGCAGTGTTAAGGTTCAGCAGTTTATGTAAATGATATTGAGGTTAATGAGGCATGAAGGATTATGTGGCAGTGAAGAACTGCCTGCATCCTTTAATGGTTCATCTCTAGGCTTTCTACTGTTTGCAGTAACAAAATGGCCCATTTCAGGGGAGGCTGAAAGAAATTTCATAGCGTGTCTGTTAACTGTGTACTTTTTAACATATGTTCTGTCTATTTTGAAAACATCCTTTAAATTAATAGTAAATGATATTTGTAATAAGGACAAGATAATCAGCTGATGTAAATAAGTATTTCTCAGTTGAACTGAGATCAGAGAGGTTTTTTTTCTCTCTAAAATCCTTCATTCAGTATGTTACAAATTTTAAGTGTTTAAACTTCAGTTACAATACTCTTACATGAAAGTAGTGGTTCAGGTAACAGCTCTATGCAAACTCAGGTTTCCTCCCCAGGATATGGCCATATGTGCTCCACTGTTTTGTAATGTTCCCTTTATTTGCCCCTTTTTTCAAGTTGTCTTTCTCCAACCTGGGGGGGGGAAAAAAAAAAAAAAAGCTTTCTGAGAGCCAATGTTATTATGTTATTCAATGCTAAATCACTTGTATATTTAAGAAAATTAATCTGGGACAAATATTGAACTATGTCCTTTCCTGGAGTCAGGGGAGAAGGCTGAGTTATCCCAGAGATTGGCTCACTCTTATTTTGATTTTCCTAACCTCCCTAGAAAATTTCAACACCAGCAAGAGCTGAGACAGACATTCTGGAAAGCCATCTCCCTATGAGTGTGAAAATCAGGCATTCAATAAAAGGCAAATTTCATTCTTAACTGTAAATTAATTATCACAACCACATAAGAAAAACAAAACCCAAGATAATTATGACATTAAACCAGTTTTGATTATGCCAGTTTCAATACAATGTCAAAGTGACTAAAAATAATAAATACCTGTGCTGTTTCATCAAAAAAATTCAAAAAGCAGTCTCTAGTTTTGATGAAAGAGCTTTTTTGAAGTAGCCATCATGACTTTGCAATAGGGTTTATTATTGTTATACCTGCTTTATTTTCACTGTGACAGCTGACTTTTGCCAAAACCAGACCTGAGCCAGTATTCAAGACGATCTCCTAATGTTTTAGTCATCTGGACCCAAACACCTGTGCAGGTGCAACCTGCTGCTGAGCTCTGAAGCACCCTCATAGGAAAAGGATAAACACACCTGGAAAATCAGCACAGCACAAAGACCTTTTTGCCACCCAGACAGCAAGATCTGTCCAGGTAAGGGATCTCTGCATTTCAGGACTCAGATGATTTACGCTGGTCTTCTCAGAGATGCTGTGTGTATAATTTGTCTCTGAGCTACAAAATCTTGAAGAAAAATTATAAGGCATGGCATTTGTCATGAGAACACAAATGCTTGGGCCCATACTTAGCTACGACAAGACACTTGGCCAACAGGAGGAACACAGGAGTTCTGCCATACGGTTTCTCACTGGCAAGAAATCTAATGCGCTGCCCCTCTCAAAAGGAACTACTTAAACTGACCACCAAGATTCACTGCCAGTGTGAATATGGGTACAATCAAACGTTTCCTTTACAGAATGATAGATCACTCATTTGGCAGTAAATGTGATCCCTGTGTTTCCAAGTAAAATAGTGGGTATAGCATGTTAAGACAGAAGCAAATGATTTTAAAATATTGCCCGGGCCTTACAGCAGTTTTGGTAGTGTAGCTCACTCGGGGTTGTTGAGGAAATGAAATATGTGGTGGCAGGCAAAGTGCTGTCCATAGAGGAAATTGGGAAGATGGTAAGCAAAGGTACCTTGCAGTCCATGCATCGGTGAGTGGCACTGAGATGGTTTAAACCAAAAGGGAGTGGCATTGGTTAGGCAAAATAGCCAGCTTTCTTGGTGAAAGTAAGTTATTCCCAGCCAAAATCGTTAGGATGCTGAAGAAATATGAAGTGATAGAACAAAACCAGAGAATTTGGTAAACATGACAGCAGATCACACTGATAGGATAAAAGCATGTTAATGGACACTGGGACGAGTAAGTAGTACTGATATGTAAATTAACTGTGACAATATAGTACAATGACAAACATGACAATGGGCAGCTGAGTGAAATCATCTGCTTCAAATTAAAGGGCCTCAATTTCTTTCAAGATTGCAGGAACTGTTTATGAAACAGTTACTTAGGTCTACTTTGTGCATTCAGGCATTGCTGGTTTAATCACCTCAGAGTCTCATTTGACATATGGTGTAGGCACCTGAGGAAATGTGTGGAGGGAGAAGGTGCTCAGGGTATAGCTGTCTGCAGTAAGATTTGCAGTCAGTCGTAGCTTTTACTAGCTTGTTTCTTCCCACTGGCAGCTCCAGATCCCACAGCTCAACTAAGTCTTTCGCAGTGTCATTGCGGTGCTAACGTCTGTGAGAATTTGTGACTGTATTGAAACGATCATGCTGGCTTCCCATCACATCAGATCTTGACATCTGGAGAAAATATTGGTGGCTAAAGGTACAGGCAAAGCTACATCAACATCTGTAACAAACGATGAGTCACAGTCCTCTTGCAATATTTCTAGTATAACATGAAATAATAAAAAAAAATCATGTTTATGCTGTCACTCAAACGAGGTTCTGTAACACATTCTGGGTACTTTTCCAGTATGAGGAGGTGTTTGTACGGAGGTCTAAGAAGCAGACGTGCAAATCTGTTGTTCTTTGACACCCTCTTTCTCAAATTGCCTCTTCATACCACACATCTGTTAACATTTTGGGAACTCACTATCATAACCTGTTGCAGGGGAAGAAAGAGGGAATAAAAAACCATAGTAAGTCATAGTGGGTGTGTCAGTGTGGTTGGCTTCCATTCACTTTTTCAAAATTTCACATAATGCTTAGAGGTTTCCAGAAGGGAAAGGGGAAGGCAAGAATCATTCAGTAGATTTTTTTTTTTTTAAATTTCATAACTGTTCCTTCTCAAAATAAAGATGAAACATACTAATTATGAAGAAAATTATGTAAACAAGGAAGATTTAACAGGGTTTTGTTTATTGGGGAATATTTAGATATTTTCAAAACATGTTATTTTAATTATCTGATATAAAATGTTGTTAAACTGTCTTTACAATATATATTAGCTTATTGTCAAGATTTTAAGCCTAGCTGGAAATTAAGCACCACACAGCTGTTTGCTCAACCCCCAGCTCTGCCCCACCCTGCCTTGGTGGAATGGGGAGTAGAAAATAATAAAACTTGTATGTTGCGATAAGAACAATTTAATAATTGAAAAAGATGTAGAATATGGTAATAACAATAAAAAGGGGGNNNAGAGCGCGCGGGGGGGGGGGGGGAAAGGTGATGCACAATGCAATTTCTCACCACCCACTGACCCGCTGATCCCCCTTCCTGAGCCCAGAATTTTTATAAATAAAAACTAGTCCTGTCACAGAGAAAAAATAAAGCTGCTATTTAAAAATGTAATTAAACAGGATGAATAGCAACCACAAAAGACATTTTAAACTGGAGTAGTCATACAGGAGCTATCTCTTACAGAAAGCTTTTATAGGGTGCCATTGCTTTCTGAGGTTAAAACAAGTGCTTGCTAGAATTTCCTAAATAGATCTAGGAAGAAGATGCTGCTAGTAGACATCTTCAGGCATTCAGGTTTACAAGACCACATAAAACTCAAGACCCTGTGCTCAAAAGCTGATGTCCTCAACATCACCTTTCACTGTCCAGCTCCAGAAACATTAGCTCTTTCCCTGGCCTCTAATGCTCAGCCATAATGCTTGTGATGGCCCCAGTGCTGAGCGATGAAGATTTTGGTGGTGAAATACTTTGGGGCCCCAAAATGACTTTCCTGTTGGATGTGTTAACTGCTGAGAGTAAAAAGACTGTGGAAGAACATGCTTGGGCTTGCTGGATGAGCAGAGAGTAGGGGACCAGACTTGTGAGATTCAAAGTATTAAAGCCTTTTCTCAAATATATGCAAGACTTGTTTCAGTCATCACAGACCAGTAACTGTGCTAAGGGAGGGTTTGATATGCCATATCACTGTGAATCCCACAAAGTAGGGTCTCCCCCTCCTCAGCCAGGCTGGATGAGATACAAGCATCCTTACCATGATGCTATGTACTGAATATGTTCATTTATTTCAGCCTGAGAAAATAAAATGTTGTTAAATCTAGTAGAAATTAGTTGTATGCTGCATATGAAAATACAGATTCTTCTAGGTGTTGTTCAGATTCATAACTCAGGCTGTTAAACAGAGATTGTTTCCCTTGAAAATGATGCTACACTGATCTGCTGCTATATGCTGAATGTCTGGGGGTAGGAGACACTTTTCAATCCCTGTGCTGGTGCCAGATTTTTTTCGTTTTAATTATTGGCACATTCAATTCACAGGAAGTTCTAAAAAAAGAGAAACTTGTGGAGCTCTGCCAAAATTATGTTACTGGATTTGATTCCCCCTGATTATGATTAGGAATTGAAATTAATATTCATGTTGTATTTGTTTCTCCAACTTTTCACATTTAATGCATTTTAAATCAGCTATTCTGGCATAGTCTGTGTGATATAGTTGCACAAATGGCCAGGATTCTCCATTCATCTTAGTAATGCAAGCATAGTGCAAGCAAAGGGACAATGTTGGTTTTTTTTTTCCATTGGCTGAGCAAAGTTGTCCCTTTCTTCTGGGATGTGAATGTGACTAGCAATGGAAAGTGGTAGTTAGTTTTAAACGGTCTCATTCAGAAAACCTGAGATGTTGAGACATCCTCAGATTTTTTTGCACTGGATCAGATGGCTTACAAGCAGCACATTCCTAATGATATATATTTAAAAAGGAAACTGCTTAAGACAATTTGTCAGAACTTTTAGTGCAAGTGGAAGCTAAGGCATAAATTAACGTAAAATATTTTCTAAAATCACAGAATCATTCCGATAGGATGGAAAATCTTGAGATCATCTGGTGCAACCTTCTGTTCAAGCAGAATTAGAGCAGGTTTCCCAGGTCTGTGTCCAGGCAGCTATTGAGTATCTCCAAAGATGGAAACTCCATAACTTCTCTGCACTAACTCTTTCAGTGTTTGACCCCTTCCACAATATGAAAAGTGCCTTCTTGTGTTCAGATATATATTTTTGCTTTTACTTTGTACCCATTGCTTCTTGTTCTGTCACTGGGCACAAGTGAGGAAAGCTTGGCTCCCTCATCTTCATTCCCTTCCATCAGGTATTTAAATATGTTGATGGGATATCCCGAGCCCTCTCTTCTCCAGGCTGAACATCTTTGTCACTCTCATATAAAAGATGCTCCAGTCCCAGAAGCACCTTTGTAGAAAACAGAAATACCTTCACAGGACAAAAGGAAATGTCCTCAAGTTATTCCAGGAGCAGTTTGGATTAGACATTAGGATCCAGTCCTTCATAGAAAGGGTTGTAAAGCATTTGAACAGACTGCCCAGGGAAGTGGTGGAGTCACCGCTCCTGGAAGTATTCAGAAAACTTCAGGACATGGTTTATTGGTGAATATGGTGGTATCACTAGGTTGATGCTCAGACTGGATGATCCTAAACATTTTTTACAACCTTACCAATTCTGTGATTCTATGTCCCTTTGTTGGACTCAAACCAGCATGCCCATGTCTCTCTTCTGCTGGGCAGCTCTGAACTGGACCCAGCACTTGAGGTGTATGTCACTGACGGGATTTTCACCTTGTCAACCCCCTAATTAGGGGTTTTTCTGTTTTCAAAGTCCTGTTCCAGGGTTTAAAAGATGAGATGGAACCTGTGTCTTGGTCTTTAAAGGTGTTTATTCTATCTGTTATCTCAAGCCCTTACAGCAGTCACAGTGCACTAAAGAAAATGCAGCTACAGGAACACAGACAGAGGGTCCAAGGTCATTTAAAGATTTCTAATCCAATTAACTCTTAAAGCGTATTATATTTACAGTTTTGTACCTACAACTACTACCTATTCTAGACACGCAATTTCTATATCAAATCCATTCTACCAATGTCTCTGTGCCACCATCACAGCAGAAGATGGAGTAGATCAAGAAGAGGAAGAAGAGACACCGCCCAAAATTCTCCATCTTGCTCTGATCTACTTCCATACTAAAAACCCAAAACGACAAATTTTCACCCTGTGACAAACTAAACTACTACTTATTTTAAATCTTTGTTGTTTTTAATTCATCTATAAGTGTTGGAAATTCTTTCCATGTACTAAGGTCAAAAACAATGCTCTCCTGGGGTTCTAGCCAGGGTCTTGGACCCCCAGCGCAATTTGAGGGGTCTTCCACATGCCCTGGACTCCAAATGTCACCAGTTGTGAGTAGAGGGAAAGGATCACATCCCTCCATGGTCTGACAACCCTTTTCCTTGTAGGGTACTACTGGCCGCCTTTGCCATCAAGACACAGTCACAGGTCACAGTCCCCATTACTTTATATTATTACGGCTTGCCATTCAATTCACTGCTTCCATAGAGTAATAAATGGCCTAACTTAACTAAAAGGGATATAGAGATATTTAAAACATTTTTTTTAAGGTATGGCTAAGTGAGGTTTAAGCAAAAGAAAGCAATTTACTACTTACCTAACCTAAATTTTTTTCACTCATTTGGAAAAAAACCCACTCTGGTTTCATTCATATAAGGAGGGGTTTGAAAGTGCAACATTCAGTGCTTTGAAATGGCAGACAAGAAATCGTGTCAGAGCTGGTAATACTGCTGAAATTTTTCTTATAACTCAAAGAGTGTTCTCATAGCTTGCAGACACATCTCTAGGAAATAAAAGAACTGCCAGAAGGATAATAGCTTTTAAAATCGTACTTTGAAATTCATTATTTGTGAGATTAAATACTTGGAGGTTGTCCTGAGAAAACAGTAATTGAGGCCTGCCATTAAACTCTTTCATAACTGAGCCTTGGTTTTCTTTCATAGGCAAAGTTAGGGAACCTCACATGAGCACCTACACTAATCTGATGTAGGTTATAAAGCATGCAGTAGATTAAGTCCTCTGAATATATAGCTTGAAAATGTGCAATATAATAGAATTATCTTTACAATCCAGTGGTCCTCAAAATGTAGATCTTCTCAGTAAGACAAGGCTTCCCATATTCCTCTTTCAGGGCCCTGTTTCAAAAGGACTTGTAATAGTCCCCCATTTCTTCATTTTGAGTCAGATTAATGTACTATACTAAAGAAAAATATCAGATTCATATGAAAGTGCCTAACTTTGGAGGGCACTGGAATTACAGTGTCATTATCTGGGACAAACAACTCTAGAGTTGTGGTGTTGTCATCTCTGACATTTCTCACTGATAATTTGAGAAATCTCTTCATTAATGCAAAAACATAAAACCAGGGAGATGACAACATTCATACCCTGATCATGCACTCAGTCTCTTTACTGAGACATTTAAAATATAAAAGTTCTCAAGTGTGAGTATTATATAAATTAAGTGTAGGTAGGAATCCCTAGTAAAATATGAAGCTAAATCATAAATCCAAGTCATTAGAACTTTTCCGTACAGATATACTTTTTTGCCTTGGAGGTCAGTCTGGTATCAACTTAAGACTGGGAAAAATACTTGATTAGCATAGTCTCAAACCCAGAACAAACATTTCCAGTCAGTCATATTTCCCCCTGCTTCTCAGTTTTGATAGTAAGGGTCTAAGAAACAACATGAATTCCTTTCTCTTCATGAATCATCATCAAAATAAGACAATTTTGGTTTTCTCCTTTCTTTGCTCACCTCCCTGTCCTTGTCTGCATTTAGCTGAATGAAAGAATCTAGGATTTTAATTTATACACAGAATATATTTCCTCAAGAGAAAGAAAAAGAAGTGGAAAGAAAAAAGAAGAGCGAAAGAAATGACAAATATGGACCATTTGGGGCACAGCCTACGCTTTAGTGAAGAAGGAAGTGCATTGGTTGCACATTTTCTGAAATACTCTCTAGGACACCCTAAGGCAACAGATCCTACAGGTGCTCCAGCCATGGAGCAGACCTATCAGTCATGTCTACTAATCCACTATAGAAAAATTCTCTACCAGCTGGGAAGCATTAGCATAAGTTCATTACATTCAGATGAGGTAGTATTGAAGTTCACTGGTCAGTCTCCTTTTAGCTCAGCAATGAGATTTCTTGAAGAGGGACTATGAAAGCATGAGCAATATTGCCCAAACTAGCTTTGCTCTGCAGTCAAGGGTTGTCTCCACAGTCATAAGAGATAAACCTGGAGACACTAAAATACTTTGTACTGTCATATCTGACTTCAGCATCAACAGATTAATCATTCCCTGAATACTCTCGAATTCCCTGGTTAGTAAAGTAATTGAGAACATTCAGCAGACAGTATTTATTGTTATGATGTCTTCCACTAAATATTCTAGTATGACAGTAGACTTTTTCAGAAAACAAATCACTGCAACAACTAAATCGCATGACACTGGAAAGGAAAAAAGTCCTTTTTTACCTGCTTTGACTTCCTAATGCTAATTGTATAAAATTATGTATAAAGGTGATCAAACACAGGACTACCCTTATACCACTACAGATTCACAGTGAACAGTTTTATTCAGTACATATTTTCATCCTGTTTTTTAATTCTTATGTTCCTTCCATTCCTTGTTCTGATTTCTGCAGGAGTGTGTCCTGTCCTGTGAAATCCTAGATCCTCTCATTTGGATTGACTCATATGTAGACTCTTCAGGGCAGTAAAACCTGGGGTCTTGACTTCCCTCCTCTCTGCCTCTGTGGAGACAGAAAGATAGATAAATAAACTCAGAAGACACCTTTCCATGACTCAGTTAATGGGATTAGATTAATTGCTTAGTTTTCATTATCTCTCGGAGATCATGACAAAGGGCGATTGTCCCTGGCTCCTTTCCTTCTGCTTGAGGAAAGGCAGACTCCGGCATTTATTTCTTCCAGACTGGACTGGGATAGCACAGGTGACCAGCAACATAACCCTTGCAATGGATAGCTGTCCTCTTCATTATTCAGACACATGAATAAGCCATATTCATGGATTTAAAGATTAGGTTAAATGAAAGCTTTGCAGCTGTAGGCTTCAATATCTTTCTTGCTGGACTGAATGATGGTGATGCTACTCTGAGTGGCGGGTCCATGGAGCAGGCTATAACCCCCGAAGTGTGGAGGAGTAGGGTGTGAAGCTTGGCCTAATATGTGACAAAGTTCAAATAGCTGAGGCAAACCATAACTTTTAATTTGCTACAAGGAAACACACATCAAGAGCCAGGAGATTCTTGTTTTTCAGGTAAACCAGTTCACAGCAAATGATCCCACTCGAAGTGTCTATCATGGTGTGAGAGGGATCCCTAAACTATCTTCAAATGAACTGATGAAACTCTAAGGAGAAAGTAGAGCTGAACAAACATATTGTTTTGGAGTTGAAATGGAAGAGTTGTGGTAATATGGCATAGAGTCCAAGTGCTTATTTACTACTGTCTCCACATCTCTCTCACCCAGTGTTAGCTTAGGTATTCTATTACACAGGAGTGTATGTTTATCCTTCAGGGAATTTCTGCTCTGCTGGGGGCACGCATATGAGTAATTCCTTTCTATTCAGTACAAATGGGCTGGCAAAAAGCTGCAGAAAACTGCAAGAGTTTAATTAGCTGGTTCAATGATATCATTTTCAAAATATTTTCCCCAAGGTACGTAGCTCTGTATTCCCTGCTGAAGCCTTATCCTTGGCTCCTGAGAATTCTGCTAAAGTGCCATGGATTCAGTTTGATGCCATCTAGCAAGACAAGCACTAATGAGACTTTGATGAGCACTTGGACACATGCCTAGATGAAAGCCTCACTAAAGAAAGAGGGAGTTTTTCTTCTTGTTTGACTAGCTTTAGATAAAGCCTTTAGCATTGTCAAAAGCTGTGAGCTATCTCGCTTTAAAAAAAGTTTTAAAAATATTTTAGACACAGCCAATAAACATACTGATAACGTAATAAATAAAAATTGGTTGTTATAAGTCATACTGGGATTTAAACAGCTAAACTTTATGAAAACAGTACAATGGTGAAAAAATCTTCACTGACACAGTGAAGAAAAAATCTTGGTATCTGACAAAAATCTTCACAGTCTAATTTGAGGCAGGAAAAATGGTTGTAGCTTTCCTTTCATCTCAAAGTAATGGCTATCACCAGGGTTCTCCATTATTACTACTATATTTTATATAATAAATTACCTTTTAAATGTTTATTGTATATTATTATATACACATATATATATATAACTAACAATTCTGATAGTCAACAGAGTATGCAAGAATAAAATATCATTGGCTAGGAACATGCATAGTAGAAGCTTCTGTCCTGAGTTCTTGTGCTTTACCTTTATTGGCTGAATAGTTAATTTGCTTTCTATCATGGGAAAAATAAGTTATATTAAAAAAAAAAAAAAAAGAAAAAAAAAAAAAAAGAAAAAAAAAAGAAGGAGGAAAGGAAGCATAGCCTCAAAAACACTTGTGACAAAGAACCAGCCAAAAAGTTGCCATATATTTCTAGCTGCTATTACATTGAGCATATATTATTTGTGGACTGTGACTTGGACAGAGTGTGTATTCACAGTGATAAAGGGAGGCAGAAATTCTCACACCTCCTTTGTGGCCATCTGGATATGAACAGGGTGCTAAAGGGGAAGCAGATTTTATGGATCTTTGAAATACATCTCCTAAACCCCAAAATCCACAAACCAGAAGGCTAAAAGGATGCTGATGGAGAGTGGATGAGAAGACTGGGGTGGTGTTGGGCTTTGTTCTCCACAAATGCACTGTCCAAGACAGCTGGGCTTGTTCAAGGGATTTCTAATTTACTTTTGGGGTAGACTAATCAAACAGCTACATGCTTTTCACCTACGAGAGACATCTGCTGCAAAGGTTTCTGGCTGGTGAGTGTTGTACTCCATATCATGATCAGGACTAAGCCCGTACAAACACCTACATAAATATTATTAGAGTCACTATCAACCAATTTGTATCACAGTAATGCCATTGATTTTCACTGGAAATATACTGGCTATACATCAGCTGAAGAACTGGCTCGCAAATTGAATTTCTTTGCTAAGGCGTAAGTATTTAGGGACAGACTTCAGGAGAACAAATGTGCAGAAGTAACATATAAGAGGAATTTGATAAAGGCTTTATCAGCTTCTGAGACTGAAAGACACCACTGTAGGGAACAATTTTATGACGGACAATGCTGTCTGCAAGGCATACTGTTCCTGTGAACATCAGATAATAAAACTATTTTTCTTTCTTTTTTAAATTTAAAAATTGGCAACTCCTTCTCCAGTTATACGCTTAGAAATTGACTTCATTGGAACACAAACAACCTATTTAGCTCCTGAAACAGTTGAGAACTTTGGGAAAAAAATTTACATATCTTAGGCTACCCCAGATGAGTCTGTTTGACTATAGCCATTAATTGCTGCATACGTTTTCTCAAATTAGTTGTAGGTACCTTACAGGGATATCTAGGAACTACTTTTTCTGTACAATAGGACAACAGACACCAAACCATCTTTCTGTTAAAACACATTCCTACATTTTGTTCTTGCTGCTGGCAGTGAGATAGGGTCCAATTATATCAAGATGAATGGAAAGGATCCTACTGGTCTTGGTGCCCTTTGAATCAGATCTATTAGGGCTGGGTCAATTCTAATTGACAATTTTTTGCTTACATTATGGTCGTGAAGTTGTGCTCCAGCAAACCTTGTGTCTCCTGGAGGTTCTACTGAAGCTCTACTTCATTCCTTGCCTCCAAGTATTCTGTTCACCTTCTTCCAAGAGTGTTTTTTAATGGGAGCTGTTTTCAGGTTCAGTTTTCTCTTGAGCACTGCAGATGGAGCAGGGTACCACAGCTAGATGACGTATAGAATCCCTGTTGATTCCAGATTGCTTACAGATTTCTGCTAGATCCTGCGGTTTGCTTCATGAATCATGCCAGCCTAATCTTTGATGCTATGAAAGGGCTCTGTGCCCTGTTGATGGCTTATGAATAAAACCAAAAGCAAGGCCTAGTGAATGGGCTCGATATGGCAAAAGAGTATGACCTGCAAAAAAAGTATATATAATCCAGAATTAATTTGTTTTAAGAAAGGATTTCCATTAGTTATATTGAAACATATTCCTGTATAATTTAGAGTCTATAATATAGCTTCCCTAAGTTATGCTGAAACCTGTTTACAAAGGGAAATTCAGCCAAACTTCAGCTGGAACTGACAAGGAAACAGGCAGGTCAAGCGTAGTATTCCTGGGCTTTCTCCTCACAGCAGTTTTTTGTGGGGTGACATCATTCTGATTTGCTACAGTGGATTTTTCTGAAGAAAACACAAAATAGAGAAGTGTAGGGAGGCAAGAGGAAAGGATGCCTGAACATGAGTGGCTATCTTAGGCCAGCCTTAGACTAGTCTAGACCAGAGGTTGGTAAGAAAGGAATTAAAAATAACAAGCATATAATTTTAATTTTCTTTGTATTCAGCTTCAGATATTTGCTGACTGAGATGCTTCTTAATCTACAGTTTTTTATTGTATCTTTGCATTCAATATAAAAAAAAAAGAAGGAAGGTAGCAACAAGAGTGAAATAATAGCAAAGCTGTTGCATGAATAATAGCTTGAAAAATCACATGGTGCTCAG
Organism: Donacobius atricapilla; assembly: GCA_013397315.1. NCBI lineage: Eukaryota > Metazoa > Chordata > Aves > Passeriformes > Mimidae > Donacobius > Donacobius atricapilla. The sequence continues at coordinate 467,788 of WBMY01009912.1, read as the reverse complement.
GAAACAAGGCTATGATGACCTTATTTTCTATTCTCATCTGACCTAATCAGAACACTTTTAGGGCTAAAAAATTAAAGTCAGAGCAGTGTGCTGGAAAATCCTTGCAGACTGCTCTAGTTGAAGAGGTAGGATGATTTGAATATGCAAAAACCCTTTCCTAGGTTATAAATGGCGTCTCTCTGTACTTCCTTTCATGTTCACCCTCCACCCCCCTCTTCTGGTTTTGGCTGGAGTAGAGTTAATTTTCTTCATATTGGCAAGCGTGGTGGGGGGAAGGTGTGAGTTTGTGCTGAACACAAGGTTGATAATACAGAGAAATCTTTGTTAATCCTGATCAAAGCTCGCCCAGAATCCAAGCTTTTTCTGCTTCTCATACCACCCCACCAGTGAGGAGGCTGTGAGTGCACAAGAAATTTTGAGGGAACACAGTTACATCTAAATGTAATACTCTTTGAAAAGGAGATGAAGGCATACAGCACAGCTGAGGTCTTCAAAATTACAGCTTCCCCTAAACTTACACCACAAGCCCAGAGGGATGCAGGGGGACCTCAGCCATGAGCCACTGTCCTTTTCATATTTCTTCTACACCAGCTGTCTGCTCTGTAAGGTGCTCTGGCTGCATGATACACCTACAACCCTATAGCTGCATATGGGGGAAAAGACAGCCCTATAGGCTGCACTGTGGAATAGCTCAGGCCAGAATTTTCTCCCTTTTGGGCTTCTTGAAGTTCATCCAAGCCATAACTTTACCTCAGCACATAGTATGGACATGTGGCAGCTTCCAGCACAAGCAGAAATGATGGCTTGCTTGAGCCCAGGTGCAGCACAGAGATGGTGCACACAGAGAATGTATGCTCAAGCATGGCTACAAGATTTTGCAAAGGGGTGGGTTTTGCCTTGTGTGTCTATGACAGCATTAAGCCTTTCCTCTTATGTTCTAAGAAAAGCATAAATTTTATCTTGGTTATACTAAAATTACACTTTAAATATGAAGCTGCGCACTGTAAAGTTTCATTAAAATGCATGCCAATATGCATTTGCTAAAGGAACAGCACATTTCTCCAAAACATGAAGCAGGATTTCCCTCTAGTCAGATTCACACAAAGAAACTGATTATTTTCCTGTCATTTTTTTCTCCTTAAAAATTCTTTTTTTGGCTAAGGGAAGTACTTGTGAAACCCTCATTCTTATCAGAAAAGTAGTCAATTCTCTTATTTCCAGGAAGGCAACACTATCTCTGAAACATCAAGTAATCAGCAGCTTACAGATTACTTTGGAATTTGGTACAAATGAGAAAATCACTACATTATAAAAAAAGACACAATTAAATAGCTCTTTATACCTGCTTAATATTCTGAGCAGAGCTTAAATTTTCTTATATGGCATTTGTACATTGCAAAAAACTCCACCAGAACAGAAAAAAACCCAGTGAATTTTCATGTATTTATATGATACATTTGCAGGAAGCAGAGCAAACTATGAAAGCCGTGATATGAGTGTGGATTGAAAGGAACTAGCACAGAAGGGTGACATTTATTAATTTACAGATGGTATTACCCTAGCTGCCTGAAACCATAGTGATCTGGTAACAGACATGGAACTCCAAATGCCTGAAGCAACCCCAGATGTCATAGCATGCTCTCCAGGGAATATAATTTAATAATAATTTATATGGCAAGTATAACACTTGTGAAATATGCCATTCAGCACCATCACTGTGCACATTTCCTGGTAAGTAATTTAAGAAGATATAATATTTCAGAGCTTTGAATCAGGAAAGAGATGATAATTAGATTCCTACTTTAAATCAGGTATAGGAAGGGGAAAGTTAATCAACTCAAAAAGATAATTTAGCAGATTTGGGTTCTCTAATGACACTTCTAATTAGAATTAGGACATAATTTGGGACACATATAAGGTTGCTAATTATTATGAAAATATTTTCAAACATGCTGCAGGCTCAAAGGTGAAAAAAGTTTATGCAAATCTTGACAATAAAACCTGTCAGATGCATTATAGGTTGGTATAAGTATCTGTTCTGAGCAGCCATGGGCTTCATGTTAAAAAATGTAATTGGAAAATTTTCATGTGGGCTACCTGGCTCCTGAACTGAATCCTATGGCTACTGAAGATGTCAATGGTATTTTTTGAGAAGGAATCCATTGTCTTTCTAATTGTGTTCTTCTGGTTGTAGTCCCTATAGTCTGTTAACGATCAGGAATCACAGCCTTATCCCTAGAAATGAGATTGAGGCAGAAATGTATTCTCTTCCTAGCATTATTTGGTGTGCTCTATGTCAGTAGAAAGAACTGTATGACTAAAGAAGGGCTTAGGAAGCACTTTGAAAAATATTGTCCTCCTTTTAAGACCTGTCTTAAATGTATTTTCTTTTCTTCTGGATGATTTACAGGATGTATATTCTAGCCACTAGATTAAAGCGTGCACCCTACAGTGTATGTTTCAGCTTCTCCAGAGGAAACAGGTTTGTTTGGTGAGCAATAATAAATTGAGGAAAATGCCTCAACACTCTAAAAAAGAAAAGGGATTGATCTAAACTTGTGAAAGAGAAGTCTGAGTTATGCCCATGTTAATCCTGAATGCTGCTGCATTGTGCTTTTGTCTCTAGAGGACTTTCAGACTCCCAGATCCTCATTTAGACAATATAGCATTAAAGCTTGTGTACTTGAAGGATCTATTGCTGCTATTTTAAAATACTTTGGGTATCCCTCACCTCAAATCTCTCACTTTACTTTAGGCACCTAGAAGTTACATCAACTAGTCCATCTCCTAGGCTTCCTCTGAAGTCAATGGAGAGAGCTGCCAATTTTCAGGGGACAATTTATCCTCCTTTTCTAGACACTAAGGATAACATGAGTCACACATCTAAAGGTGCTTGCCTTTCACCATTGACTAAAGAGAAAGTCAAGATGTTTAACTTTTCGTCACTTAGTGAGATAAATTCCACCCACGCTGTCTGCATTAGGCGTTGTGATTTACAGAAAACATACAATCTGTGACCTTTGCATAGTCTCATTTTAGGTACGGAAGAGGAAGGGTTTTTACTGTACATCATTAAATCTCATCTTTATATTCTTCTTTTGTATCTAAGAAAAAAGAAAGGTATTTATTATTTAATTCAGTGCAAAGGCAAAATGTGCACATTTGCCAGACACACGACAGTATTTTCTCAAGGGTGTTGTTATAAAGTGGAAAGTTTGCACTGTCATTCAGTGAGGTACTGATGGAAAAAGCTCAATGCCATCCTTTTTCCAGTGAGTTTTATACTCATGAATCAATGTTCAAGCTTAGGTCAAGGTAGTCTTCTTGTTCTTTGAAAAGTTACATTACTGACAAGTGCCAGAAGAGTGTCCCATTGTACAGCAAGTGAGTTGCAGAGACCAGCTAGGATTGCATTTATTCCAGTGAAGTTTCATAAACAGGCTTTCTTGAAATAATCTTCAACACGCTTCAAATGCTACTTAACTGAATAATCAGGAGAAGATAAACTCCCAGAATAACAGAAAATCCAGCTAGACAAAGGACCAAGTCCAACTCTTAAAGCACATGAAACCACCTCATGAATAAAAAAATCCATTGTCTTCACCTTGATCATTTAGAAATGCCAGTGTACCCTCTTCAGGCTAATGAAGAGTATCAAAATTATTTACTGCAGAATGAGAGTTTTATAGTTTGCTTCACAACAGGCCTTCAGACTATGTTACGTCCTTTAATAAAAACACTGTTTTCCAAGCTTTTATTCCCAGCTCTGCTTTAGCTTAGTTTTATTATTTTCCTCAGCTTGTAGATCAAGAGAAAGTGTCTCCCATACCTAAAGTTGTATTTTGAGAAACAGGAAAACCTCTGCTGGTGCAGTATTTCAAAGGATTTACACTCACATGCAAGATTGTTGTTATGAAATAAGGCATAACATGGCCATGGCTGTCCCCTTCTGCAGACAAAAAACTCGGGAGTATTCTGTATACCAGGAAAATCTGTTGGACACGCAGATACAAATTTGTATCTGCTAAGTCAAATAATGCTCTTCTGAGCAGTGAATGAAAATCTAAACCTAAAACTTTGTCATGCCATTGTTTAAAGGATTGGGTTAAGTAGGGAATATGCAAGTGGTAAAACACAGCTTGCATCAATGCCATTAGGGAAATAGATTGACACATGGGCAAAGAGAAATATCTTGGTGAGGTTCTGGAGATTGATCTCTTATGAAGGGGTAGAGCAGTCTAGACTGAGCTTTTTAGACTTTTAATTTGGATATTGAAGGTATATTTTATGTTTGTTACTGTGGTTTGCATTATAATGATAAACTACTTTGCCATTAGGTCTATGCTCTCTGTAAGAAAAACTCTTTGATACATTCAAAACTGCTAAAGATGAGAGCCCATTTGTGGTTGTCAGAATTTAGTTTTGTTCTTTCTTTGCATCTGAGTGCTGAAGATAATGATGTTTTTCTGAGGCAGAGAAACCACAAGGTTAATTACATAAAAGTGGAAAATATTCAAAATAAAATTTGTTAGAGTTTGGTTTGACAGCTTTAGACCTTAAATATTATTTACTTCCAATCTCAAAGTAACAATAATTTAATCAAATAATGTATATTGGTAGAATATTTTTCTTCCTTCATATCTTTTAAAATCCTAATAACATATGGATTTCATCATAGCAAATTAAGTACCAAGCAGTAGAAAGTTTTAGAGACAATTTCTTCATCATTATCTACAGGGTCATTATAAAAAAAACCCCGTAAAGTTTGTTTCAACAATCAGTTTTGCAAATCAAACCATGAGCAGACAGATATATTTTGAGACAAAAAATACCAAATATGCCCTTTCATTAAATCTGATCACTATTAGACTCCTCAGGATGACTTGCTAATGTTTCTTTACAGTATCAAGTCTCTGTAATAAGAAATAATTTGTTACTCAAATATCTGATGCTTTTAGCTGAAATGCAGGGAGAAATCAGAATCATAGTAAGATAGTAACTCAGAATGTGTATCCAGTAGATATTTACACATACAGGGTAATGTCTGCCATTATGTAAAGCATTAATTTTATCATGGCTTTAAATCAAATCTAGTCCAAACGACAACTTGGCCCATGAACCAGATTTAAACCCAAGCTATTGTTCTGGAGCCTTAAACCAAAATCCCCAGCACTGGGGATTTCCTGTACAAGATGATGGCTCAACTACAGCATTTCTGGGAAGTGCTTCAAAACAACTCCATTTGATCATAATTAATGTATTCCCAATGCGCATTCAGTTTACTCTCATCCAAAAGGCGTCCCATGTGTATGCTACAAGACTGCTCATCAATCTGACCCAAAAAGTCATGGATGGGAGGGAGATTCATTTCCAGAACTGTACTTCTGACTCAGTGCAGGACGCAGTCCTGGATGGCAATGTGGGCAGCCTCTACACGCCTAACAAAAACTCATTCAGCTTCAACTTATGTTTGATTTTAGGCTGGAATTTAGAGGTCGGAGGAAACCAAAGGTACTCTTCAGTCCCATTTTAAATTTAGCCCTTCTCCCCAAGCAGCACACTGTCACCTCTAATATTTAAGAACTAAAGTAAACCTACTTGTTTCCTCCAGTTTTTCTGCTACAGATATGAGCATTTGGGACTGGTACTGGTCTGGGAAAACCACTGGGGTTTCAGCATTGGACTAAAAAATGGTTTAACTATGCTTCTTTTCAGAAGGCCTCCACTGTACAATCACTTCTGATACAATATTTTATTTAGTCACGAGATTTATCTGAACTAGAAATTAAGCTAAAACTAGTTCTTTATTTAACTCTTACTGTAAAATGTGTGTTTTGGTCCACATATCTTGTTTTTATTTTATTTTATTTTATTTTATTTTATTTATTATTTAATTAATAAATATAATATTATTGCCTCTTGATTATGTTATATATGACTGATTTACTTAGTGCAACAAACAGATTTGCCTCAATGCTGATTTCCCAGCTTTGTTCTACTGAAGAATATTTTTATTGTCAAAAAGGCAGAATGGAATCACAAATCACTGAGATACGAATGCAATCAGTCTTTCTAATTGTTGCGTCTGCTAGTGATCTTTATTAGGTGCATATCTCCTACTGAATACTCACTGAACTCCAGACTCTGGTACCTGAACACTGATCTGCCACTGCTTCCAAGGATTTTGTGTTCAGCTTGTAGGTCCTGTTTGGTTTGGATTATGATGAAATGATCACCCTCAGTGAAAGCAAAAAATCCACCAAATGCTCAAGAATAAGCCTGCAAAATATTCGTTTGCACTAAGACATTCTCAGTTTACAGGATCTGAAGCTTTCCTTCAACTAACAATATTTAGTTCCAGAAAATGTTGAGTTCAGATGGGCTTTCTTAAACACTGGACAGCCAGAATCTTCAGTCTGAGTTACAATCTGTTCTTTCCCACACATAAGTATAGTTTAAAATTATTTACTCCAGCACTCAAGGAAAAAAATCTCCATCATAGAGCTATAATGAAAAATACAGTAGTAAAAATAGCTAAATAAACTCACTTAAAATTCCAGGGATGTGAGGTCACAAAGAACTCAACAATAAATACTAGATGAGAACACAGTGTTTTTATCCTGCTGTTAATTCAGCTTGATTCCAGTCTTTTGATTTTCTTCTTTCACATGTGAGAAAAGATTACACTGATTACACTTCTGCTTTGCAGAAATCTTACACAAAAAAAAAAACAACAAACAAAGAAACAACCAAAAAACCCCCAAACAAATGAACGAACTAGTAAAAGTACATTTGGAGTTGCTTCTTCATTGCTTTTCCCTAAAGACATCTGTATTGCTCTGACTTCACAAAGATAAGATCAGTGGAGAAATTCAGAGAAGGAAAGACCTGTTCAGTTTTTCTGTGTATTCTTTGCTTAGGTTTTGAATCAGATTTATTAATGAAAACTGAAACTGAATTTCCACCAAAATGAGGTGACTAATAAACGAGAAAATTGCAAGTTCTTCAGTAACCAGCTGTTACCAAAGTTGCAAATCTGACTGGTGAGAAACATTAATAATAAGCAGTTGACCTTCTAACAGGCAAGAGGGTCCGAAGCAGCAGAGAAAGCAGCCTTAGAAAGAAGTCTTTCCACATGTACATGCCATCTTTTAACGCTGAAGGGAATCTAATGCATGCTGCAGCACACTTATTTGTGAAGTTGGGGGGGTAAAGTTGGAGATTCCCAAGTTCAAAGATAACTTTCCAAAACTTGACTCATTTAAATATGTGGAAAAATAGAATCCTATTTCTGTGATATTAAATATTTATGGGCATTTTCAAAGATTCAAAATTTTTAGTTGAGGCAAACACATGACTCACCCTTTTGCCTGAGCTTTCTTAATAGTTTTCTGCTGCTTTAGCATTATCACATGTACAACATTTTACAGACAACCTCTGTGTAATCCTGAGGATAAATATACATAATATTCACAGGAAACATTCACAATATGGAAATATTTATTTCTTGATCTGTTTTGCTTCACTTCTTTGCAAGATGTTGCTGATGTTTCTGGAAATTTTTAGCAGCATTTACTTCTTTGTGCTTTTTTCTGACAACAGCTGAGTCAATGGTCATACACTTTGTAGAGACATGAACTAGCTGCTATGATTTCTCCATGACATGTATTTTCACTTTAAAGAGTATTTCTTCAGAAAGTTAAAGTCACCTCTTCTTGATTTGAAAGCATACCCCAGAAGGCTTCTACATGGAGCTGAGAAATCTGAGTATTTCTGAAATAAAGAGGGAGTGTTGCCAATTCTTACCCTCTGGCTCTGTCACAAACATATTTAACTTTTATTTAAACATAAAACTCTTGCATGTAATACTGCAAAATATTATTCCAGAAGGTTCTCCTTTCTCATCGGAGTCAATTATTCATTTGTCTAGTTTGACAATTCACTGCTGTCTTAGTTTGAAAGACAGCTGTCTGCTAGGGAAGGCAAAAGCCCCCCTTGGAATGGGGAATGTAAACCCCTTCCCTCTGAATGAAATCACAGAAATAACTTTGGCAAAACAAAGTAACATATATATGTAATTCTGACTGGCTATGCATGACTTTAAAATATACCTTTAAACATTTTTCATAAGGATATGCAATCAGAGACAAGAAGCATCCTTCTAAGTTAGTGGAGACTGAATTGCAATGCTTCAGATATTATAAAATTCATCCAGAGGGATTATCTGTTATCTAACAAATGGCTGCTACTGAAAACCTCTTCTGTGTGGAACACTTGCTTAAATTTGTTCCAGGGCTTAACTGTTCTTTAAATTATTTTAAATAAGCCTATTGCTTCTTACTCTGCTCCCCATGGATAATGAAGAATTGGTGGTTTCCCTCTTTGCAGCATCCATTATAGATTTAAAGACTACAGTATGTTCTACCTTAATCTTGTTCTGAACTGTTTAAGATTTTTTGTCTTTTCCTTTGGAAACTTATAACACTTTAGATCATTCTCCTTTGAAGTATCTGTATGATACTGTGATTATCTTGAATGACAGAACTGAAAATCAGATGAGGATACGGCTGAGACGTGACCCTTACGGAAGGATTCAAATATCCAATATGTGGCACTTCCATTTACACATCAAAATATATACTATTTATGCTTTTATTTCAGTCTCCATTTGGTTTGGACTCCATTTCTTCTTCTCTGACACCGTTCTCTCCCTGAGGTTCTGTCTGAAGTCCCTGGAGCTACTTCAGGCTGTTGAAGTAGACCCACAATGGGAGTTGTGGAAAAGTAGAAACTGCCCAAACATAACAGTCAGGTTTCTTCTAGGCTTCTCACACAGTGACTAGTATCTGGGAAAAAGGCCTTGAAGGTCATTGTTGCACACTAACAATGAAGTTTCTTCTTCCAAGGATATAATCACAAAATATTTAATTGAGTTTTTTTGAGCTTGGTTTGTGTTACAAAAAATTATGTAAAAAAATTGAAAAATTATATTAGTCTGCCCAATCTACTAACACATCCTTACCCATGAACATGAATGGAATGTCATCTTGAACAATTTTTCATGTATCATAAAGAAAATAAATGTATTAATTGTTTGAATATTTTCAGAAAATAGTTAAAGTCAACATCATTATGGATATCCAGTTTTTGGAATGCGGCTTGACTTTTCTTCTGCGGGGTCTCTGAGTCACTTTCCTCATAAAGCACCTGCGGACATTTCATCTTGTGTTAAATTGCAAATTATTTTCTGCAGTCCAATGTGGAACATTTTTAGTTTCTTCATATGCTTCTATAATTAGGTTAAATTTGGATGATTCATGACGTTAAATGATCCTCAAGGCCGTGCTTCCAAATTCTTCAATAGTACCTCATTAAATGCAAACCAATAAAATGCAACAGCTATTGTGCATAAACTATCTCAAGGTCTTTTGATACTTCCTGCACATCCTAGCACAACACTGGCCTGGCTAGAGAGCTCTGTTTCCTCAGTTTACATGTAACATAGTAAAACAAACTTTTAACCTACAAATGAAAGGTTAAGAGCACAAAGGAGACAGCAGAGGAGTGAAAACACACATACAAGCAGCAAGCATCAAAACGACATGAGTTACAGAAACTTGGGTTTTCATCCTCCACTTTTGGATAAGCTGCTGGGCTGGAATCCTGTTTGTATTATCTGTATGTGTGCAAGATTCTATCAAAAAGAGAAATAAGGATTTGTCTGTGGAGACAAATGTGACATAGCCATGAACACACAAGATGTATTTTTTGACAGTTGCAAAGATATATTATAGAGCTCAATAGTCTGTAGGAAGTCCAGGAAGGTATTATCAACCACTGCCGCAAGGAAAATGAAATACTTTCACACTACTTCATCTTCCAGCATAGTGCAAATCCACCATAAAGCTCAGCACATCAGCAGGCACACCAGCTGGCTGTGCTGCAGCAGAGGAGTCCAAGCTGCCTTTAAAAGGGTGTATGACCAAAGGATTCTGTGCTCCAGAGCCTTCCTGCAGTATTGCTTCCTGCTCTGTTTTCATTGAAGTGGTTTGGGGTTCAGATTAACACAGGTGAAAATCTCTAGAAAAGAGCCTGCAGCACCTCTTTGCCAAGATGTCTTCTCTGGCAGTGACATGACAAAGCAGAGAGGGGAGCAGGGGCTAAAGTGACAACATCTCTGTGAACAAACCTTCCTCTGCTCCATATATCTATATCACTCTTGTTCTTTTCACAGCATGGGAGACGAAACACTGTCAATCCTCAGAGCCATGCCCCATGTTCCTGTAAAATCAGCTTTACCTCCTTTCAAAACACAGTCAGCATACTTTCCAGGGCCTGTATTGTGCATGTACTCTGGCGGCAGCAATTGTAAATATACAGTTTTTTCTCAACATGTCACAGCTGGAGCAATGCTGTTTTTTCCTGTGGGATGGACTTACTTTAAACCAATCCATGAACACATACATTAATCTCTACAGCCACCTTTCTGTGCCTGCTCCTGCAAATGAAGAAGAATCATGAACCCATCAACCTGTAAATTTATTTTTCCATTCCTGATGAGTTGCTTCCAAGGATGTGGAATAGCCCTGAGGAAGTCCCTGGTTACAGAGACTCACTGAAAGAGTATCATGCTCTCCATGTCTTCCTAATCACCACCCATGACCACTGGAACACAAAAAATTTCTATTGTCTGTTTATTGTAATGTGCATTGCAGTACTTGAAAGGAAAAATGAAAAGGTTTTCCTTCAAGATACACAGCAGCACTTCCACTTACCCTTTAATTTGTTAAGCAGGTGGCCTGAAATACAGATGCATTAGAATTCCCACTCTTGGCATTGTGAAAGAGGAGACATTCAGAAAATACCTGTTGCAGAATATCATTCTGGTTTTGTTTTTCCTCATACCAATATGGAGACCCAAATTTTCCCCCCAAGATAGCTGAGGACAATTGCAATGTGTCATGTTCAGCGAACACTTGCTTAGTGCACACACACTGGTCACTGTGCTGGCGTGGGAGGTTATCAGTTGCACTTGAGTGAGCTGGCTGAGGTGTAATGTACCTTTCCAATAAACTAAATTACACTGCTCTACTAGTGATTCCAATGAAACTTCAGCCTCAAATGCAATCTTTTCTAACTGTCCACAAAACTGAAATTTGTGTGCACTCTGCCAGCTCAATTTCAATCGTGGAAATGTACTTTCCTTGCCTTGACAAATGTAAACTGATCTTGCTGTTATCCGTTTAGAACATGGCTGGAAATGGCACCTTTACAATCCACTCCACTTGCCATGCTTTCTCCTACTTTTTTACTTTCTCCTACTTGTCAGGGATATTTCCTTCTGGCTCTTGTTGCCATGTGGAACCTATCACCTAAACCCACCTGATGCAGAAGAGCGAAGAGAATCTTTTATGTCAGTTAGGAGTAGATGCTCTCAGCCATATCTATGCACTCTTCTTGCTTTTTAGCATCTCATAAGCAATTGCTTTCCCAGGAAGGCCCGGTGCCACAGGCTGATGCTCTGTGATGGGGCTCCTCTCTGTTCTGGGGCACTCTGTTCCCCACATGACAGCTGTCACTACCTACATGTCACTAACTGTGACGTGAGGAAACAAAGGCCACCCCAGAGAGTCGCAGCACTGTTCACTTTAGGTTTTGCCTGCTTGATGCACTGGGAGTATATCAGCATTTCCATGATTACTTTTAAACGGTTATAAAACCAACTCAGAAACTTCTTAATGGTGACATGTGGTTATAGCCAGGACGCAATTTTTCCCCCAGTGAAGTTTTTCTTTTAGTATGTATTTTAAGTGGCATAAAAGATCAATTACTATGCTATAATAGCCTTGGACACATTTGCAGATTTCTAATGGCTTTAAACTAAAAATCACTTGTCTTTGGCAAGTGATTAATTAATTATATTTGAAAATTAAATCTGTCAAGATAAGTTCAAAATTAACTGCTGAACATAAAGAATATTACTCTATGTAATTTTCATAATATTTTAATTTCTGGATTCCAGAACACAAGCTAAGTTCTGAGGGAGCTATTTTCCTTAAATTAAAAAAAAAAAAAAAAAAAATCAGGAATTTTCTACATTGTTAAACCACCATCCAAGATGGTCTGATTAGAACACTGTTGATTGTTAACCCTGGGAAAGCAGCTAAGCCACACAAAACCACTTATCCATTCCTGTACACCAGGATAGGGGAGACAATCTGAAGTGTAAAAGTGAGAAAATCTGTGGGTTTAGATAAGGACAGTTTGATAGGTAAAGCAAAGCCATACACAAACAAAGTATAACAAGGAATTCCTTCAGTACTCCCCATACACAGCAGGATGTTCAGTCATTTTCAGGAGAGCCAGGCTCCATCATGCATTAGCAGTTCCTTGGGAAAGCAAACACCATCAGTCTGAATTTTCCCTCTTCCTCCTCTTTCCCTGAGCTTTTATTGCTGAGTACAGCATCATATGGAATTGACTCTGATCAGTTGATGTCTCTTGTCTCATCAGTGCCTTCTCCCAGCTTCTTGTGCATTTCCAGTCTGCTGGCTGATGGAATGGGGTGAGAAACAGAGAAACTCTTGATGAAGTCTAAGTGCTGCTCAGCAACAACTAATACATCAATACTGTTTTGGTCACCAGTCCAAAATATAACACCATACATAAACTACTGTGGATAAAATTGTCCCATCCAAAAGCAGTACAGACATTTAAAATTTCTGTAAATCTGAATAAAAATAAAAGGTGAATAAGGGAAAGGGAAGCCTGATGACTAAGAATTTTCCTTTCTTCTTCTTCTTCTTCTTCTTCCCCTGCTTCTTCTTCTTCTTCTTCTTCTTCTTCTTCTTCTTCTTCTTCTTCTTCTTCTTCTTCTTCTTCTTCCCCAATTTCCTAGTGTCTTCCATTGCTATGTGTTGTTTTTCACCGAAAAGTACTTGGATGCATACAAGTCATTTTCGTGTCTAGCGACAGAATACAAATCAGTCATGATTTGTATGTGCATATCTCTCCCCCCAGATTATAGCAGAGTGAAGGAAGTAATTAACAAAAAAACTCCTAGATGACCTGCTAAGGCAGTCTGGTATAGCTACTGTGGTGGATAAGTCTAACTGAACATTCCCTGGTAATATTTTTCATGAAAATGCTTTAGTTCTTGGATTAATTTCAACCTCTTATTTTTTTTTATATAACTTAAAAAATAGAAATATGTATTTCCCAGAGGATTTTCCTCTGTCTCCATTTAATGTACCACCATTTCATTTATTTGCTTCTGGATCTTTGCTGTTATCAGTCTTCCCCAATTGAGACATTAATTTTGAAGAATTAAGGATTTTAGGAAAGTTAAGATTATAGTTAACGTAGATATTGCTGACTTAGCTGAAGTAGATAGATAAGTTTTGTTCGTAGTTAACAGAAGCCAGGACTTAGATAAGCTATTCCGGATCTAGTAACTCATTGCTTGTCAACTTTAGTTTGTGTAGCTGTGCCTGTAACGAAAACCAGAATGTGATAAATAGATCTCAGGAACACAAAACAATTGCAGACTTCCCCATGCTTGAAAAAAACATTGAACACAGGAAACTATAAGTTCTACCAAGGATTCGTTTGTCACATATGCATTGAAAAGGTAGAAAGGTCAGAATGAGGAAGACTTATTTTACTTCCTCTTTTTAAGTGACCCCTCCCCAGAAAGGACCACCAGCTCATTTCAGGGAAGAAACCACATATGCTTAATAGCCTTTTTGCCAATTAGCATACGAAGCAGAGAAGAGGAAGTGGCAGGCGTTTAAATATGCATTTGTATTTTGTGTATTCAACACCTTTGTAAATAAAAGGCTTTGTAATCACCTGTGATTTTTGCAGTTCGCTTTAGGGAGCTATCCCACACGCTGCCCAGTGTCATAATAAACATACACTTTCTAACACTAAACTGTTAGATAGTCTTTGTCCATCACAGTTAGATATTGATATTAGATCAATATTCATATTTTAATAATTCACAATCTTACCCAAAATGACAGAAACCAGTGAATAAAGAGTAGTACAGTTGGATATCTATGTGTCTTAGAAGAGATAGATTTAGAGTTAACAACCCTCTTTTTCCTATTACTTACTAAACTGAGGTGATCACCTTAAATGCAGACATCTGAAGTTCAGTAATTCAGATTGGGTCATGAGAAATAGAAAATTTTAATGAAGCCCGATGTGTATTTGATTTGAATCTTTCCTATCCAGAAAGAAAGAGAAACCAAGGGACAATTATCTTAGAATGCCTTTTTTTGTTTTGATGTGGGACAAGACACAGGTTTGGTGGTCTTTTCCTTACATTCAGCCTTAAGAAACCACAAACAGAGGAATGTATTTACTTAGCTTGTTTTGACTGAAAAGGAGGAGCCATTTATTTCTAAGCAGTCTCTATGGAGATCAAGGACAGACTAATAGGCTTAATCTACAAATCACACTGACAGTCAGTATCGCACAGAAAAACACTTCCCCCCTACAGTGGCAAATTGGTAAATAATCACCTCTCTATACTTCTTTAATTTGTCCCTCTCTTCTCTATTTTTGGGTAAGGATGAAGATAAACTGTCTATTTCCCAGCAGAAAAGGGACATGCTGGTCAGAACTGATGGGGAGCACTGTAGTTTTGGATACATAAGGAAAAAATTTGAAAAGAGCCTTTTTGTCTGTTTGAATAGGTACTGAGACTCCAGATCTAATAAAGAGTGCCAGCATGGGGGTGACTAACTGATGATGTTTTTCAATATAAGTTACAGAAACAATGCAGTATTGCTTTTGTACTTTTAAAGTGACAATCCTTCTCTTGTTGAAGTCAACGGAAGTCACACACTTAACATTCTGCTCAGATATCCTGTTCCTCTGAGTCATCTAGGACTGCTGAGCATTTCACATTATGAATTCTTTATTCAAAGACAAAACATATATTTGCAAGTATATGTTTCAATATATTTCATTAATAAATATTTATAGACATTTATAAAAAGTGTATATTATCTGCCATGTTTCAACATATTTAAAAGGATATGTATTTCACTATCTTAAAATACATTACCATATGTTTTATTTCTGCCAATATACAGATGCTCTTCCTACAGAATAGATTCTTTTTGCAAGTGGATTCATAAGAAAATTCTTCTTTTTAATAATTCGGATTATTTTTCTTTTTGTTATCTGTTTCTTTATACCTGTCACTGTCCCCTATTACCTATTAACTTCATATGGCAACCAAAGCTTTGAAAAATGCTCAAAGCTTGGAATTGCATCCAACATTTTTTGAATATAAAAATGCATTTATCTTTGTGGAACTTAGATAGTTGTATAAATATCTAACAATCTATACAACTCAATATATATAGTGAAGTATGAAACAGGGCCATTATTATAAAAGCAGAGATGTCTGCAATATTGATACAGAAAACATTACAAATCAGCTTCCATTCTGAATCCCAGACTTTTATTCACTTGGAACCCTCTAAAAATGTTATTTGATGTAGACCAAAGGTGTGGTACCTGTTCATAAAACTTTGTTTTAATAAGATTTTATTGTTGGGATTCAAGAGTATTCTCGGCAGGTCCTTGGTATACAAGATAAATTCTAATGAAGTATTCTTCTCTCACTGGAGCAGAAGTTATGAAGATTATGTCAAATATCCTTCGGCAACTATCAGGAAACTCCAAGGAGACTTCCAGTTTTGTACCCCAAGTACTGCTTTTAATACTTTGTATCTGTGAAATTGATAGGATCATCTACTACCCAGGGTACTGCAGGTATTCAGAGTAGTCTGGATACAATACAATTGTCATTTCATCTGTGCATCTCAGAGTTTCCGTAGACCGCATCATGTTTGTCATAAAACAAAACATCTTTTGGTCCACAGTATTTCAAAGACATTCATTATATTCTAAAGTATTTTATTTTCTTCCATTTACAGTTTTTCATGCTCAGTCATTTCAGAATAGAATATTATTAAAATAGCCTATACTCTGAAGACATGTCTGTAGCACAGAATCAAGGATGGCAGCGTGCAGGAAAACAAAAAAAAAAAAGATTACAGAAATTCATCCCAAGTGGTGGGTCAACACTTCTGTTAGTGTTGATGTTATGAAGAGAAATCTCCCCAAAATATTTAATTTTCCCATTCAGGTGTCTAAATGCCCTTTTGCCATGCAATGAACTCCCTGACAGTCAGTGTATGAATCATCCTAGTAATGAATCTTACACTCCTTGCTATGAGGAGGAATGAGAAGACAGATGAAAATGCACAGTGGAGGTTCAAATCCTTGACATGATTCTGGGATGTTTCTCTGAAGAGCTGTGCAAGGGTTTACCCATCACCTATCTCTGGAGAACTTGTGGAGCCCATGAGCCCTCATATCTCACCCTCACCTCTAATGGCTAGAGAAAATGGGGACTATTTACTCCCTCAGGCTCACACATGTCCTTATGAAATGTGTGAGAAGGATGTGAGATCAAGGGACATGCTCCTCGCCTCTTCAGATCTAAACCCTGCTGTGTGCTTGTTCCATTATTGATTCAATCATTGCCTTCACACTGCTTTGATTAAGGATCTAATCTAATCTCTTTCTAAAGTGAGTTTCTTAGTCATGCCCAGTTAGTGAGCTATTGAGGTGGACTACTCCAAGAAGATGTTTGTTCATTTAAGGTAGAAAAAACATTTTCTTCTGGTTGTAAGAAGGATCTGTGAAGAAGGTGGATGGTGACACTTTTTTATTAGCTTTCAATTAATCGTGGGCCACATAATAAGCATTAAAGATGTACTATCTTAAGTGCCTGGATGAAACACGTGTCACAGTTAGCAGGAGAGAGAAAAAAAATCATCAGTTCTGAGTAGACCAAGGGAAGCATGCATGGTATGATGCATGGAATTGTTCAGGGATGTGCAAATCATTCGATGTTCAGTTCAAAAAGAAACAGCAGCAAACGGACTGTTGTCTTTTGTATTAGGCATAGGCATTTCAGTCTAAAATACCTCTTGCCTGTGTTCTCATCCTGACAGTTATTAAATGGGGACAATATGAACTGAAATTTTACTTGTTTTAATTCAGAGGCACAGAAAACCAGAAAGCATTCCCAGTTCTTACCCTAGATGTTCTTTGACTAATTCCAAGACTGCAAGCATGCAGCTGATCAGTCCTTTCAGTCAGTAATCAGTAAGCAGTTTACCAATACTCAGAAGAAGTAGTAAGTCAGCAGGAAAACTATGTCTCCCATCAAAATGCTTTCCACTTCATCATTGCTAAGGTTAAAAAAGGGGAGGCTCGGGAAAAAATTCATGTCTACAGTTTTCAGTGGGGATGAAGCATAGAATAAGGACTTTACAATTAGAAATTGTAAAGCACACATGTTTTATTTCCAGCTGGGTCACACAGGGGGTTATCTCCTCCAAACTGTGTGTACTTGGTCAGGACAAGGTCCAGGTTTAAATACACATTGATCCCACAAACCCACACCTCCTCACCTGCCCATTCCCTCCTTCTCTCACCTTGTATTCTAAAAAGCCACACCTCCTGGTGAGGTGGGGTCTTGGTATGAAGGCCAATGTCTTCCTCAGGTTGGTCTTCACTTCTGGGCAGGTGCAGTGGAGGTTTGGTTATTTTTCAGATCACTTTGCACTTGCCAAAGATTAGGAGCTTGATTTTGCTGGATTCAAGCCACAAAGTTCTGCTTTATCGATTTTTTGACAAATACCTAGGTCCCGCTTTGCTGAGTTTCAGCATTATACATCTTACCTATGTGACTTCTACTTAGTAACTACCTAACAACCAAGCTTAATAGGTAATCTTCTGTGTGTTCGCAGTACAAGCTGTTTCTTTGCTTTTACAAAATCACTGGAAGGTGCTTCTAAAGTCCTATATTTTTATATTCATAAACATCATCCATATCAGGGATATTTAGAGTATAATATGAGGTGCCTCTTTTTCTGCATCTGATGGGTTATGGGTCAGATGGCCTACTTCTAAATTGACGTAGGTCTAGGATATGTTTGTAGATATTGTTTCAATGGGATAACTTAGCAGTTACCAATACTCAGCTATCTGTAAAATATTCTACAGCAGTGCTGCACATCTTTTGTACGTTTCCTTCATATTCTTTAGTGATTCATTGCATCAGAACTCTTTTCAAACTGCTTGTATCATGCTGAGGATACATGCAAAGAATTTTACTTATCAGGAATGCTTTCTTGTGATCTATCCTAACGTTCTATGGACACGTGCATTGCTACATATATTACTGCGTATGTTAATACATAGTCATAATACATAGTAATACAATATGTTATGCAATGCCTTGCTAGTTTGGAAGCTATATAATTCTCTGTTCACATTATGAGGACCAACAGCTGGACACAGTATATGGTTCCATGCTTTCCAGTTGTGGGACAAGAACCTCTGCAAAAAACCAGCATTTTTTCTGTCAACGCTTATATCTAGGTTGATATGAGATTCAAAAAAAATTAAGAGTTTGTCTGTTGCGTAGGTTTATAGAGAAGATGTGGCAACAGAAAATGGGGTTTGTTCCTCCTGAGTACTGCCCAGCAGACAAGTAGAAGTACAAATTGAAACTGTTAGTACAAAAGAAGTGAAATGAGCATTGACACACCCCCTTTCTGCTGAACTCTTTTGGTATCATCACCTCATTCTCTTCTTTTATTTCCATTCTGTTTGTCTCTTTACCCTTCACACCATCTGACAGAATGGATAGTAAAAACCTTAAAGAAGGGACAGAGTTTTTTTAAAAAGCTGCACAAGTACTTCAGTTCTGAGTTGATATTCCTTTCATAAACATTTAAGAATGACAACGTTTCTCAAAGAATTATTGCAAAGGTGACCTATTTTACAATAAATATTTCTCTAGCACATATTCACCTTGTATCTCTTTACTGTTCCCTTAACCTGATTTCTATATTCTATGTATTATCTTTTTACTACTGAAGCATTTAAGAGTAAGAAAAAAGTTCCAATACATTAGTTTGGTTTTTTTTTTACTACAAAATTTATGATTATAGAAACACACATAAGAGATTGCAATGTTTATTCGCTAGGAACAGAGGTGAGCACATAAGTATTTTTCCGGTCATGTGTAACTAACATTTAAATAGCCTGTTATGCATATTCTCAGAATTATTTTATTCAAAGTTTTCATTAGTTTATCAATTATGTATTTAACATTTACAGTATTTTTTGAATCTTTCTTGTAGTGAACTTGGCCCTGTTAAGTTTTCAGTTGGACTTGGTGGTCTTGAATGTTTTTCAACAAAAATGATTCTATGATTCTATCATTTCTTCAAGTAAATAAAACTTCTCTAATTTTTGATTCTAATGACATGCTGATAGTCTAGGTTAGCACATTACCCTCACAGATATCTGCGCAGTTAACTGATCTTTCATAGGCTTCTATAAAATCACTGAATCATATCCTTGTTTAAAAACAACCCACTGGTGTGTACAGAAATGATTTGGCTTTGAATTAAAACTAGTTCACTCTTGATTCAAGTTCATCCAATAATCCATTTGCTTAATTCTTAGAAATACTCAAAGTCAAGAAAGGCGGTGAGGTTAAGAGCTTTGTTTCTTACTGGGAATAAAACTTTCCTTAAAAGTCTGAACCTGGTCATTGTATAAAAATGTGTGCATGACATTATGTTGTGCAGAGCCAGACTGAGAAGAAATGTCTTCTGATCAGTTTTCAGTCTCTCTAGATGAAATTGTCCAAAGGATGGAAGCAGGATTCCTTAAATGTCCCTGGATATGGCATTTGGCCAAATTAATAGCAGAACTAATTGTAAAATGCTAAGAGAAATTAAAAAAAATGTATTGTATTCTGATTTGTTGTGTAAATTAAAGATTCACATTTGTGGTTTTGGTAAAGACTTTCCTCTATAGACACCACACATAAGAATAAGCTTCCATAGAGAAACCATGACCACCACTGTTAAGAATCTGAGAAGATGGACAGTGCAGCAGTTTTTTATCAGATTTAGTGTTCAAAAATGTTTTAATTTTAGAGAAATACAGAATTTTAAAATGTTGTATACAGTAGGACACAGACGGAGTAAATCCTTTTCCTTGGGGATGTTAGAGTTGGGAAGCCAGAAATCAGCCTCCACATCCTTCCTGTATAGCTTCTTTCCCCTCCACTCCACTCTCCTCTCTCCCCATGTGCTCCATCTGAAGTTGCCTCCATGTCTCAAGGATAATTTCCTGATATTCACTAGCAAGGAGAATGTTTTTAAAATAACATCCTTCCACATATATCATGTGCACCTCACATGGTCCATCCTGTTTCAAAAGTACCCTTCCCTGACAACGAATTACACTGAACCTGCACAGAACCAACACAACTGGGAGCAGAAATAGGGAACATTAGAGGCAGGGGTCTAATACAGCAGCAGGATACATGGGCAAGGATTTTATTATAACAGTGGCATTGGTACAGTAAAAAGCCTGTGCTTGCTTATACTTGACCAGAGTTTCCTACTTATGTGTCTAAACCATTCTACAATGAATTTTGTTTTTTATTTATAAAGATAAAAAGAAATTATAATCGTGACTAGTCTGTATTTTACTGCTTTTATTAAAAAATTGCATTGAAACAGAATATGGAACAGGAAGCAGTCAAGGAGAACTATGAAAATATTGGTGAATAAAAAGGGCAAATTCTTTCACAGCTCTGAAAGTTTCCATGAAAACACAAGGTGACATATCTTTGAGGCCATCACCTGAGACACTAACCTAGAAACTAGATCACTAAGATAAAGACCTTTATGATACTTTTCTATATGTTGGAATCCCTTGTATGAATTATCCTCTTTTCAGGAGGAAGGCAGGAAACATAGAAGGTTTATTTATGCCAGGGTGCTATTACACTCTTAAAATTTATCAGGCGCTCATCTATTTTTCACTGCCAGCAAAAGGAATAACCACAGCTAATTAATTAAATTGGAAAAAAAAAAAAGGAAATAAAAGAGTAAAGAGAAAATCTGTGGTCAGTATTAATGATCTACTTTCCTCTTAATTAATTTGCATAATCATACTGTAAATATGATGTTGCTAGTCAGTCTACTTGATCACAATATTCCCTTAATATTTTTTTATTTATTTTTCTATTCTTAATCTTGATGCTCTTGATAACTGTGTAATAGCCAACATGCTAAATTGGCTGACATACGAAGAGTCCCTGTGTAGCCTCAGATTCTGAAGCTGAGAACTAGGTCAAGTATTTCAATAAATGCTGTGTCTAGATGAAATAATAGACATCAAAAAACTAATGTACATCCAAACTATGTTGATCTAAGGTTTCTGATAGTCCCTAATTAAGTAGAACACTCCCACACATGTTCTTGAAATAGTCTTCTCAAGGTGCTAATTAATAAGCACGAATCTCCTCTGACATATGTAGAAGTATTTAACAAAATATGTTTCTAGCCTCCCATGAGACGAGCATTATGCAGATATGTGACCAACTAGTTTCACCCAAAAAAAAGACAATTTAATGTAGATCTGAAAGAAGTTATTTTCCATTTCATTATCAACAGATTGTTAGTAAAACCTAAGTTAGATTCTGATATACTTACTTGTGTACGAGGAACAATGTACATAACTTATACCGTATCTGAAAAAAATGAATTCTTCCGAATTCTAACAAAACCCACTGGTGGATAAAGGTATCTCTTATATGAGTTAGAGCATCAGATTCTATGTTTAATTTTCAGATATTTACTAAGGCTGAGATGATGACAGCTTGCTACTCTGAGCATGTTTATAAACAGGCTCACAATTCGCTGATTTACTGAATGAACAATTTCCACTTGGAAACACTGGGTTCCATTCTGAGCCCTGTGTTCACCAGCTGATGGTCAGAAGGAAGGGGACTGCCTTAGTTACACCAAGCCTTCAGGTGGGGGTCATAGCTGCAATGCCTGGGCTGAGAAGGATGCAAACCTTGCTTCATGTGTCATCTGAGTAGGTTTAGGTAGAGCCCACAAGAACAGCATCAAATAACTTCCAGCATTAACAAGATATGAGATGGGTGCCACTAAAAACTCACTGGCACTCCAAAGGGTGAGGATGTCACAAGCAGAGGTCAGTGATGCATGTGTGCAGGGCAAAGCTGTTCTGTACTTGCTAATCCCAGTCCCAGTGGTGCCATGATACTTCATCCCCTTTCAGAAGCTGATCTGTGGGTCATAACGTGTGCCTAGGCTTTGTCTACCTTGGCTTTTGCTTTAATAATAACAATAAAAATAATAACAGCAATAACTCACCATTAATAAACAATATAACAATAGTGAAAAATAATAATATTCCCTATTCACATAAAAATGCCTGCACTGAATCAGACCAAAGGTTCTTTTACCCTTATGCTGTCTCCTGACACTGGTCTGTGCAGATGCTTGGAGCTGTATAATCACTAGGACACATGCAGATGTAAAATAGTAGATGTAAAATTCACTAGGATCTACTCCAGTTTATTCCAGCTGGGAATTGGCCCATTATTGCTTAGCAGCCTACTGCAAACCTCCATTCTCTCTACATGAAATCTCACCACATACTGAGTGTGCTATTTACATCTGGATGTAAACATGCAATTTAATATTGCATAGAAATTTCAGTGAAAAGCAACATCCAGAATTAATATGTTTATGACAACTTTAAATTTTTTTTCCCCACGAAACTTCTATCTTTGTTCTGTTTAGTTTGAGACTGCCTTTAAAGCAAGAAAGAGCTTTGTCTTGTACTAGGTTTGCATGCAAGTGTAAGATGTTGAGTATCATGCAAGTTTTTTCTTGGACTCAAAACATAAAATCCCTGCTCACCAGCAAGCATTACCCATGTTTTACAAAAGCCAGTGATGAGAATGATAATCATAACCTCAACCAAGAGGATTGATTAGTGCAGGATAGCACCACACACAAAGCTGTTTAGCACATTTCTGCAGGCAGAAATGTTACTTAAGCCTGTTCAGCAAAATAGTTGCTCAAACAATTCACAAGTAATGTCCTAGATATCAAAAGAGCATGTTGCAGTAATGACATTTATTCTTACGTATGACCGTGAATATTTCATGATCACGCAGATTAAAACCTGTCTTAAGTAATTACTCTGAGCTGTTTACTACTAAATTCCTGCTGAGTCAAAGCTTCATTTTCCATATTGTTTTGGTACAGAATATAGTAAATATATTTAAATCAACCAAATCAGGACACATATAGCATGTTCACATATAGTTTAGTTAAACTAAACTATTTAACATTGATGAGAAAAAGTAGTAGTTGTGTGGAATTAATATAAAGAATTGTTGCTTACTATTAAAGTAGCTGCAAACAAATTTTCCTGCAATTCTTTTACACTCAGAAAAACAAGCTGAGTTTGAAAACAAGAAAAAAAAACATTATTTGTGAATGCCTCATATAAGTTAACTCAAGCACCACCCCCTCCCCATTCCCCAATTCAAACATATGTTTGTCCTCATCTCACCTCTGAATCTGCCCTTTTTCCATCATGCTGTGCTGAACTCATTGCTTCAGTCATATGAAATAGGAAGCTGGGAGGCAGAAATGTTTTTGCGCAGTACCCTGGCCAGCTCCCATTCAGAAACAGTAAAAAATAAAAATTACATGAAAGGACATCATCCACCCTCTCATACATAGAGGGGCATATACTTTCAATGAGCTAGGCTTACAGGTAAGAACCAAATACTTGGTATTTGGAAGAAAAAATGTATTTTTTAATCTAATGGTGCAGGGTCTTAAGTCAACAAACAGGCTTATACTCACTATGTTTTTCATGTTATGCTTTCTTTTGAGTAACAGGTGAACGGGAGTCTCTGCCCACACAGTATCCACTGAGGGAGTGCTTTTGTGCACCTGCAGCATTTTCATGCTCATTTATGAGGAGCTGCTTTGCCTTGTTGCCAACTCCCAAGAAGAACCAGTGGAACATAATGGGAGGTAGGCAGTGTTTGGGATAAAGGTGTGAGAGTCTCTCCCAGCTGGATGTCTCCCAGGCCATTTAGCAGCTCTCTTGTAAGAAAATGATTTTTAAAAACCCTCCACCATACCAACTGTGGCTATCCCCCAAATTCAAGCATTTCAGGGAGTATATATTTTGCATTTGTCCTTCATAGCTCTTGACATGACAAAGGTCTAGTTATCAGTTTCAGGCAACTTAAAAACTTGCTTTTCATGGCAGCTTGGACTTCTTTTCCATGAACTGGAAAAGAGTGATTCTTCCTCCCAGCTGGGGATTAAATGATTTTGACATTAACTTGGGTTCATTGCTTTCCTTTGAGTATTTTGCATTCTTTAGTTCTAGATAATTGTTCATCAGGGCAATTATAGAAAACAGCACAGCCTGGACCCCCAAAGTAGTGAAAACTCAATATTTTAAATTAAATTCATACCAACTGAGAGGCCTCAGCTCCTTGAAAATTAAAATCACAGTTCCTTCTTTCAACTTTTTAACAAATCAGCATTTAGGAACTGAAAGAATTTTTTATACTAGCATATTTGAATTTGAGGGTGGAATTGCCAACTGTTGAAGCAGGCGCTTCCTAACTCAGAGCAATTTCTTTTCAAAGTAGGATTTAGAAAAAAATATTTTCATAGATAGATTCTTATTCATGCCAAATGTGAGCATTTCATGATGCTGAGGAAACTCTTAGAGCACAAAAGCCATTCAGGTCAAAAAAACGCCCACAAATGATTGTGAATTTGATATCTGTTAGAACATTATGATATTTTTCTTTTTTCTCACAAAACTAAGCAATAGGTTCTATACCACAGAGGCAAACATTGGTACAAAGTAACAAGTGTTGAGAACCCATGCAGAATAAGTACTAGGCACTGGGTGTGTAATAAAATATTATGGATATTGATGAACATTAGTGGAAAGATCAGAAGAATTATTATAATTACGTTTTACTTTTTACAATCACAGTATAAGAAAAACAAGTTCTATTATATAGGAAGTTTTCTTCTGAACAAAGAATTTAATGTTAATAACAATTCATGCAGCAGAAAGATCTGAAATTCACTATGAAGAATAAATGATAGTACTAAGCAGCAGGTGTTTATATCAGTTTGCTTTTATGACTTCACACTGACTCAAATTCAGGTGATTTCAATATACTATGACAGAAAAATGAAAAAAAATTAAAATCCTTGTGTCCCTATGTCACAAGGTGTGATTCTTATTGCTGTCCTTTTAGGGATGGGAGCTAGATTTCGATGATCCTTTTGGGTCCCTTCCTACTCAGGATATTCTATGATTCTTCATTTCCCACAACATGGTATTAGAATCTCTATGTTATCAGAAAGTGATTAGGATGTAGAAAATTCTATTTTTCTCTTCATCACTGTAAATAGAAATAAAGTACCTATGGCAAATATGTCTGATGTAGTGCAGGCTTTTTTTCCTGATCTAAACAGCTGGTTCAAAGATATATATACATATATATATATATATATATATATATATCTATATAATCACAGAAACACATTATTACTTCCACTCCACTAACCATAACATCCTAATGCAGATTGCCACGGGCATGGTTTCTACTCATAGTTTTGTTATTTGGAGAGTTGTTTGATGAGAACAGGTAGTGGCTTCTGACATATAGTATTCCAGGCCAATAAGGAAAAAGACCAGCACCACCACCAAAAAAGCCAGAAAAATATGGAGGTCAGAATTAAAGTCAAATTTAAAGTAATTCCATATTTTTTAGAAAATGTAAATTTACATGCAAAGTACTTGTAGTTGTTTAATTTAAGACTCAGACACAGGCATCACTTATAGAGTCTCTGGAGAAAAAATGAAAAGAAACTGAATTTTTTTTACCTTTGTTCCAGAATGTTTGTTCCAAAGCATTCCAGAATTCTTTAGTACAGTGATCAAAAGTAGGTGTGCATGAACATCTCAGTGCATCATTTGACCTTTGATTATCACATCGTTTTTTGCTCTTCTAGATGACACTCCTTCTCTGTTAAATCAGAATTTTCCTCCTTTCTCATGTGGATTAGCTGGACCACATTGTAAAACTTCAATGTTATTACTGAAAATAGAGTAAATAATGAGAAAAATGGAATGCTGCATGCCAGTCCACTTGACAAGAGTGAGGAATGTAGACTTGCAGGGCTTAACTGGCCCTATTGCAGGTTGTCCCTGCGAAGGGAGGAGCCTGAGGTCAGAGGACAGGTCTGTAGGGCACAGCACGGAAAGCAGACAATATTGGTTGAATGAGAAAAGTGCTGTCAGTTACTCTTCAATATTTGTTGGTAGTAATGCTGTAAATGTGGCCTTCCAGTTGCCATGGTTACAAGCAGACTTTCATACAGACTGGTAACAAAAAAGTGCCCTCCAGTTATTTGTTGCCTGTTTCACACATTCCCCACTTTTCATAATGAATTATTCCAATTGCCTAGCACTTCTCATAGAAATATTCATCACCGTCTGGGGCTCAGTTTTTCATTCTTCTTCAGCTTCCACTAATAGTTCAGGACATTGAAGAACTGGAACAAATAGTATGTTTTAACATTTTTTTTTTTTTTTTTTTTTTATCCAGCAATTGCCTGGNCAAAAGCCATTCAGGTCAAAAAAACGCCCACAAATGATTGTGAATTTGATATCTGTTAGAACATTATGATATTTTTCTTTTTTCTCACAAAACTAAGCAATAGGTTCTATACCACAGAGGCAAACATTGGTACAAAGTAACAAGTGTTGAGAACCCATGCAGAATAAGTACTAGGCACTGGGTGTGTAATAAAATATTATGGATATTGATGAACATTAGTGGAAAGATCAGAAGAATTATTATAATTACGTTTTACTTTTTACAATCACAGTATAAGAAAAACAAGTTCTATTATATAGGAAGTTTTCTTCTGAACAAAGAATTTAATGTTAATAACAATTCATGCAGCAGAAAGATCTGAAATTCACTATGAAGAATAAATGATAGTACTAAGCAGCAGGTGTTTATATCAGTTTGCTTTTATGACTTCACACTGACTCAAATTCAGGTGATTTCAATATACTATGACAGAAAAATGAAAAAAAATTAAAATCCTTGTGTCCCTATGTCACAAGCTGTGATTCTTATTGCTGTCCTTTTAGGGATGGGAGCTAGATTTCGATGATCCTTTTGGGTCCCTTCCTACTCAGGATATTCTATGATTCTTCATTTCCCACAACATGGTATTAGAATCTCTATGTTATCAGAAAGTGATTAGGATGTAGAAAATTCTATTTTTCTCTTCATCACTGTAAATAGAAATAAAGTACCTATGGCAAATATGTCTGATGTAGTGCAGGCTTTTTTTCCTGATCTAAACAGCTGGTTCAAAGATATATATACATATATATATATATATATATATATATATCTATATAATCACAGAAACACATTATTACTTCCACTCCACTAACCATAACATCCTAATGCAGATTGCCACGGACATGGTTTCTACTCATAGTTTTGTTATTTGGAGAGTTGTTTGATGAGAACAGGTAGTGGCTTCTGACATATAGTATTCCAGGCCAATAAGGAAAAAGACCAGCACCACCACCAAAAAAGCCAGAAAAATATGGAGGTCAGAATTAAAGTCAAATTTAAAGTAATTCCATATTTTTTAGAAAATGTAAATTTACATGCAAAGTACTTGTAGTTGTTTAATTTAAGACTCAGACACAGGCATCACTTATAGAGTCTCTGGAGAAAAAATGAAAAGAAACTGAATTTTTTTTACCTTTGTTCCAGAATGTTTGTT
>WBMY01009912.1:398538-439785 GCA_013397315.1 Donacobius atricapilla | reverse complement strand
TTTTTTTTTTTTTTTTTTTAATACAGCAATTGCCTGGATGTTAACAGGTTAATTTTGAATAAAATGTAGGGTTTAAGACAGGATTTCAGCCATACCTGACTTTTCTTTTTCATTTTTCACCCTATACGTAAATATGTTAATTAATCATTAGCAAATTAATCTCCTCCTCTAGCTTTTCAGACTGTTTGTCAGCCTCTGTGTCTACTGCAGAGCACACAGGACAAGACTGTAAACTAAAGTGAGAGCTGACTTGACAATTTCCAGTTCACCAAATTCAAAAACTGCAAACACATTAACCAAGAGAAGTAATTGAAACCTGGGGTTTTCCCTGAGCCATTGTAATGACCTACCATATATACTATTACTAGGGAAAGCACCACAAGGTCTGTGTCATAATTTTAAGCATATAGGAAGGCTATAAAATTTTTCACAACAACAGATAAGTGGTTTTTGTTCCCTAACTTGGTCCCTGGACTGAAGATTTACCCTGGACAGAAGAAATTCTGCGACTCTAGGATTGTTCTCTGTGCATTGTTATAACTTGAGAAAGAAAAGGTACAGCCTGACAGTCAAGATTCAGATTTTTCATGAGCACTTCATTGCACTGAGTGACTAAAGCTGCAGAAACCATTCAGGTAACATGTCAACTTCAAGCCATGACCACCTCATAGGCAAATGAGCAAACTGTGTGTCTTCCTATGAATGTAGCATGTCCAAGGAGAGACTGACTGGGTAAGGTACTTCCTCTCTGTTCCTTCAAATGCAATGCAGATTTGTCAAAAAGAGGCTTCTGGCACTGAGAGAGCCAGAAAGAGCTATTTGAAGTCCTCAACGTGTATCTTCACTGACAACCCTTCAGTACCACTCAACATGCAATCTACAATCTGTAATTGTCTCTTGACTTCAGTAGTTGAACATCTGTCTGCTGGGGATAATGGCATTTTTAAAGTTAATCTGTATTTGCACAAGCTCTACAGAAGCTGTTTATCAAAGCTTTTTAGATGCTTGAATTGTTGAGTCTGTTGTATGGTTTTTATTTTTCTTTAATTATTAGCAATATAGCAAGTAATTTCCATAGCAGAAAGAAATCCCCTCTGTATTATTATAATTTTATAATAGATGCAATAGCAAGTCTTGGTGATTTGGCGGTGTCCTTCTACGTGTTTTAAACATTTCCTTCACAGCAGGTTTTTATTTTCACGAAACACAGTTTTTCTCGCTCCATTCTTTTGCATCACTCTTTCCACTGCAGATAATACTTGTTGGTGTAGAAAAGCACATCATATTAAAGTTATCACACTCGTCCCCTGGGCAGAGTTCAGGGTGAATCAGCAGATTGCTTTTTGGAGGGAAACAGGAGGAGCTGCATTCAATGCAGCACACGTTGCATATCCCAGTGCCTGTGGGATATGCAATGGGTGGCACAAGGCCAGAATGGGTAGGGGATTTTGACTCAGTCCTTCGAGGACTAAATGACCACTACAGGGGGAAACTTGAAGCCAGGTCCTTCCTGTCACACATGAAAGCAAATCATCAAAGGGAATGCTTTCATTTTGTTCTTGATCAGTATAAGTTCACACCTGTAATTAGTCACTGGTGCATTTTGCACAGGTCTGGGCTGTCATGCAGTGTTTTGAATTTCTTTCTCATTTTCTTACCATCTTATTTACCTCTCAACTTACTCTCAACTTCCATGCCAAATAAAGTTCCTTAAAGTCATCACTTCTGCAAGGGTTTGTGATTATTCTGTCAAATTTTATGTCATGATTTGGATTGAAAAGAAAATTATGATTATTATTGTTACTTTGTTATTATTATTCCCCTGAAAAGAGATTTGGCTTTAGTATTGCCAAGGATGGCTGGGAATGTAAACTTCAGGAAGCTGACAGGACTCCTATGAAGTCTCAGCTAGATTTTAAAGATGCTATTTTTGTAGGGAGCAATGTCAGTATTGCTGCATTATTGTCCTATCCCAGGAATGAGTTTCACTACTGGAACAGATGACAGTGGGCAGGCAAATGACAATCATGTGATGCCTTGTATTGCAAAAATCAAATCTCCTCTTTGCCACATAGATTTTGAGGTAGCTCCAGAAAACTAGCCTTTATTTTTCAGGATTTCTGTTTTTCATTTTGGACATCTATGGCTTCAAATACCTTTCTTGATCTATTTTTCAACCAGCATTGAAATATTATTTAGCACCTTCTGAAAAGAGGGTTACCTAGCTGATTTTTAAAACATTGACCAAAGAAGCCTTTGACCAAGTCAAACAGGCAGTGTACTATAGATACATAAAGATGTTAATTATATACTCAGTCTTTCAGACCAGGTTCTGAAGTAGAAAGAACATGAAAATAAGTAATCCATGGTTCCTTTTACAAGAGCTGTGCAATTTAAGAGGTCTTCTCATTTTTGTCCAAACATTGACAAAATGGCAGTGTCTACTCAATCCTGTCTTACTAGAGGGGAGGAGTTTTCAAGACGTTCTTTGATCATGGGTAGAATAACAAATTATCAGGATGAAAACTGAGTTGTGAAGTTGCTGTCACAGTTCTCCAGTATATACCAGTAAACTAAAGGTTGCTATCCCTTAATGACGGGTTTGCAGAGTGCCTGTCATTTACCACAAGTGCATGAAATTATCACAGGATACACATGAATTTATCAGGAAGTGTCTTCTATGACTGCAAGTTCACATTTCATTCAACTTCTTGATTGTGGTAGCTGGACCCACATGAAAATTTAATACTGCTTTTTTCAAGGAAAACGATTGTCAATGTGATGCTGTCCCTGTCTTTCATGTGAGTTAATGCTTTTATCTTCTGATAGCTAAATGATTAACTCCTGTCATTGGTATGCTGCTTGTATGGGTTGGCTGACCTTTAAAATAACGAGAATTTTAAACCCACTCCTTATTAATACAACTCACACTTTAACTAGGAAATGAGCTGAAGCAATTTATACTTATGGCAGAAGGTGACATACGTGTTACTGCTGCAGAATTTCCAAAATATTTCAGAGACATCTGAGCGGCTTTTTTGTATCACTTCCCTGTACATTTTCCCTGTCTTTGTGGTAATCAACACACCTTTTAATGTGCAAGGAACAGCAGAAAGCAAAGGTAGATGGGAACAGAAAAAAAAAATAACAGTGTTTAGTAATATCAATAAAGGAGAAATTGCAGACGTAGCTGGGCAGATTTTACAAGAATTTGAGTTTTCCTTTTTTTGGGAAATTAGGTAGTTGCATATCTGAAGAGCTGGGGGAAAATAAGATAAAATGAGAAAAGGCTGAAAGACAATTTCAAGAATTGCAAACAGAAGAAAATAATACATGCCAAGTTTTGGACAACTCGGACACTTATCTTAACAACTTTCATTTTCAGTCGATCTTAAATCTTAAATAAAAATAAGGGGATGTTAGTACAGTGGTTTTCTATCCACCATGAATAATAAACAGAATAATTTAAGATTCAGACATCTCAGGTTTGCAAATTAGGTCTCATGGTGAGTCAGAAGGCAGTGACCAAAGCAAAATTATCATATGCACTGATGCAAGAATGTGGTAAATCCTTCATGATGCTCATAAATCACAGGGATTATTGCTGCACCTATTTCCCTGAACTTTTGTTCTTTCAAGTAATTTGATTCATCTCAGTCACCCTGCAGCTATTTCACCAGTAAAAAGTACCTGAAACCTCAGTGTTTTTTTATTCTGTGTCTGTGAATGGGAGCTACACGTGCATACAAACGTATGTACGTAGAGATTGTTTACAGCAACCCTCACTGCTCATCACTCAGTCACTTGGTATTTCCAAGTTTAGACAACCACAGACCAAAGAAAAGACAAGTCCATGATCAAAAAGTGGAAATCCTTGCTCAGTACAAGCAAGGAACAATACAAGCGATGTCAATAAGTCATTCACAGAAAGAGTGTGTGTGTCCCCCCATACATCATCAGTCACTACTGATCAAGTCTAATCTCATCCCAGCTTCTTTCCCTGCGATTGGTAATCTGTGAGCAAGAAATTCAATGCTCCAGTCAAACAGAACATAGCAGGAGTAGGGATGCAGAGTGACATGTAAGGGTTTAAAAGAGGGGAAAATGAATTAATTCTGGGGTCAATTTGTCAAATCAGAAACTATGCAATCTAAAAAGTGTATTTTATGGAAAAGTAATTATTTGAGACCAAGCTTTCCAATGCAGATAAACATTTTGAATATATATAGAAAAGAAACAGAACTCAAAGTGTGGCAACTCAAAACTAAGCATATTTACTGTTCTTTGAATTTGGATTTCAATATTTTGTAAAGAGTTATCTTTGAATAAGTGACTAGGGAGGAAAATTTTTCTTCAAATACCACTGCTTCTACTGCAATTAATAATGAGGATTTTTTATGTAGATAATGATTATGGAAATCTTTGTTGCAAATATTTCCATGCAAGAAAAAATATATTGAGCTTTTTCTTTGGTTTTGAATTCAGATCCCAAAATGCAACTGGATACAACTTTCCTTTTCTTTCTACTCGATTATTCCCTTCTGACCTCATACGAGAACAAGATAGAGAAAAGAAATCCAGATCTGGTAAAGAAATACAGACTGGTAAAAGAAACTACCAGCCATCCCACCTGAAAAATGAAGTCATCCGAAATTGAAGGTTATTTACTTGGGATCTCTGTTTAGAAACAAGAAAATCCACAAGTCTTCCCTTCTTCCCACTTCCCACACTAGAAAAGCCTTGATTTATATAACAAATATTTTTCCTGGTTTTCTTAAGCTTTCTTTCCTGTGCACATTATAAATCCTCACAATTTTTTCACAAATTAATCACAAAATTTTCATTAAAACAAGAAACCACAGCAGGATGTCATGTGGTGTTTGATATTCATCCACGATCAGTGGAACCAGCATGAGCCTTTTCAATGATTTCAGTGAGCCTTCCATCAAAGCCCCATGTCTGAATTGCAACTGCTTTCATTTATACACTTTGTGATAAAATTAAGCTATACTTACATCTTAATAATGTTATGAATAAAACAGATTACAAAATCCTGCAGAGGCAGTCTGTCAGTTTTAGAGATCCTTTGATGGCTACATTAGTTACACCTTAGCTTCTGATCTGACAGCACGCTTAAACAGTCATGGCTTATCCACGCAGTGCAAGTAACCCAAGGTAAGACCTTAAGTCTTTGGAAAAATCCATATGGGAGCAGCACTCCCCAAAGCTAAAATGAATAAATCACTTTTTAAAATAGAGTTGTGATACACTTGAGAATTGAATCTGTTAGTTCACAAAAAATCAAATCCAAAGTCTTTATTAAAAATACATCTGCTTTAATTAGTTATGTAACTTCTTCATTATATCCCTGTGTATCAGAACAACATGAAAGGAATGGGAGCAAGGAGCACACAGAATAATAAGAGATGCTGGGGCTGCAATACACTTTTGAATAATTTGGCAGGTCTCTTTGCTTGGTAAAGACAAACACAGGAACAGACATTATCCAGCCAGCTGCAGTAATGTGGCAAGTTACTTTATGAAGGTAAGTTGCATACGAGCAAAATCAGAGCAACAACCAGTGTTATTTTAACCCACTAATCCAGGAACAAGGAAATGCTTTAAACAAGTTCATATTTTTGCATTTTTTCAAGTAATCAATGCTTTCAGGAAGAAATTTCAAAATCCTTGAACTTGACTGGAAAGAATATATCCATCATGTCCTCCGTTGGTAGGGTTTCTTATATCCTCCACTATTTTTTGTGTTTCTTCTCTCCTTTATTTTTTGTTTGGTTTTGGTTTTAGTTTTGTTTACTTGTTTGTGTGTTTTGTTTATTGGATCAGTTGGGGTTTGTTTGGGTTTGCTTTTTGCTTTTTCTCTAGAAAGAAAGGAACAATTTAGCCCCGAGTACTACAGATGAAAGGCAAATACATGGCCTTGGGGCATGGGGAGATACATTTCCACTGGTCTTTTTCACAATAATGCTGTTGAGCCCTTATGCCCAATATTTCATATTGATGGGATGTGTACCAGGGTAGAGACAACTTTACAGCTGGGCTCAAACAGGGATTACACTGGCAGCATTGAAAACAGGAATGGACAGTCTACCCTCAGGGAGTAAGCATGGTGGTCACAGAAGCAGAGGGATTAGCACCAATACCCGTCACCTCTAAATATCATTAAGTCAAACTGTGAGTGCCACAGGGAATTGCTACTTGAGAATATTCTTACTGCCTACCAGATAGGTAATGAACACCCTGCTCATAGGCCCTGCCTACTCAGCTCTGCTTGGTCTTTGGAAATACCAGTATACAAAGTCTCATCCTTTCTGTGCAGACTTTTGAGTTATATGGTTTAAGTAATGACCAATGACCACAACCCTGAAAATAACCAGACTGCCCACCGAGGAGCTTCTGTGGGACTAATTGATTTTCTATTCAGCATCGCAACCAAAATGTGCAGGATAGAATTTAGAGAAATCTGCTGTGTTTTGTCTTTATGACAGTGATTTTTTGTGTTTTTTTAAAATAAAACTTATCAATAATCATAAAGAAATCAGTGAATTCCAATTTGAAAAAAAAAAATCTGTGAAAATTCACGTTGTATGGTGTACATTTTGAAATGAAACACTCATAGAAAGGATATCCTTAATTTCTTCTTCTGAACCAAAACTTCATGCCAGTTTTGGCCAGCCTCACTAAATTAAAAAAGTATCCTAGTTCTGCCCTTTTTATTTTCTCTTGTACACCTGCAGTTCATTAAAATGTTTGGCTCAGCAACAACTCTAGTTTAATTTCACAGACCCAGGAGAAGAAACATAAATGTCCATAGATTGAAGTTTAATCAGTTTTAGAAAAGGACATTTCCATGTAAGGTCCTTGTTCTCACTGCTGGAAGCTGGAAGAAGGGTTACCAGAAATAACAATGAGTCAGTACGGAAGAGATATGACTGTCTGTACCTGGGATTTTTCAGGGAAAAGGCTGAAAGAAAGAGTTCCTTTTTTGGATGTTATTATTGTTACACAGAGCTTTTTAAATATATGTAAAGGAAATTTTGAGGCAGACATGTTACTGTTTGGTTTGTAATTGCAAGCATTGCTTAAGAACAATACCGCTTGTCAGCACTCTCACCCAGTAAAAGCATGGTACTGAAAACAGCTCCACAGAACAAGCACATGGGATAGATTGTAATAGATTGCAGGGCCCTCAGCTTAGTGTAAATAAGGCAATGGAATTTGGCAAAATTTTTCATTCAAGTCAGACAACTGTCATGTTTAGTGAATGCAGAAATTACTTAAAATTCTTCCTAGAAATCTGTAGGGGTTCTTGCAATAAAAAAATTCAGATGACAGTACCATTTTTCTTAAATCTCTCAGGCCCTTTGTAATAGCTTACTTTCACTCTAAAAAGAAAAATAGCTCTTTCTGGCTAGAGTCACTCTTCACATTGCTGATAAATTGCAAACTGATTTGACAATTACTCTGAATTAAAGATAGACATGTCAAACAGATCACTTAGAAGCTGATCAAGAGCAAGTTAAAGTGTCAGGATGTAAAATAGAATTAATTAAAACTAGGAAATGGCTGTAGATATTTTTCCTATGAATAATTGTGACTCTGACTAAACAAAGACTCACAAGAATGAAAAAAGCTTCAGTACATCAAATAGTTTATATCTCCATTTAAAAAAAACAATACCATTTAGAGGGCTAGGAATTCTTTTCAAACAAATGATTTTGTGCACCAGTTCCTCATTGGACATTTCTTTACATGAATCCTCTCTTATCTTGAAAATTCTCCGAAGTCCTCCAACAGGACCAGCAATATGTCAAACTCAGGATCTAACCCACCATCCTTGCAGGATCTAGGAAAGCTAACTGTTATCTTCCTGACTTAACAACTTTTTTCAGGCTCTGGCACTTGCTTTTTGATTGGCTTAAAGAGCTCTGTTGTCCTGGGCTGGGGTTTGAAAGTAGCCACCTTGGTACAGTGTTTTTATTAGCACGCTTGGAAGATGAGTATCAACAGGGTACAGAAACTTAATTATTCTTTCTAAGCCAAAGCTGGTCCCCATGGAGACCCTTTTGCTGCAATAGCTCTAGCAACATGTATTAGCTGGATACCTAAAGCTAATGGAGCAGTCAGTCAACTGCTTTGTGAAGGATGTGTATTTAGATAAAGTAGTTGTTTTAAATTGTTGCAAATATAAATGTATAGTCGCACACACACGTTTATGTATACGTTAATCATATTAATATAATATGATTAAATATTCAGACATTTCTTTGCACTGTTTGTGGGTTCAGGTGTAAGGATTCAGATTTGGGAATTAACTTCATCTAAGCCATATTCATAATAGTTTTGTTTATAGTTTAGAAGATCCTACATTGTGTTAGAAAAGAATTAAAATTTTGATGGAAACACAGAACTATCACAATTGAGACATCATGGTTAACCTCTGTGGATATCTGCTTTCACGTTGCTGGTTATTGAAAGAAAAGGTTGACCCTTGTTTCAAGACCAGTGCTATTCTGTAATTAAGCCCAAAGACAGTTTTGGTAGGCCTCATTCTAACAAAAGCTCCCCAGAACTTTTTCTATTAAGGATAAGCATTTCAACCATAGCAAACGCAAAAGGTTCCCTCAGGATAGCATTCTGGCATAAGAGCAACACCTTTCCCATCAAGCACAAGGAGATGGTATAGGAATAGTATAACTAAGGAAATATAGTTCAGTTGATCCTTCAGAACATAATTTACGATGGAGAAGCAGCCAAAATGTGCAGCATACTACCTTTATTCTACTCACAATGACTCTTTCACAGTTGAATTTATAGCAATGCAACATAGGATGAAAATAGGGTTTGCATTTGTTTGAATAGAAGGGATATTTCTAATCCATGAGCCAGCCTCATGTGGTACCTTTTGACATGAAGCACCAAAAAAATATATTACAAACCTTGGTTTGGATAAAACTTATAATGAACTTAAAATTTATGTACAATCTTTCATTTATTTCTGCAAATGGCCATTGAACTGTGTTTCTGTGTGCAGTATTTTGAAAAATAACATCAACATTTACTTGTACAAGTATTGGTGCCTGTTTGTCTGGTTCTCCTCATGACCCTTTTAGGACAGAGCCAGGGAGCATAAATGACAAAGTCCCCTAATTAGGATTGAACTGACTCATTCCACCAGCTGCAACAGAGACCTATTGATCAGTCCAAAGCATGAAATAAGCTCTCCTAGGATCCATTTGATAATTTCTAGTATGAATGAATCTCACGTAATACCACCAAAAATGGAGAAGAATAACAATTCCTTGAAACTTGGTTGTCTTCACATACCTACACTGCAGAAAAAGAAAAGCTGCTTGTGCTCCAGAAGTTACCTTCATGAAATAAGTAATTTTTTCTCCCATCACAGCACTTTTGGGGATTGTAATGCTCTTCACCATGGCAGACTGCTGCTTTGCAAGTCAGTTCATCATACTTCCAATAGTATTGTATTTGATTTATAATATTTGACTAGCGTAAGTAAATCTGGCAGAAGGCAATTAAAATAAAGTTCTCTGAGTTTACAAGGGTTTCAAGCCTAGACAAAGCTTAATTAAAGTCAATCATGGAAAAAAGCACTTAGCCCTGCAGCCCTACACATTTGTCAGACATCTGAATCTTGGGAAAGGTTAATTAGAGTCAAATGAGGAAAAAGTAAACATTAAAAGTTCTTTCTGGGGTTCATCAAGTTTAAATAAATCAAAATATGAAATATTCGACTTTGTAACAATGATGCACACGCATTTCTCTCTGCTTTTCTACAATTACACGTTTTCCAAACTTACTGAATTAGCATACTTGGAAAGCCTGACTCTTAGTTACACCAGGCCTCCATGGCTGAATTTTGGCAATGCAAAGGAAGTAGATGGAACCTTTATGCCCCGTTACACTGAGAGTAAAGCAACTTGTGTATACATATTTATTTCAAAAGCAGAATATTGTTGACAGGTTTTTCATTATTTCTTAGTTCCCTTTCTCTGTATCCCTTTACTCTGTAGATTGAAGCAGAGAAAGTAAACTTTAGGAATCCCACTATAACTCTCTAAAGTAAACCTAAGTGAATGCAAGTTGAGGCCTTGAATCAACAAGAATCCCGACAATGACTACATATTGATTCAGCCAAACAAATGAGAAATAAGTGGAGCTGCCTGAATGAAGAGCATGAGTGCTTGTGGTCGCCTGCTTGTACAAGTCTTTGGGAGCAGAAGATCCTGAAAATAAAACCCGTGTGAGACAGGGAATCTCATGTACTCTGTTCTTGAGGAGGAAAGAAGTAAATAAAATTGAGAGCACAATTTAAAAAACATATAGATTTGTTTCGGGAGACAGTTGTTAGAGAAATATACCCACTGTATGTCTTGAAGGAGGCAGAGAAGGAGTGTCCAAATTTCTATGTTTCTGAAGCATGTATCTTCTCAAGGATTTTAAGTCCCTGTTGTCCACTGGAAATAAGTATCTTATCACAGCATTTCATTGAACATGTCAGCTCTTCGTTTCCCTTGCACAAACTAGATTCTTATTGAAGTAAAATATTTCAAAAATTTCCTATCTACCAGTTAGCTTGGCTGACAGCTCCAGCTGCAGTGACAGGCAAGCAAACTACATAGGTTGTACTTGGAGCACGATTTCCTGTAAAGCAAATAGTTTTCATTTGTATTCATCACGTTGACAAACATTCTGTGAAACACTGGATAGCCTGTCTTCTTCTTTCCTCTTCATTTCTTGATAACCTTTTGTTTTGTTCTTCCTTTGCAGTGCTCACAGTGATTACAAATCAGTCAGGACACCTTCATAAAAAACAACCCACCGAAAATAATTTTCTGTCTCACTTACACTGGTCCAAGAATCATCCATTTTGAGAGAATTTGCAGACCCACAGACACAAATGCTACAAATGTGTCTACAAGAAAGCAGAAGAGGAGGGGGGGCTGCCCTTCCTCTACTAGAGGACCTCAGTATCCTTTTCCTATCATTGAGAGAGAGAGATTTGTTGTGCTTCTATGCCATCAGCACAGGCTCCCATCTGCACAGAGCAATACAAGGTCCTGAAGGTTTTGTCTCACAAATTGCAAAACTGGAAAGCTTCACTGCTATCTCCTCCTCCACAATGCAATTGGAACTCGAGTGCTCTATGGAGACGCTCATTGAACCTTGACCATGCTATTTTTGCTGATGAAGAACTTATCACATCTTCAATTAAACTGCTGAAATGTTCAGACACCATCATTCTTAGAAAACAACTAGCTCAACTTTTCCTACATGAGTAACTCCATGATTCTCATTTCACTCTTGTGTGGTAGACCGACAGTAGCTGACAAAATATTCCATATGCCAGCATGAATAAATACAGCCTTCCATTAATTCTTAGCTGGTTGCTACATCCAGATATGGTAATCACAACTAGAAAGGTGAAGAGAAGATTAAAATGAAGAGCCAAAAATGTGATCAGAGAATTTGAAAATCAGCCTTATTTTGATCGTGATGTTGTTGAAGTTGTTGGTTATATTCTGAGCCTTAAGTTGAGATACTTCATCAATCTGGTTGTGATACAGGATGCAAATGGATAAAAGACTTTTGGCAATATTGTCATAATTGTTATTCCAAGGGTCAGTGTCCAGCAGTAGAAATCAAGAAAAAAAGAAATTTCATCTCTATTATAAAGATAAAAGGCTAATTAAAAAGCAGAATTGGGCTTTACAGGCAATATTTTTAAAAATGCACTTCTTATGCAACCTCACAGAGGCATTTTTGGCTTCAGGATAGCCTGTCTGTACAGTTGCTCTTTCTAAATGTCAATAAATCCAAATTTCACCCTCCTCTTTATGAACTATGAAATCTCATCCCATTTCTGTCTCTTCACTCCATTTCTTTTTTGTGATCCGACTTCAGAATCCTTTCTACTATCTCAAAACTCTTCTCATAATGCTTAAGTTTTAACGTAATTATGTTAATCAGAGCTTATGGTTTTCAATTAACTACTTACAGAGGGTCAGAAAAAAAGTTCCTGCTTATTTTATTTGTTTTCTCATCTTCCTCTGAAGCATCAGTGACTGGCAACATAAAAATAAAGCATTTAGCCCACTACTCTGAAGAAAATTTGTGTCACTGGTGTGTCTGCTGGTGTACTCAAGTCTGACCCGTTGGACAGCACTTTCTCTCCTTGTCATGGTGATGGAGTATAAGGTTAATTTATTCAATTTCTTGGCTTTCTGGTACACTAGAAGACGCATCTCATCCACTGGAATTATCTGGGTTTAATTTATCTGATCATTTCATAGAATAATATAACCATAAAATCATAGGATGGTTTGGGTTGGAAGGGACTCAAAGATTATATATTTCCAGCTCCCCTGCCAGGGAAACAGATGCCACTCACTAGATCAGGTTTCTCAGAGCCTCATCCAGCTGGGTCTTGAACACTTACTGGAGTGGGGCATCCTGCCCACTTCTCTGGGAAACCTGTTCCAGTGGCTAATCACCCCTGAGTAAAGAATTTCTTAACATCTAATATAAACCTGTCCTTCATTAATTTAAAACCATTTCCCCTTGCCCTGTCACTATCTGCCCATATAAAAAAAATCCTTCTCCCTCATTTTTCAAGCCCCCTTAAGGTACTGAAATGATATCTGCCCCAGAACCTTCTCTTTTCCAGGCTGAACAACTCCAGCTCTCTCAGCCAGTCTTTGTAGGAGAGGTGGTCCAGCCCTTTGATGGTTTTTGTGGCCCTCATCTGGATTCACTCCAATAGGTCCATGTCATTCTTGTGCTGAGGGCCCCAGAGCTGGATGCAGCACCTTGGATGGGGCCTCACCCGAGCAAAGCTGAGGGGCAGAATCTCTTCCCTCGACTTGCTAGCCACTTTGCTTCTGATGCAGCCCAGGATTGGTTTTCTGAGCTGCAAACATTCACTGTTGGCTCATGTCTAGGTTTTTATCCTCAAGAACCCCTAAAGCCCTTCTCTATGGAGCTGCTCTCAGGGAGTTCTTCTCTCAGTCTGAACTCATGTCTAGGATTGTCCCAACCCAGGTACAACACCTTGCACTTGGATGTGTTGAACTTCATGAGGTTTTCTTGGCCACCCTGCCCAGGTCTGCCCAGGTGCCTCTGGATGGCACCCCCTCCTTCAGACATGTCAACTGTACCACTCACC
This sequence comes from Donacobius atricapilla, assembly GCA_013397315.1. NCBI lineage: Eukaryota > Metazoa > Chordata > Aves > Passeriformes > Mimidae > Donacobius > Donacobius atricapilla. The sequence goes on along the minus strand of WBMY01009912.1, from coordinate 426,581 downwards.
TTTCTTCCCATTGAAGACACACTGCTCAGAAATTGGACTAATTTATTCCCTGTCTGTAACACACCTTTTGAAGACTGAATTATCTGGCTTAGCTAGAAAAAGGCCTCATGTTCCATTTAAGGAAATTGGGTAACATGATTATCTTTTTATTCATAGATCAAATAATCTGAGTTATTTGCACCCAGTGGGCCTATGTTCAGTGTATACTTCCAACTTTCTTCCTTGTGTATACAAATTGAACACCTCACACCATTCTCTATAAAGTATGTTTTTCAGCCCTTTGTTTATTCTTACAGCTTTTATCTACAACTCCTGCAACTTTTTAACAACCCTGTTGAGTTGGTGACAACAAATTTGGCACAGTATCTTTATAATGCTTTCACTTCTTTCTGTATCTGCAAGTTAATGTCTTTGCTGGTAGTTTACAGTCTAAGTGCTACTGAGAAAAAAATATCCATTAAGCATTTTCGTACTGGCAGATGCCATGGAAGGGAAGGTTTGTACAACCTTCATCAGGGAGAAAATCATAGTTCATTATCCACTAGAAGTCAATGTACAAAAATACCCAGCATAGAGAGATAATACACTTGAAGAGAAAAAAAGAGGAGGAAAGTGAGAGTAAAGTTCCCTGACAGGAACACTCCTACCAACAAGAAACTAGGGTGCATGAGTGTGTTTAATACAGAGAAGAAATCATGCTGTTTACATTTTAATAAAACCACTAGGTAAAGTCTGGTAAATAACATGTGTATAATGAAAGACCTCATAAAAAGGGACCAGAACCAAGTGATTTTTGAGAAGCATCAATGCACGGAATCAAAGTGGAATGCCAAATCTGAAATGCAGCAAGTGGATTTTTGGATATGTGATAAATGACAGATTAATGTACTGGTAAGACTTGCCATGATTACAAAGCGGTTCAGGCAGTCCAAAGGAAAGGATCTTTTTGTATATAATGACATGTTTTATTCTGTAATCAAACTTAACAAAAAATTAATATTGTTGCAATTTTGAATAGTCCTGAAGGTAAACTGAATGAAGGAAAGATGATGGCATAATATGGTAATTCAATTGGTTGATAGCTAATTTCCTCTTTTCCCAAAGGTCTAAAAAATGTGATGTCAGTTCCTTCTGGGTAGCCTGATTCCTGCAGCGTCTCTGAAATTCTGCAACCAAATTACTTCCAGTCTTTCTGAATAAATGTACTTCTGTGTTTTGGGACATTTCCATTCCTGTGAGCAACACTTCCAGAAAGTGCTGGTAAAAGAAAGAATGCAACACAACTTTATGGCGCTTTGGTTCTCCAGCAGTGGGTGTTTACAGACACCTAATTGCAGTGCTAATTTAACTTTCTGTAAGAAGCCTTCACAACAATATAATAATATCTTTGCAGAATAATAAAAAGCCAGCTGTACCTGCCAGCATACAGGAGAGCATGCAACTGTCCAGAAGACACAGGGACTCCAGGATCTCCCAAGCTGAAGCCATACCTGTAATATTCACTTGTTTTTATAGCTTTGGGAAGACATACTCTTTCTGTCTTTCAACTGCATTCACCTGAAGCAATTATCAACAGGAAAAAATTACACAATCCAACACTACTCCACTGTATTATGGTGAGTAGAGAAAGTTCAAGATAATGTTTTTTATTTGCTCCTCCTCTGTCCCTGCTTGGTCCTCACTGCGGTCACACAGTAGGACTGTAGCATGCTGGGAGAAGGGAATACTTGTGCTGCTGCTACAGATAGTAATGAGGAGGGACAGATGGAACAAATTATATTGAGTTTGCATATCTGTGTAATGTCAGATATTGAAGTCAACAGGAAGCTTGTTCCATGGTTGTAAACATGGCTCTTTGAACCTTCTTTGGCAGTACTTGCTCCTGAGAGTGAAGCATGACCATGGCCTGCATCACTTCAGGTCTTGGTCTCATTCCACTGCTAAATAAATGCATCAGAACTACCTTTGTGTGCCTGTGCTCCAGCCCAGCACCATGTTTGTGGAGTGTCTCCATGCATCTGTTCATATATGGAATCAACGTGCTGGTTTGTAACTACAGAGAAACAGAATTTAAACAGAAAGGTCTTGCTGACCTAATGATTTAACTCACCCTAGGGCAACTCCTACAATAGTGAACATGGATAAAAAACTCTTTTCAAACTAACTACATTTAGCAGATGCAGTCTTTCTTCATAATGTATGTCATCTGAATAGTCTTCCATAGCAATGGCAAAAGACCATCAGAAAGGACTGATTTCATTCTACAAACCTATTTGCAATTAAAATGTTGGGCCAAACACAATACACATTCTTCCTTTTTTCCTTCTTCCACAGCCAAAGTAGCATTCTGTCAGGCAAAAATGTCTTTTTTCCTCTGTTTTTTCCTTTCCGGTGGTTATTAAAGCCAAGGAAAGAGGCTCACTCAAATTCATAACTTAAATAAATGTGATGAAGTATTTACAAGGATTTGGCTATCAAATTAAAATTCAATCATCTTCATGTCTGAATTCTTTCTAACCACTGAAAAGGGGCTATCCTAGTAGCTTTTAAGGATTAAATATGAGAGGGCTACTGTTTGTATATAAATGCATCAGTAATTACATGAACTCTTAGCTGAAAAATTAATAACATCTACTTTCTAAAGTCCATTATATATAAACAAAGGTAACAAGTTTGCAAGTCTGTTTTTATAGCAGACTAGGGATTCCAGTGTAATATAAATCATAAAAGCAAGGACTTAGAAGTTTGTTTCATAACAGATATTAAGATATTAGCCCAGTGTACAATTAGAAAAATACATCAGGATCAGAAAATTCAGGAATCTGCTTTCTTGGATATGTCACTTTGTTTTAGATGCCTAGGCATATATTTCCTTGAGGAATGAATATGCATTAGATAAATATTGAAAGAGATTATAGTGTTGCACCAGTTCTTGAAAGGAAAATTACTAAGAGTTTTTTGGAGGTCTGTGATGAATCAGCTGGGTGTGTCACTCTTCTTTTTCTTGTTTTCACCCATTAATTACATTAAATTTTAACAGTATCAATCAAGACAGCTGAACTGGGCTGGTATGTACCAGCTTAAATTCAAATTGTAGTCTTTCATTCTTTAATGAGCAATTACTGCATTTGCTGCAGGAATACCTTAATGCCCAAGAAAATTTTAAGAGTTTTTCTTTTAAATAGTGCTACAAACAGTGAGGAATTTCTATGATGCGAATCTATCATGGGAATCAAAAATCATGACTAGATTTTGAAAGAGTTCCCAGAACAAAAAGGTTGAGCTACTATCTCCTGAGTACACAGGATTTCATGAAAAATCACCATATATTTCAGCAACCTCATGGATGTCATTGGCACTGGAAAATTACACCTGAGAATGTACCTTCCTTTCATCGTGTCTATACAGGGTTCTAAACACTGATTTATGAAGGTAACATATTCCAAATTAAACCATGCCTTTGCTGGTTACTGGATTCCTAAAGGTGGTGCCATCCCCAGACACCCCGTCCTCCTCTTTCATGCAGAATGATTCTGCTGAGGCTAGTGCCAGAAAGTACTTTGATGTGAAACTATAAATTGTAGCCACACAAAAGAAAAAAATCCTGGTATAAAAATAATTTTTGCCCAGACTTTAAATTAAGAAGTCATAGGTTTTTAAGAGGCCACACACCAGGCTGAAAAAGAATCAAGCTCTTCATTATCTCCTAGCTGGACTCTCTCTTCATTTGCCACAATACCTAGGCTGTGAACCATACAGTAGAAAGGATTTGCATGTCACTTCTCCAGGTGTTTCACTCTGCAAGTTTTCTAAACAGTGAAAACAGAATTGCCTTACAAGGGTAAAGTGAAGAATAAAATTCAACTTATGCAGACAATTGGATTCTTGTTGAAACCCTGCAGTCCTGGGCCCAGTCCCAGATACAAGTCTCAGGAAAGCTTTGTTGGAAGGAATCCTGTAGAACAGCTGCTGTCCCTGACAGATGTGCCAATACAGTAACCAGAGAATCAGTTTCCATAGTGATTGCAAACTTTGCTTCCTCCTTCGTCCATGCCAATAAGCAGGCACTGACTTGCTCCATATCAATGCTACATGCATATAAGTCTTTCACAATCATCAATCAATGGATATAAGCACAGCAGCTAAATTGACCCCTGTGGCATACCTCACCTGTGTCTAGTCTCCTCAGGGAAAAAAAAAAAAAAAAAATTCTCTTATTTCTTTCTTAATATACTATAATTTTAAGAGCCATACCATTACTGCCTTTTTTATTATTTCAGACTTCTAAAGATACCCAACACTTTCAAAAGTTGCAAAATAAGGTGAAATTCATGTTAAGTGTCATGAACAGCAGCAATAGAAAAATATATTGAAAATTGAAATATCATTGTGTATTGAGATAATCATATTGCAGTTGATCCAAATCTGTTATTCCAATATCTTGCAATGTACTGCAAAGACCTTAAAGTATTCATTGTCCGTGTGTGGTTAATCCAGTGCACATTTATTTTTCTGTAATGCTCACTAAATGTTATCATATGTGCCTTGATCTTTAGACCTGCTCTCTCTTTTCTCTTTATCCTTAATCTCCCTTTTCCTTTCTTCTCTTTTTAATTTATACACTCATGCTTATGTGTGCTATTTCAAAGAACTGTACCAAATGATTAAAGTCAGGGCTATGCATATCAACAAGATTATTTGGAGTTGAAAGAATGATCCACAGTGAATACTCTTCTCACTCTAATGTGTAGCATGGGTGTTAGAGGGCAGAAATATAAAATGTGACAAGTGATGTTAGGAGATGGCAAAATGCAGACGTTATAAATAATAATGGAGATTGTTTGCAAAATGTTCATCATCTGAAACTGAAAATTCCTGTGGTGTTGCCTAATTCTATTCGAATTGATAAGAAATATGGATGGTTTCTTAGTGCTTGAGTATCTGAGGACAATTTGTAGATTCAATAATCAGCTTTGCTTTGAAGAAAAGCACAGTATCTTTTATATTGGTCTTGTTGATCTGTGTTTGATAACTGTATCAAGACTCATTAGGTTTCTGTTCAGGTTCTGTCTCAGAGAAAGGCTTTTGAATTTCAGGAAGGTTAAAGCAGGAGATAGATTATCTGATTCTGGTGTTTGAGGTGTGAAGGATTGAAAATCAAGAACTTCAGGTGTTCCCAGGTTACAGGCTAGCAAGGTGATGTACAGGCAATTACTGCACATCAGCAATGTACCAAGAGCTTCTCTGTTGGTGTTTGAAAGGAAAGTAGCTGCCCACAGTGCCAATGTCTCCTCCAAACCCCATCTTCCATGGCAGACACAAAAAGGCCTTCCCTAGTTACTTCTTCATCACTTCTGAAGAATGGTGGTAGGAACCGTGTGCCCTCACTCAGTTGCCTGCTTCCTGGACTTACCAGGAATGTACAATCTACGTACCAAAATAACCTCAGGACACCCCACAGAAAGCCATTTGGGAACTCCACTGGGGTAATTGGATGACCTTGGAGAGTTTCTGCATGTTGTCCTTGAGAGGTCACTTTCCAGTTCCCTACCTGGGCAGGTGGTGAATCTGATTTTGACTACTAAACTGCTTTGAGGAAGAAGATACTGAAAGAGACTGTACATCAACAAAGTTAGAAAGAAGCTGAGTAAAGTGTTCACAGCCATGAACCATAGAAACCTCAATTTCCTTCAAAATCCTTTCCTCAAAATCCTTCTTCCAATGTCTAGTTGAGGTCCGGGTATTTGCACTTGCAAACTTGAAAGTTATGCTACAAATTGGGAAGTCACCCACTGGAAGTAAAAGTGGAAGAAAAAAAGACCTGAACAGATTTATGGATGACAGAATAACTCTGAGCCCTGCTCTGGGGCTCTGAACAAAACCCCAAGGCTTGCAATCTTAAGGTGGGAAGTAAAGTGTTTTCCAGAGAAAATGAGAAAAATAATGTTTTAGTGTAAATTTTTTGTAGAACCTCATTTATGACAGGCCTTATTCTCCCCCTAGAAAAATTTTCTCCATTTGGAGCAGGTGTGTGGAGAGGCTGTGTAGATAGAAAGGGGCATTAAAAGCCTATCTTATGCAAGGTAGTGGAAGTACTTAACTTTTTTCACCTAAAAATGATGGCTGAGAGGAGATACTATTGTAGTCAATAAATATTTCAGGAGGTAAATATTAGGAAGAGAGAGGAGGTCAATTTTAATACGAAATTATATGACTGTGAATTTGCTAAGAATTATTATTTTGCTAATAGCTAGAGACAGTACAAAGAAAAATATAAACCAGAGAATATGTCTTTGTGGACCCAGGCAATATTTTTTTTTCATTAAATGAAAAGATGATAGCAAGTTCTGTGACAGTTTTGTGTGTTATCATGTGAGAGAGCCCTGCTGCTATATAAGACTTCCTTTTGCAATCCTTCAAAAAGCAGTTTTTGACCCCTTATTTCTGCCTCTAGTGTCAACCTAGTGAATGAAATGTGTTCAATGGAAATTAAATTCGGGTTAGAAATCAGTAACCTAATTCAGGATTCAATTTCATTAAGGATTTCTACATAGGAATTACCATCCTATGTTATTATCATTACCAATGGTCTAGACTTGAAATCCTTTGTATAACAAAGTGTCTTCTAACCTGTAATCAAGTAGAGCAGGAGTCCTCTTGATTTCGTTCTTTAATTGAGTAATCATGTTTTGGTTCACAGACTACTGCTATTTTGTTCAAATGTTATCCCTAGCAGTACAAAATTTCTTCAGAGTATCTCTTACTTTTTCTCACTGTATTAAAAACCCATAAATTATGCCAATGTATCACCAGTGTCAAATGAAGACATTTATTTATTCATAGCATCCAATTCTATCTCGTACAAAAATATTTTATATATATGTTATGTAGCTGGTTACCTCCTTCTGCACTATAGACTAGTATTGTTCTAATCTTTAGCTCAGCTGGTATTTACTGTGTTGGTTGATGTTACTGACAAAGCCAAGAATAAATTAATCAGTGCAGCTATTTTACTACCAATTCATCACATGACAGCTTATTCAATTTCATTAATGATTTACTTACTCATTTGGAAACTTTCCTTTTACAATAGTAATATAAAAGGCCAAACCTAAAACATTAATTCATAAAGGCATTCACAATTTTTTCAGCCAGTACCAGCTTAAAAAAAAAAAAGAAAAAGAGGGCCCACCCAAAACTATTTAAAAAAACCCCACTCAAGTCCACAAACTACACCCTACCTACTCCTTCCAAATCTTGCAATTCACCTGAGGAAGGACCATTTTGGCTTCTCCATGCCTATGACTTGGGATGCACCTGTGAGCAGAGTGATGGAGAGCACCCTCAGGATAATAATCTCATTTCAGTAACCAGAAAAGTCCTTCCTCATCCTCAGGCTGTTCACTAGCTTGCACACAAAACAGCTTTTAACTAGATAAGTCAGATGTGTTTTCTACTTTAAAACCAAGTTGATATTCTGGCACTGCTGGACTCCAGGAGTGAGCTGTAGCATATATACAGCTGAAATGTTCCTCTGTCCAAAGCACATGCAGACATTGCCAGATGTTACTGTGATGTGAATGTATTAATGAAAACTATTGTGATGTTATTTTGCAGTAAACTTGCACTTGACAGTCTGGAAATTCTTCCAAATTCCAGGCATAAGTTAAGTGGCATACTAACACAGAAGAATTCCTTTTACCTGTAAAACTGCCTGTCTAGTTCAGCTGCCTCAGGCTTGCAAAAGCTGGTACAAAAACCAGTGCACACACCTACCACAGCCTTCATTTAGTCCAACATACTGACAATTCCTCAGTCTCACTGAAAGAAGATTTTGCAAAAATTTTTGCAAATAAGGAAATAGGAGCATTGAGAAGTAGCTGCAGTTTTCCCTGCAGTCTTGGACTTCCACACTGCTCTGAAGAATCTATGATTTGTAAATGAAACATTAGTGGATACAGGTTCCTCAAATTTGCCATATTCTACCCAGAAATGTGGACTTGATATTTCTGAGACAGAGAGAATTTTAGCTTGCTAACTATTGCTAGCTCCTTTCCCAAGGGAAAACTGTCGACAGCAAGCTAAAGTTCTCTGTGGCTCAGAAATATCGAGCCCATGCAGAAAGATTTCAGTGTGCAAATTCTCCCAGTTCAAATGAAGAAGAATACCGCAGTACTATTGTTAGGTATAATAATACATGTACAAAGAAGAAAATATCAATATTTAGTCATTAAAAAATACTCAGCATATAAAAATAGTAAGACACTGTTAAATCAGAATCTTGAAAGGCAAATGAATTAATGGAAACTAATAATAAACAGAAGATTAAATTACATTATCATTATTTAATAGGATTTTGTTCAGATGTCAGGAAGACTGGTAACATCTAGGGTTGAGAAAAAAGCTTTCATTTTCAACATTGCAAAATACACAACAAGACTAAGCATAAATTTGCTTCTGAAAGCACTGCTAAAGGAATAGTGCATTATTATTTTTAAAGGCAATAATAAGTTACATCTGAGTATCATTCAGGAATAATGCTAGAAAGAAAATCAACATTGAAATCATCCTATGAAAATGTCCTTGGTCATCGTAGAGGAATGTGCAAGACCATCCACTGTCTAGAGCTATACTGTTATTAGACATGGTTTTTCACACAGAACAGTCAACTGCTCTGACAATGCCTGCTCTTTTTCTCCCTTTTTTTTTCTATGATAAAAATCCCTGCCCAAAATCAAGAGACAATTTTCAGCCTTATTTTTACCTTTACCACAACGGTTGTCTACCTCCTCAGGATCACACACAAGAGCTCTAATTTCATCCCCTAATGCAGACTTAGCAACCTCTTTGTCAGGGTTGCCAAACTTGCAATAATGGTGCCCCAGGCTCCTTCCAGCCTAATGATGTTGGAAGAGTTCACTGTACATCACAATTCAGGAAAACAAACCTGGCAGTACAGTACTAGCATGCTAAGGCTCCATGTGCAATTCATTTTTGCAATTCATTTTCCACATAATAGTGGCAAGCATGGGCATCCCACTTCAGTTTTGGAGACAGGAAGGAGCCAAAGAGATGAGATGTGTAATGCTGTGGGAAGAGGGAAAGTGTCCTGCTTTTGTGTGACTTGAGGCAGCACAGAAACACCTCTTGAGCAGTCCCGCCCTGCAATGAATTGTAACACTAGCCTGTTGCCCTCCCAAAAAGTGGTTCTAAACAGGAAACTTTGCCTACTCACTGTCTAAGATGTAGTAGATGAATGGAGCTCTGAGATGGCAAAAAAGTAAACAGCTTGCTGAAGGAGAAACAGAAGATGGATACTCTCCAAAAGAAACAGATTATACTAATGAGTTCCAACATTTTCTGGATCAAAATCCAAAATTTGGCAGATTTCCCTACTATAAATGCCTCTTAAAGTATTGCAAAAATTCCTGTGTGAAAGTTCTAGTAAAACAAAATTTACATTCTCTATTGGTGTTGGCTTTTCCTTTATTTTTTCTTATTTCCTCCCAGATGCAGCCTCACACTTTAAAAAGTTACTTCAAATATTTATTACCATGATTATTGTTGTTTATTTAAACTTTCAAAAAGACAAACAATCATCATGAATTTTTGTGATGTACATGGCAAAACTGCAATTTTTCCCAGTGCTAAGTATGATACCAGTAACATCTGCCATGACTACTATGCTGTTCTTTTCTGGAAGGATAAGTTATCATGCAGAAAGACAGAACATCTTGTAAGATGAATAAAGACAGTACATGCTTATTCTAATGTAATACTCAATCCTTTTTCTTTGAAAATCCTTCGGGAAGTGAAGATGTAAATAGTAGCAGGAAGCTCTATTATCTTTTCTTGGAATGAAACCCTTTAACTGGTAGATTTGCCACCAGCCTAAAGAACAATGGTTAAACAAAAGTGTTTGTAAAATCAAAAGCTAAAAAATGTCAGACTTTTACAAGACAATTTTGAAAGGTTGTGAGGTATTTGTGAAATGTTGTTTAAAACTTATATGTTGCTCAGCAGGCTGCAGATTAGGAAGAGGCCACAAATAGTTTAAAAGTAGATTTCTGGTCCTCTAAGAGGTGAGACAGAAGTCTTTTATTTATTCCTCAGAAAAAAGTTTTGTTACCATGATGAATGCCAGATGAGACAGCACAATTCAAGGAGTAAAGAGTCTGACAGGACAGGAACAATTAATCTAGGCTTTTTACAGCACTAGAGCCCTCTTTCTGCACTGACTGGAAAGATACTCAAGCTTGTAAACCAAATTGCATTTCTTTGCATGGCATTCACGTTCATAAAGCAGTAGAGAACTTGGTCATTTCTAATAACCCTAAAGTTTACTGCAACTTTTTCAAATAATAAAAGCTTTTGCAGTAAGCTAGCAAAGGTGTTTGAGTTCATGATGCTGTTGCTGAGTGGTCTTTCTCATCCCCTCTGCACAATCTCTTCCAGTTTTTATCTGGCAGGCCACTGTCTTCCAAGGAAGAGAACTCAAAAATCCACATATTTGTCTTGTCCCTAAGAAATGTACATCAGAGTGTACGAGATCTGCTTCAGTGATGAGCATAATGACCCCATTACTGCCCATCTTCCCTTCAAAATTAGTTATGTTACCTATAACTGTGTTTATGCCTCTTGAACTTTGCATTGAAAATGGACTGAAATAATTTCACATAAATCTCTAAATCTTATTATCATATCTCATACTGAATTATTTCACATAAATCTCTACAGCTTACTATCATATGTCATACTAAAATGTATAAGTGGAGCCAAGCAGAATGAACAGACTCTTCATAGAATATATTAATTTATGTGAGGGAAAGAAATGGTATCACATTATCATTAATATATTGCATTTATGTATTCATGGTGTCTGAAACATGAACAAACTGAGTTACATTATGAAAAACACTGTATAAATGCACAGTGTCTGAGATCCACAATCAGTTTTCAGTAGCCAGATCTCTCACTGTTATAAATAAGGGGAAATTAATTTGCAAAAACCACTTGAAATTGGTAGCAAATGAATCCAAGGAAAGAAACACAAGAAACATAAGTAGCTTAGTATTGTACTTATTCAACCTGATCTCAGTACAAGAGTGTTTTGAGATACTGATTAACTATTCACATTGTACAATTACAGTGTTTAATTTCCCCGGGGAGTAAAGCTGTATGATGCTCTGTTGTGTGTACCTTCCTCCATATAGAGACAGTTTCTACAGAAGATCATTAGTTCTGCATAAACTTTGTTATAGTTGCACCTGAAGCTCTTTAAAATCCCTCATGTTTGAAAGATTAATTAAGTTGGATGGCCCTGGAAATGTAATTCTTTTTAAATGCCTCCCCAAGGCCTCTAACTCTTCTTAAACCAAGACTTTCTTTCCATTCTTTTCAAACCACACAAACTTTATTTTCCCACTTCAATCTAAAGAAATATCATATATTTGTCTTTTGTTCTTCTCCATTCAGACAAAGGTAGAGAGCCCTTGGGTCTTACAAGATCATTATGGTTTCTTAGCTTGGAGAGAGATTTCATGAAAACCTTTAATTTCTGCCTGGTAAGGTAGGAAACAATGTTCTTCACCACCAAGATTTAATTTGCAGTATTGCAGTCATCCTTAACAGCACAAACTTTTTCACCACAAGTGACAACCAGTGGTACTTCCAGACTGCTATTTAAAGGTCTCCAGCTCTCTTTTTTCTCACAGACACAGCTCCATCTCAGAAAAGAGACCTGCTGAATCAAATATAGTTTCCCTGATATTGAGTTCCACTTGTCTCTATATTTTCTTCACCAAAGTGTGTGTAAGGCACTGACTGCTGCTAAATCCTTTTCATAGCATGTAGTTTGTGTCACAAATATTTAAAAAAAAAAGCAGCAAACAAAGCATCTGGAGTATACCTATAAATTAGGTGAATTCCATTTTCACAGTGTCATAGGAAAGAGGTATTTAATGAGTGAGGTACTGCACTTAGGAGTTAATCCTCTGAAGTCTGTTATAAATAGTGAAGGCTTCCCCTTTTCCATCCCACACCTATCTTTCAGAAGTGCTTGTCTTCATGATTTTTCTTANAAAAAAATCATCTTATCTACATTTTCAAGCACACAATCTTGCTTTGTCTCAATTACTCCAAACTTTTATTGTATGCAAAATCAAACAAGGTATCTGGCATTAGGCCTCTACCATCAGAAAATGTCAGGCCTCATAAGACATGGTGGTAATGTTAATAGCTGGAGATATCAGAGCAATAAAGACTCTGGACCAGTTTCCACCAATGTAAATTACTGACTTCACTTATTAAAATATTCATTTGTTATTTAATGACCTCTTTAAGTGATATTTTATCTACTTTAACATCTCATTAAAAATTAAGAAATACATGCATGCCCAATAATTCTTGCATTACCAGAAATAAAATGTAAGGAGGTAAATTCAGGTAAAAGTATGTGGGTACAGACCTTAATCATACTAATGTCTCTCTATCCGGAATCTGTCTCCCAAAAACTGGGAGTCTGAAATAGGAACTGATCCGAAGATTGAAGTGTACTATTGCTTCTTAAATGTCTTCATCAAACTACTTCTGATGCTTTTAAACTGAACTAAATCAAATCAGACTTCTGGAGGACTTGAAAGTACTTGTTCAAAGACAGAAGTAGAGATGTAATATTGCTACAAAGAGGAGGAATCCGCTCTGGGAAGTATTTGGCAGACAGACCTATCTGATGTGGTGAGTCCCCATCTGTTAGTCTGGTAGTGATGAAGAGGTAGTCAGGAAACTGTGCTGAATCCATTGGCAGGTTATCCAAGAGAGTCCAAAGTCCTGCAATTAATGGTCCTGAATACATTTTGAAAAAGTTGGGAGAAAGGAAGAGAATTGCAAGATGGCACAATTTGACTTGACAGTGACTTGATATTCATAAAAGAGGAATAGAACAAGAATAAAGACAGAAAAACTGTCAACTTCAGCCTGGTGGGTGGGGAAATGCAGTTTAGGTTCAACAATGGGAAATATATGTGAGCATACCTTACACCCCCTGTTCCAGCACCTGCTTGTGAACTCAAGAATATTGCTAAATGAAAGAGTCCAGAGTCAGCGGGAAGCAGGTGATGGCAAGGTGATGGTCTGGTCCAGAACAATTAGGTTTGCATCACTAGAATAAATAATCCCATCTTGCCCCTGCTTGCTAACATAAAAGACACTGTATTGGTTTGCTATGAATGGTAAAAACCAATTAGTGATCTGCTTCGAAACTGACAGCCAGGTTGGCCAATTGGATACAAGTGTACACCTCTGGGACACATGGCTTAAATACAGGTGGGATTCTGGGAGGCTGCTCTCTTTCGCCCTGGGCCTGCCATGAGGTAACACTGTTTGGGCAGCAGTGAGGCCCAGCTAGGGCCCCACTACCCCCAGGGCCAGGATGGGGCAGCCGGGATGGGGCTGGCACTGGCTGGAGCCGAGCCGGACCCCTGAGCCCAGCAGATGCCGGCAGGGCCTGGGAAATCACAGCTGTTAACATCCAGCTGATCCTAAGGCCTGCCCCATGCCTCCGGCAGGGCTGAGGGAGATGTCCNCTCTCTTTCGCCCTGGGCCTGCCATGAGGTAACACTGTTTGGGCAGCAGTGAGGCCCAGCTAGGGCCCCACTACCCCCAGGGCCAGGATGGGGCAGCCGGGATGGGGCTGGCACTGGCTGGAGCCGAGCCGGACCCCTGAGCCCAGCAGATGCCGGCAGGGCCTGGGAAATCACAGCTGTTAACATCCAGCTGATCCTAAGGCCTGCCCCATGCCTCCGGCAGGGCTGAGGGAGATGTCCCCCCGGAGAGCAGCTCCGAACCCAGACTGAGCCAAACCCACCCCATAAGACTGAGGGGTGGAGGGGGAGAGAAGATCCAGGCCCCCGTTTCTGAGCTTTTCTACACCTCGAGGATTCTAGGCTTTTCGCCGATGCAGCAGCTGAGACCACATGGCCGTCTGCAGGCCCAGGCAGGAGAATAGTAACTCTTCCCTAACACAGACTGAGACTTTTTTTAGACTCTACCCCTTCTCAAAGAGAGAGGAAAGGCCAAATTGGAGGTATGAAAGGGCTAATATGAAGATATTAAAGTCAGTAAAGGAAGAGTGACTTCTTAAGTGGAAGAGATGACAAGTTGCCTTAGTTCTAGGCTGTAAAACTCCTTTGATTTATGGTAACGGACTGTAATATTCCTTTAAATCGTGGACTAAGAATGGGGAAATGATTTTGCAGATTCAAGCAAAGGTGTCTGATTTTACTGAGTGGATGTTGAATTAAAAACTGTAATCTAGTGATCCTATGAGATGTTTGAAGCCTCATCACCAGTGAAGAATGAGAAATCCTTTGTTGTGGAGCTGTGCATCTTTAAAAGGTGAAACCCCATGTGTAAGTCCATGGCCCATATGTAGTCGTGGGAAAGGCTGTGTTTTGGGAAGCTCACAGATGCAGATTCTGGGGCAGGCTGCTTTTGTGGGAGCTGGAAGCCAAAAACAGATCGTGTCTCTTGTGGAAAGTTACCAGAACAAAATCAGGAGGGACTTGTCTCTCTCAAAGACCGAATGAAAGACTATAAGTAGCACTGACTTAAGAATTCTGACTTTCTGTCTCTTTATATTGTTTCATAGAAAAGTAAACTGTTGGTAGGGGGGAGGGGAGTGCTTTTAAAAAGGTTTCATGGTGGGGTTTTTGTTGTTGTTGTTCTCCTTTTAGTATGTGTTAATAAATCTAACTGTTTCTATCTTTAAATTAAGCCTGTTTTGCCTTTCTTGTAATTCTATTCCATAGTGGAAAAAATAGACCACCACACTAAATTTAACAAACAAAATTTGGCAAATGTGAAACCACTACAGACACCAAACTGTGAAAGACAACGTTGCAGCAACCAGTTTGAGAAGAACTTTGCTACTGATTTTCCTGGGATATCCCTAATTTTCACACAGGTGCACCAAACCTGCAGCTGCCCATCCCAGCCCTGAAGGCAGAGTGGCGGCTGCCTGGTCCCTGATGCTGTGCACCCTGCCAGAGGGCTGGGTAGCTGCTGGCCGAGTCACTGTGGGCAGCTCATCAGGCAGGAATGGTAATGGGAAAAAATGCACTCTCCTCCAACACTCGGGGATCACACATTTTACTCATTACAATTCCACAGACACTGCCCCCTCCAGAAGCTGATAAACTACGAACTTAGTCCATCCTGCTATATGGAACTCCTCCCCTTTGTTGCTTGGGTCTGTTTCTTATACATACACTTATATCTTGCTTACAGAAACACTTTTTGCAGAAAGTTCCTGATGTAAAGGGAAATTGATGCAGATGGCAACAACCTGAACTTATTAAATTTTATAACCTGGAAAGGTATGATGCAGCAATAAATGTTTTCCCTAACTGTGATTTGGGGGAGATACATTTTATATAGATTTTCAGTTAACCTTGACCTAGCAAACACTCAAATATGGATCTCAAGGGATAAATTCTTAAAAAAAAAAAAAAAAAATTGCCTTTAAACCGTGTTATGCAATTCATGAAACAGCATGAGCTCTGTAATAAACTGTATCATGCAACTCAGGAAATTCATGATACTGTGAAACCCAGTTCTCATCAACAGGAGAGAGTATCTGCAATGACATAGTAATTTATTGCATTTTAATATATAAATAACTGTTGAGTAAAAAATATTAAATGTAATTTGACAAAGTAAAAAATTGTATGCACCAAACTCAATTTAATTTAATTTTTCTCTATTACCCTTTTGTCACGAGTATTTCAAGAAGCTAGGCTGCATGGTTCATATATTTATTGTGACTGAAGCTCCACAAAATTGTTTCAATTGATGTGAACACTTAATCTGATGCTTTGGTTACATCTGTGATAGAATTGCTTTTACCTAGTTACTTTTGACAATGGCAAAAAAAAAAAAAAGCAAAGAATATAGAGTTTAAGGGAAATCTAACACTCAACTGTATTTTTGAAGTCTTGGTAATAAGTAGAAATAAAAGAACTCTGTTCATTTTTAGAGGTCCTTTTTTTCTGGTAGAAGCAAATTTTCCCCTTGAAGCTTCATTGCTTTTATGTATAAAGAAGGAATAAAGTAGATACTCCATAAGCCACAAACAAATGTGAGTTAGATTGTCTGAACTCCCTGAACTTCTGCCTATTTTCTGAAGGGAAAGGGTTTTGTCTACCTTTGTAAATGTTTATCTTTGGATGTCTGTGGGTTAGAAATGCTACACCTCTCCAAGATATAAGAGAATACATGGAGGTTTTTTTCCTCCTGGCATCGTCTGTGGAATCAGCTTTGTTAGGGAAAGTAATCCAGTGACAGCAATAGTCCATGACAGTTCGATTAATACTCAGTTCTTGATATTTCCACAATATTTCTGGCTCTCTATATTTTACTTACGAGTCTGTGTTGTTTGGGGACCATCAGAAATCTTTCTGATGTTGTTTAGCATCCACTTTTGCATTTTTACTTCTGTCTTATTGCTACATGAGACAATAAACAAATAAATAAATAAATAATGCTGCCATTTATCTAGTCATGTCAATAATGTGCTTTAAGATGAATGGTTAGAGTGAAATGAAGCTGTCTCATCAAATGTGTTTTTATACGTCTTTCAGGTAATTAAAAGAGCTAAATACCAGCCCCAGTGCTCAAGGACTCTCTGATTTGTGACTCTGAATCCATAAGACAGCAAATGATTTAATGTGAAATATAAATACTGAGAACCACAGGACTCACTTTAGCCATTAGAAAATTAACATTATTTGATACCATTCATAGTGTGAAAGGCTTAACTTCTCATCCTGCACCAATATCTGTGGTGCCTTCTGAGGAACACCTTCATAAGCAGAGTGATACACCTGGAGAAATGTGAGGTGTTGTCTCAAACTGCAATGTTTTTTAATTCTTTTTCCTCTTCTGTTTCTGTCTTATTTATATTTATCAAGATATTCCCAACTCAGTTGCCTCTGATGACTATTACTGTGATAGAGTTATTATAAAATAGAGAGCTGCAAATCATTTAGATCTTTGCTATCAAAGCCAAAATATTAAACCTTACCTCCCCTCCCTCAATTCACCCCTAACTCCCAAACCAAAAAAAGCCCACTAAAAAACAGGCAAAAGCAATTTGCTATATGCTTGAGTTAGGTATCCTAGTAAGATTGTTTGCTCTGTAAGGGAATTGTGCTTTCTTGAGGTAATTAGGTCCCAAGTTGATTTGCTCTGTTCTTTTTTACAGAATGTATTGCATTATTACCACTCGGAAGACAGAAAAGCCCTATGCAAAAGGCACCTTTCTCTAGCAAATGAATAAGCGGGTATTTTTTTGGATAGAGATGATGAAGAGAGCTTGCATTGACAGTGCCAGAAATTGAATTATAGCTTAGGAATTGAGAGGATATAACACCTCATCCTTGTTAGGAAGAACTCTGATTTTGCACCCTAATTTATTATTGCAGAATAATGTCTTTCCATCAGAACAGGGAAGAATTAAGTAACACAAAAGCAAAATGAGACCCTTGTTTAAGAAGGAGTCTCCACATCCTCTTTAGATAAGGATAGTTGTCCATAACTCCCTTCAATACACCACTGTTTAGATCTCAGTATGGCAGAGGCCTTGTCCCCGTGGCAGTGTTGCCTCAGAGGAAGGAGAGAGGTCTGACATACTCTCTTTTTCCTAACATCCTCATTGTCTAGCTGAAGGCAGCCCCTAACACACATTGCACTTCAGGAGTGCTGAACACTTGAGGAGAGAAGGAGATAGAGGAGCTCCCACAGGTGGTCTGAGTCACGCTGCATTTCCAGTCTGGAGGTGCCTAAGTATGTGCTCCCGAGACAAACAGATAGGGGAAACAACTGAGCCAGTGAAAATGAGGCTCCTTTTTTCTCTTTTGCTCAAAAAGGATTTTAAGAGGAGAAAACAATTTACAGTTCTAATGTAGATTCTTATCATAACTCCTTGGGCAGTTTACTGTAGTGATTAATATCTGTAGTGAGAAAAATCTGATGAATCCCATTATGAGAAAGAGGAAGGGAAATCTTCCTGGAGGAACCTGAATCACCCAACCATCCTGACCACAGCAGACACATAGAAAGGTTGTTCTCCTTAGAAGGGTGGACCTCCCAAGACACATGGAGACATAATAAGAACAGAACAGAATTAAAATAGAATTAGAATCATAGAATCAATTGGGTTGGAAAAGATCATTGAGTCCAACCATTAGCCCAGCACTGCCAAGTCCACCACTAAACCATGTCCCTAAGCGCCATATCTATACATCTTTTCAATACCTCCAAGGCTGGTTACTCAACCACTTCCCTGGGCAAGCCTTACTGTAAAGAAATTTTTCCTAATGCCAATCTAAACTTCCCCTTGTGCAATGTGGGGCCATTTTCTGGTCTTACCATTCGCGGCTTGGGAGAAGAGGCCAACTTCCACCTTACCATAACCTTCTTTCAGGTGGTTGTAGAGAGCAATAAAGACCCTCTTCAGCCTCCTTTTCTCCAGGCTGAACACCTCTCATCCCCCTTAGCTGCTCTTCATAAGACCTGTGCTCCAGACTTCACCAGCTCCGTTGCCTTCTCTGGACATACTCCAGTGTCTCAATATCTTTTTCCAAAACTGGACACAGCACTCAATGTCTGGCCTCACCAGTGCTGAGTACAGGGGAACAATTGCTGGCCTGGTCCTGCTGGCCAGGATGCCACTGGTCTTCTTGGCCATCTGGGCACACACACTGGCTGAGGTTCAGCTGCTGTGAGCCAGCACCAACAGGTTCTTTCACCCCAGGCAGATTTCCAGCCGCTCTGCCCCAAGGCTGTAGCACTACAGGGGGTACAAGGTCCAGAACTTTGCTCTGTTGAACCTAGTCTAATCAGCCTCAGTTCATCAATCCAACCTGTCCAGATCCCTCTGCAGAGCCTTCCTACCCTCCAGCAGATCAACACTCCTGCCCAGCTGGGTGTTATCTACAAAATGATTGAGGTTGCATGTAATTGCCTTGTGCAGGTCATTCATAAAGATATCAAGCAGGACTGGCCCCAATACTGACAGTCCTGGGGACACCATTTGTGACTGGCCATCTACTGGATGTAACTCCTTTCACCACCATTCTCTGGGCCCAGCCACCAAGCCAGATTTTTTCCCAGTGAAGAGTGCACCTGTCCAAGCCATGCGCAGCCAGGTTCTCCAGGAGCTGATGTGGGAAACACTGTCAAAGGCTTCACTGAAGTCCAGGTAGACAGTATCCACAGCCTGCTCCTCATTCACTAAGTGGATGATTTTGCCATAGAAAGATATCAACATGGCCAAGCAGGACTTGCCTTTCACAAACTCACACTGGCTGGGCCTAATCCCCTGGTTGTCCTGCATGTGCTGTGTGATAGCATTCAAGATAATCTGCTCCATACCCTTTCCCAGCACTGACAGGCCTGTAGGAACAGCCCAGCACTTGCACTTTCCCGTGGATCGTCCTTCCAGTCCTTCTTGTAGATGGGCATCGCATTTTTAAAGCTCCAGTCAAATGGGACCTCCCTAGTTAGTCAGGACTGCTCATTAAATGAAGGAAACTGACTCTCTGAGCACTTCCACCAGCTCCCTCAGTATAGCTGTGTGTATCCTATCCAGTCACATGGATTTGCATGTGTCTACGTGATGCAGCAAGTCACTGACTGTTTCCCTTGGATTAGGGGGCTTAAATCTGGTTCCCATCCAGGTCCTCCAGCCTGGGGACTGGTCATCCAGAGAACAACTCATTTTACTAATAAAGACTAGGGCAAAGTCATTAGGTACCTTGGCCTTTTCATCATCTTTTGTCACTGTGTTTCCCCCCATACCAAATAAAAGATGGAGATTCTCCTCAGCCCCCCTCCTGTTGTTAATGCATTTACAGGAAAAATAATATTGTCTTTTACTGCAGTTCTTTAATTGGGTGAGGAAAAGAAATCAATAAACATGTGAAAGGTTTATGTACCATGCAATTTTTTTCTATCTTAAAGATCATAAAGAACAGTGACAGGCTAACATTCTTCTGTTAGCAGCTTTGCACACTACACCTTGTTGCTCAGTAAAACCTAAAAAAAAAAAAACCAAAAAAAAGGTCATTCTGACTANACCAGTTGTGGGGGGAGGGGTTGTTTGGGTCCTATTCGGAGGCTCCCTCCCAAAATTTGCCCTAAACCGGGACAAGTGGGAGACTTAATATGCTGGAACTGAAATAGGACACAGCTTTGTTACCAGCTCAGAGAACAATGTATTTTAGTTCATCTGCATTATCTTTGTGAAGAAGTGGAGTAACATTTCATCATTTTGGCCCACAAGTCAGGTCAGCTTCCAGATTTCTTTCATACGCATTTCTACCTCTTTTTTGTATTGTGCTGTCCCTTAAATGATTATTTATTGGCACAAAAGGGTGTGGCCTTAAATTGATTAGGTAAGAATTGAATTTTCCTCCTAAGAAATTTTAAGTACAAATGAAAAACAGAAAATCATTAGAGAGCAAACTAACTTTCACTAAGGTGAATTAGATGTGTTATGCCCACAGATTCACCAAGCAGAGTGTTAGAAATTTCATTGAGTTTTCTGTTCCCTTTGGTATGAACAAACAAGACTAAGCAAAATCCTCAGGTAAAAAACTCATTCAATTCCTCAGGTAAAAAGTTCATTCTCTGCAAGAATTTTGCAAATTAAATAAAACCTTTCTTAAACCTGAGTGGAAAGCTTTTTTCATCTTCTTTTTGTACCTATTTGGGCATTTGAGAAGTAGGAACTCTGCCTTATTTGGTGCTTAAAAGATTCATGTGTTGTTTTCCCCTTTCTTCCAGTCTTTTGAGACTGTTTCACAAGACCTTTCGCATGACACGGTGTTGCAGATAAATATTCTCAAAGGTGTCTGTACCTGGGCAAGTTCCTGGTGCTAATTACACCCATGTGCCTTATTGCTGCTGTTGTGGAGCACACACATATTGCAACCCTTGTGAAGTCAAGCTGCAGTACTCACAGGATTAATCACATCTAACATTCAGCAGTCCAGGACAGAAATTATTGCAACAAATGCCTGTTAATATGTAAATGAGACCTCTCTTGCTTCAAGCATCATCCTGTAATTACCCAGCTGTTTCTCAAGTGTGATTTATTGAATCAGCAATTTATGAAGATGGAAGGGTATA
Organism: Donacobius atricapilla; assembly: GCA_013397315.1. Lineage (NCBI taxonomy): Eukaryota > Metazoa > Chordata > Aves > Passeriformes > Mimidae > Donacobius > Donacobius atricapilla. Next base: position 405,392 of record WBMY01009912.1, on the reverse strand, counting down.
ACTTAATTTTCTTGTGTAGCTTCATTAATGGTTAAGGGGTAGAAATATGCATTGTGTCACTACTCACGAATAGTATTTGTTAGCACTAGAAGTTGATATGGGTCATTTAATTTGTCTGTGCAAATTGACTTACACTGTGTTCTGAAATCAACAGCCCCTGAACAAGCTTGTCTCTCAAATGTTTCCTGCAGCGTTCCCGCTCATGGCTTGAGCATCTAAGCTTAAGGACAAGCTCTGAGAAAACAGCAACAGCTGGTGCTAAACAAAAATTAAATAGATTAATTGAGTAATCCCAATATTTGGTATTTAGTGAAGAACTGACGGCATTCCTTGTTACTATGGCGCTGCTGAACACGAAGTTAGATGAAAACTGTATGTATTTTAGAGGTCGAAACAACATATATAACCATCCAAATAAATGTGTACTGTAATTTCTTTCATGACTAAGAATATGTTAGGAATCTGAGTGCTGAAGAAAATAATTGATAGTGGTAATCACTAAAAGAGGCATAATATATACAGCTTTAATTCTTTCAGTTTCTTTGCACTGCTGAATATCTCAGTCATGAGAATAGTGGGGAATGCAAATTAAACTGAAAAGTCATGTTCTATAAACATTTGTTTTTTATATCACAGATATTGTATTTTAATAAGATTATTTTGTGTTTGAATCATTTTTCGTCACTTCAGTGTTCTCATTTCTATTCTAGATGACAGCAAATTTTTTTTCCCCATGGTTTCTCGGTTTACAGCTTTCTTCAATTTCTTTCTAAGATACTTTTGGCAACATTGTCTTGGTTTTTTGTGGTGAGGGTTTGGCAAGTATGTCTGTAAATGAAACTCTTCAGGCAAAGTGAAGGATGGCCTCCGAGTATTCTCTTGTGGTATTGATAAGCCCTTTGCACAGGAAAGCCAGATCTTCTAGAGGAAGTGTATGGGTGTGTTGTGGTTTTCTGTCCAAAATTTTTGGAACAAAAGCCTTCATGTTTGTTTGAAAGTGATAGGGCAGAGAAAGCTGAAGCAACTTCCTTGACCTTACAGGAATTTGTAATTGTAAAACCTACATACACAGGATTAAGCTATGAAAAACAAATTTCTTCATTATTTCCATCATAAATTACTTCTTCATTCCAAGAACCATGCCTTTGATTTACATAATACCAGATGTAGCTTTGAAGGTTTATTCCACAGAAAAAAAAGAAATGATGGAATCTGGCCTTAATTTATTTATAAAAATTTAAAACATATTTTAAGAAGGTATAAAGAAAAGTGAGCATGGTAATTAATCCCTGTCTTTGCTAAATACTGCTTGAAGTTTTAAAATGATTCTTGAAATCCAGAGAACTAAGTAGCAACTGATATTTCAGACCTCAGATCAGGGGAATGATTATTCTTTCCTTTCTGGTAAAGTCTTTTAAACCTCTGACTTTGTACTGGCAGTAGAAACACTCATTATGACATATAACAAAGAACTCTTTCTTTGAAAACATCTTATTAACTCACCAGCTGAGTTCGGTACCAAGTTTTGGAGTGTGGGAATAATGATAGCCAACTACTCAGCCTTGTGCTGTGGGTGCTATCCCCATGAGAAAGGTCGGGGAAGATGACAGGATGCCAGTTAATAATACACATCTAAAGCAATGATCCTCACAGGACCATCAAAACCTCAACAGTCTGTGGACAATTGTGTTTTGTCTTTTAAACCAAGCAGTGGCACTCAGGTTTGTATCATCACAAAAGAATAATATGAGATGGCATCAGAAAGACAGGTCTTCTGTTTTGCTTCTTTCAATTACTGACTAAGGAGAAAATGGCCTTTACTGATGTCTTAAACAATAATTGTTCTGGTTTTCATAAAGGATGACAGTGAAAAATGAGGGATAAGGAATTTGCTCAGAATTTTTTCCCTTAGAAAGACTTTTTCCTTGATTGGACTGAATGTGGAGCTCTGAAAACCACAACTATACGTATCTCTTCATTACGTGATGTATTGTAGTAGCACTACAATATTTTTATTGTCAGCACTGAGGAAGGTGGGAAGTAGAAGGGAGATAGAGATGTGCTGGGGAAGCTCAGCAATTGTGTAATGGGCCACACAGTCTCATGGTTATGCAAAGAGTTTATTTGAGACTGAAATTGAGATATGAAATCCCCTAATATATTCTTTAAAACCTAAACGCCCCTCTTTTCTTTATTCCTCATTCCCATCACTCATTTGAGCATCTTCTTCTGTCCCTTCCTAATGACTAGGACAGTGTTAGATCAGATCTTAGATATCAAGGAATGCAGATCCTTAGTAGGCTTCTTGGTCCCATACATCTCACCACTTTCTCTACTTGTTGCATGAGTGACACTTTACCAAATACAGTGCCAGCATGAGTGAAAGGTCTGGCCTACCTGAACTTGATGCAATTAAGAAACAGTGCTGCTTGAAAATTTACCAGACCAGATCCTAAAAGTAGAGAAGTGCCAGATGAGACATTGTAACTCCCTTCACAAGGGGTCAGTAGGCAGGACAGAGTTACCAATAAGTGAGGTTGTATTTTGTTCAGTCTAGGTACCACGACAATTTGATCTCCTTGGGTACCTGTACTGACCCCAGAGGGATTTGCTTTAGAGTGGAAACAGTCAGAGAGCAAAACGGTGCTGAAATCTCCTCCAGTTCCAATATCCTCTGCTTAGCTGCCCCCTTCTCCCATCTACCTGCAAAGTGGGATCCACCAGCACTCACGTGTGCAAGCACCTGGACCCCGCTTCAGCACTGGCAGGGGGAGGGAAACAGCACCAATTGCAAAGACAGGGTTCAAGACACTGCTTCAGACATCCTCCTGCAACACTGCTTGGACAGCCCTAGGAGCAGTAGGACAACAACCATAGAGCTAGCATTGCTATATGTTGCTAAGCATAGTGTCACTATCTGATAATTCTGTCATCCTGAAGTACAGTGGACAATTCAAATTGTGATATTCCTAGTATTCTTACAATACCATTGTCTATTATTATGCTGTTTCTAGCTTTGGCACTGGCTTGCCTGGGGAAAATTACACAATCTTTATGCTTCATTTTCCTCCATCAGGAAGCTAATATAATTGTAGAATTACATTATGTTACAGTGCTATGGGGACTTAATATGTCAAATCATGAAGCAGAACACCTGCCTCCAAGCAGAATAGTGCTGCATATCATAATCTCTTTCTCTTAGCTTTTACTGCCTCAGACATATTGCCCCTCCCACATAGCTTCTCTGCTACAGGACATACAAAGCTAGCTTGGATGTCCCGTTACCTATAGTCATCAGAATTCCAACAGTTTTCACAAAATCACAGAATATTCTGAGATGGGAGGGACCCACAAAGATAATGGAGTCCAACTCTTAAGTGAACGGCTCATATAGGGATCTAGCCTTTGACCATGGAGGACAATGTTAGAGTAATCCTCTAACTGGCTGAGCAATTATTTATTTCCAAGTAGATCGAATTGAGTGTTTGTTGGTGCAGAGGAGATGGTTGAGCACTAAGAGTCACAGGACTATGATAATGAACAAGAGAAGGCATGAGATTTGCAATTCTATCTTTCCATGTCAGTGTATTCACACAAAACCACACAAAACCCATAGCAGCATTATGTTACAATCCAAAGAGAGCTTTATTGGAGATAAACTGATAACAACTAACCTATGACCATAGGATATTGCTGAGATTATAACATCCAGGTCAACACAGTTTCTGCTTGCATTGTAGTCTCACCTCCCTCTCCTTTAAACCTCCATCTCAGCTTTTTCGCAAACTGAATTACTTCTAGCCCAAATGTGCTACCTTTACCTACACAGAAAGGTAGTAGGTTCTTCTCACCACCTTCACAATATGGGTGGGATGTTAAATTTCTTTAAACTGCCTAATCAGAATGCCAACCACACAATGCTGGACAGTACCGATTTTACCATAATGGCTGTAAATTCCCTATATGTAAAACTGAGAAGTCCTTGCCTTCCAGTCCTCTATAAAATATAGCAGATGTATAACAGGTATGAGGGCAGCTATCTCTTTAGAAAGCTAGTGGTAAAAGAATTTGTCTTCAACCATAATACCCGTGGCCTGCTCATCTTTATGAAATCATCTGAATGGATCTCCAGCTATCCTAAAGAATTTGGCTGTAGCTTGGGACTACTTCAAATACACAAAAATCTGATTGTTGACAGCTGAAAAATTTTACCCAGAAGACTCCTTTTGGAGTCTGCATGGCCAGGTTTTGGTAACAGGGGGGCTACAGAAGTGGTTTCTGTATGAAGCTACTCAAAGTTTATTCCATGTCCAGCAAAGCCAATGCCCAAACCAGCTACAAGATGGACATGCCACTTGCCAAGGCTGGGCAAATCAAACATGGTGGCAACACCTCTGTGATAACAGAAGAAGGAAATAAATGTTTATTGTGCAGATGAAATTCTGACCAGAGTAAGGTGAGAATGTGTAAGAGGAACAATTCTGCTGACACCAAAGTCAGTGGAGATGGAGGGGCAGGAGGCAATCCAGGCAACAGAGCTAAGGTTCCCCTGGAGCCGGTGGTACACACCATGGAGAGGCCCATGCAGCCCATGGAGGAGCACAGGGATGCAGAGATCCACCTGCCTGTGGAGGAGACCCAGCCCGGAGCAAGTAGATGCCTGAGAGGAGGCTCTGAACCCATAGGAAACCCATGCTGGAGAGCCTCCTATCAGGGACCTGTAGAGAGAGAATCCCATACTGGAGCAGGTTTCCTGGTAGAAATTTTGACCCCCATAGGGACCCACATTGGAGCAGGCTGTGCCTGAAGGACTACATCCCATGAAAGAGTGACCCATGTTCTGGCAGTCTGTGGAGGACTGTTGCCTGTGGAATGAACTTACATTGAAGTTCATGGAGGACTGTCTCTTTTGGGAGAGACCTCACACTGGAGTGGGGTAAGGACTCCTCTTCCTCAGCATTGGGAGAAACAACGGGTGATCATAACCCGCACTCCCTGTCTCCCATTGCTGCTGGCATGGGGTAGGTAGAGCTGGGAGGGAGGGAGGGAGAAGTGGGGAGAGGTGTTTTTAAAGTCTATTTTTACTTCTCATTTTCCCACTCTGATTTTGCCAGCAATAAATTCAACTAATGACTCCAATTCAAGTCTGTTTTGCCTGTGACAGTATTTAGTGAGTGATATGTCCCAGTCCTTACCTCAAGCCATGAACCCTTCATTGCATTTTCTCCCCACTGCTGAGCTGTGGGCAGAAGTGACAGAGAGGCTTTGGTGGCTGCCTGGTGTCCAGCCAGCACATACCTACTGCATGCATGGACCCACCTCTGATTTTGGTCACAGACAGTAAAAATGTGAAGACACATCACTGGTGTTACTCTAGGGATATTGCCTCACACTTACTTGCAACTAAGGAGTGTTTTGGTTTTGTGTTCCATTCTCTCAGATATCTCATATCCTATTATTCTGCTATCTGCAGGCAGGAAGAATTAGTGAAGAAATAGAATACCTGTGAATTCATCATTCCTGAGGGAAACACTTTTAGTTTTATTTTAGATATTACTCAGATATGTCATGGGATCAATGTCCTATGCAGATGGACTGTGCTAGCACGATACTGAGCAGATCTTGAAAAATCGCTGATAAAGAGAGCTCTTGAATCCTCCAAATTAGACTCATATATGCAGCCTGCCGCAAATGGCAAATTAAGAAAAAAGTGTAATACAGCATCAAACTAATGAGAACCCTAGAGTAGTGAATACAACCCATTTAAACCAAGGGGTCAATGGCAGTCACAGCTTTAATAATTCTAGAGACATTTAATATTGCACAGGGATAGAAAACATCTTCAGGAACTTGTCTTTTATCTTAAAGAAAACCAAAAACCCAACATAACTCCCAGAAACAGTGAAAGCCAGAGAAAAAACCTAATTTTCCCAGTAACAAGGAGAAGTAATGAGAACCCATTCCACTTCTAAAACTAATATAATGGGGAAATTTGACAACTTCTCTTCAGAAACAGGGAATTACAGAAAATTGTATTACATTACATTACATCATCACACATGAACCAGGGCCAAAATTATAACCTAGAACAAAACATAAAGAATGTTCTTCTTAAACTCTTTCAAAAATGATCCCTTGTCTTTCCAAGGTCAGTTTTGAGGATTGAAAGCAGATCACAGAGAAGGAAAAGCAGAACCTGGAAATCTTTCACATGCCCCACACCTTGTACATCCCTTGCGGGTATGTGGAATACCTGGAATATGCACTTTTAATCAGCATCTTGCAACTCTACTAGGCTGACTATCAAGCTGTGAAATAGAGGATCAAATTCTCAGAGGATCTTCCTCTCAAGAGGATCTCTGGCCAGATCCAGAATTATTAGTATGTTATTAGTTATTATGTAAGTAGTAATCACAAGATACAAAATACGTAAGTAAGGGAAACTGAAATTGAAACAGTTGATGGATGCTTTCCCATTTTACCCATTCTTTTCTCAGTATCCTATTTCAAACTGTATAAATTGAATAAAACAAAGCTTTATGCAAGAGATAATTCTAGTGTTGACTTCAAGTTCCCCCCTTCAGAGCTAGTACTATACCTGAAAGATAACAGAGATTTGTAAAAGTTGAAATCGTAAACTTAAATTTCACTTGAACATAAGATTCAAAACAAAAAGCAGGACTAAGGAAAAAAATTGCTATGTGTCTCCTTAAACATCCAAGTACTCTCGTTTGCTAATTTCAAATCTTGGTTGTTTGGAATCAAGCAGCAAAAGTGAAGTGCCCTCAGATTTTTTGTTAAGTTTTGACAGTCTGCTATCTCCAGGTGAACATATTTCACAACCCCCCCCCCCC
>WBMY01009912.1:381577-398531 GCA_013397315.1 Donacobius atricapilla | reverse complement strand
ACACCCCCCCCCCCCCCCGAATTATTATCCATCAATTCAGTACAAATATTTTTACATAAAATTAATATAATATCACCCTATTTTGTGAAGGATTTTTTTCCCCTGGTTTATTATTCTGTCTAAAGCTGATTCTTACAAGAACTGTGTTTAGTTCATTTCCTATTTGTCGGGAGTCCAGGGCATGTGGAAAAACCCCCTCAAACTGTCCTGGGGGGTCCAAGACCTTGGCTGGGACCCCAGAAAAGCACTGTCTTTGACATTAGTCCATGGGAAAAACTTCCAACATTCATAGATGAATTGAAAACAACAAAGATTTAAAATAAATAGTAGTTTACTTTTTCACAGGGTAAAAATTTGTAGTTTTGGGGTTTTAGGATGGAAGCAGATCAGAGCAAGATGGAGAATTTTGGGCGATGTCTCCTTCTTCTTCATCTACTCCATTTTCTGCTGCGACGGTGGCACAGAGACATTGGTAGAATGGATTTGATGTCTATTCATTTTGTGTCTAGAATAGGTAGCAGTTATTGGTGCAAAACTGTAAATATAGTACGCTTTAAGAGTCAATTGGGTTAGAAACTTTTAAAAACAACCTTGGACCCTCTGTTTGTGTTCTCGTAGCTGCATTTCTTTAGTGTGCTGAGTCTGCTGTAAGGCCTTGAGACAATACATAGAATAAACACTGTTGAAGACTGAAGCTACAGGTTCCATCTCATCTTTTAAATCCTGGTACAGGACTTTAAAAGGAAAAGACCCCTAATAAGGGGATTTATGGGGTGAAAATCCCATCACTTAACTTCATTAGCTGTCTAGAGTTTTTACTGTGTGTGAAATTCTTCTGGAGTTATAAATTTAAGTTACATATTTGCTTGAGAAAAAATTGCCCTTCTGCTTTCTGAAGGAAAGAAATGTAAGTTTCTGGTTTAACTAACCTGAGATTTTTTTACTGTTAATCAAACCGAGTGCATGGTTTCCTACAGAGTTTAACTGAGTCAGTCCACTTGAGCTTTGCCCTCACAAAAGAGCCTCTCTATTTATGTGAATCACAGAAGCAGTGACTTAAAGGACTTTTTTTGTCATTCTACGCAGTTTTCAGAATATCCTGTTGTGAGATCAAAATGAGCTGTTTAAAACAAAATCACAATTTAGTCTCTATTATACCACTGTTATAAAATGGTCCAAAAGGTGTTTTACACTTGCTTAAAAACTGACTAACAAAATTATCTTTTTTTGCCAAATGTTCCATGATTAAAGCAAACATTTAAAACTAGATGCTGTTTCAAGAGTATTTCCTGGAAGAACAAGAAATTTATTTTTCAAATGAAAATATTTCAGTTAGGACAATATCAGAAATCAATCCCCTCCCAATTAAATTTTTAAATTCATTGCTCAGTACTAAACCATTGTAATCCAAGAATCAAGAGGATTTAACCTTCAAGAAAGTAACTTACATGTTTCTACATTTTTGATACACGACCTTAAGCAGCAGAAAGTAAACTTTGTTGGTGTTTGCTACCACTCTTGAGGACATTTCAGGAACATTCCTTCTGCTAATACAGACTTTCTGCAATTTTTACTTGAACAGACGAGGATATTCAGAATATTAAGTACATCTCCAGTAACATAATATTGTAGATATGAGATACTCATATTTGACCCAAGGCTGGTATTCTTATTTTATATTTGACAGAAAGAGGATTGTTAGCAGAGGGGTATGAATCAAGCATACTTTCTCTAAATCCAGAAGGAAAAAGAGTGGCATGGTACTTTTGTTATTGAAGTCATGGTACTTTTGAGTTTTACCCAAAAAATGGCTAAATTTAAAGTTAATCCATGTTGTCCTGATGTTTGAAGCACCAAAGCACCATATTTGCATTTTTCACAGTAACCATACTGTTTATCCTATTCACCTCTGTATGCCTGTTCCAAGTACACTCAATCATCCACCTTTGAAGGTCCCCTGTAGACTTCCTAGAAGATACCTCCATTACCCACTTCCCTCAATTTGGCAAAGTAATTGTTGCCTATCAGTATAAGATTCTGATAGGTAAAGAGTGAGTTAGAGATAAAAGCAGAACTGAAAATTATGTTCTCATAGCACATAAAAATTTCTTTGAGCTCAAGACCTCCCTTTGTCAGATTTGGTTACTGCTCATCACAGCCACACAGGGAGATCACCTGAAAACATCTTATATATAACCAGGATAAAAAAAAAATGACACAACATAAAATCACCATACTCCTCTTAGTTCCCTGCAACCAAGTATCTCTTTCCCCTCTGCAACCCAAAAGTCGGCCTAACTCCTCAGGGGATGTCCCTTCCTTGCCGGGGCTGTGTGGGGAACTTGCACAGGGCAGAGGGTTGTGATCAGCTCAACATGTAAAATCTAAAGAACCTTTTTGGGTTTACCCAGAGTGAGCCTAGATGTGATCACAGCTACCATCCTTTTCTTGGGAAGAGGGAAAAAGGGAAGGAGAGGTTGATACCTGCCTGGGGTTTGCTCCAGCAAAAAGTGGGGGGTTTGATACTTCAGACATCAGCCCTGCAAGCCCACATGTGACAATATGGGCCTAAAGTGTCCCTTCTTTGTCTCTTGCTTTCTCTTCCTCACACGTATTATGTGTACTTGCAAATAAGACCCTAAGAGTTGACAGTCTGACACTTACAATGATCACTGAGGGAGCTTATTCATTCCTGTGCATATCATCTACCCTTATAATGGGTCATGAAAATACCACATTTATATTTTATAAAAAATTTAGGCAGGGTCTAGCCCTGTTTCTCCAAGAGTAAAATATTAATTGAGACTTTTTACTTGATGCGTCAGCATTGCTGATAAGGAAAAATGAAAAATAATCATTTAAGTTAAAAACGTCTTAAATTTTTAAGTATTTCAAGTGTTTTTCAATTTTTTATATTCAAGTATTTTGTGTTTTAAAAGTGCATTTCCTGCTTAAATCTGTCGTGAATATCTAAACCTACTGATATACATTGACATCTGACCATTTTATCCTTATTTCTGTGATAAATGATAAAATGTATTTGAACTATAATTTTATTTAATGAGTTGGGTTTGTTCAGATGCTTTTAATGGTAATCTATCTTAAACACGCTGAGAAAATACAGACCATAAACTCGAAGGACAAAATCGAATAGATGTTTTTGCTGGTAATTTTACAGGAAGGGAGAAAGTCCAGCCTCTTTCATTTTTATGTATAGGTTTTCATATTTGCTATGCAAAGACTGCAAGCATGTGGGCAGATAAAGAGGTTCTCAGAAAGGAATTTTCATTAAAACCAAAAAGGGAAATTATTAACATTTGTCAATAAACAACCGAAAGCCACTCTCTGCTGACCTTTCCGCTGTAACTGTGGTCCATGCTCTGAGGTTTTCTACTAGTGTTACTCTCCTTGTTGTGCTAATATTGAGTGTCAGAAGGGAACTGGTATGGCTTTGGCTATGTAAAAAGAGGGCACCTGAAATCATATAATGTTCTTCTCTCTCCCCCACAGCACTTCATGAAGAATGTAAGATATATGAGAAGCAAAGAGCCTGAAGCATCCTTTATGTAATATTAATTGAAAGAAAGGGCCAGCAAAGAAAAAAAAGCCCCTGCCATTATGTCCTAGTAAAGAGATGCAGATATTAACAATTCAGATCAAGGGATTACACCAAGAACTTTATAATTATCCTGTGCTTAATAAATCATCCGTGTCCCTGTACTATATGGCAATAGTACATATTGCAGCAAATTATAAGACATATTGTCACTCTGATTTTTCAGCCTTCTCTTCTGTTTAACAGTTTTTACAGTTAGATTGTTTCTCACGCATGGGTGCTGTAAACAGAGGCAATGTTTTCATTAAATCAAGGAAAAGTTTACATTCTTGTTCTCAGAGATATGGACAGCTGATGGACAGTTGTCTTGACCAATGGGATGGGGAGAGGTGTCAACCTTCTCCCCTAATCCCTGGCCTTTATAGAAATACTATAAAATAGAGTCAGATCTTCATAATAAATAGTTCATGCCTTCTCACCAAAGTGTGTGTGTGTGTGTGTCTGTCTGTGTGACGAACAGCGTCAACATATGAATGTAGATGAAAACCAGAATACAGGTGAAGGGTGAGTTTCTTGAGGTTTCAATGTGTTTGTGAATTACAGCACAGGCATGCGTTAGTACAAAGCTCACAAGTCCTCCTTCAGTGCTCATTCCTGATCTCTCACACCTCACCTTTCTCCCTGATGAGTTATTTCATGTCCAGTCTGGGTAAGCCCCTGTTTTTTATGCAGTCACACACAGAAATGGTGGGACTGCTGTCTGATTTTGGTTGGAGAAGGCTGAGCTGGAAACAGATATTTGGTGGTTGCAGTGTTCTGTTCCTATTCTTCCAATTAACCCCACGGGCTTATTTTTCACCACAGACAAGATTCTTATGCTGCGTGTTTCCTCCTGTGATCACCTGTGTTGTTGAAAACTGGGATCAGAGGTGAATTGAGGAAGCTGGGGCCTGACAGACTGCTGTCAATCTCAGCTGTACACATATGGTTCAAATGGCACCATGCTGGACCACTCTTTATGCAACTAGCATCCTTCCCAGATTCAAGTGACACCTTCTGAGTGAATCTCCTAACCACTTCTTCTGCTTCACTCTGCCTTCACAAGCGCATTCCACTTCAGCTGCCACAGCATTTTTTTCTTGTGAAAGTTTAAAATCTCTTCCCTCTGAATTCCAGGTTCTGATTCTACCCCTTTTAGCCATCGTTCCTGTATTCATGTATTGATTACACATATAGTCATGACATTCTTATATCTAGTGTAAACCCTAGTAGTTATCAATGTTTTCTCCTACCAGAGAAAATGATTTTAAAATTTTTGTGAATGTTCTAAGTCAAGCACCACAGGAACCACTGGCATCCAGTGATAACTTGGTAGGTTTAGAGGTGTTTTGCCCAAACAGTGCTGGGATACTTCAGTTTTATGAGTGGTAATTGCTAAAATAATAATCTTGGCTGGCAGTGACTGAGATATGAATTTACATTCAATGAAATATGTGGTTTTAGTTTTAAGCATAACTTTCATATTCTCACCTGTTTTATAAAACATATGAGAAATGGATAACTAAACTAACTTGCGGATGCAAACAAAAATGATAGTCCAGAAGCATCCTTTCTGTACACATAACAGCCAAGAAAAGCAAAGTAGTTTGCAAAATTAATGACAGAATATGCAAAATTTCTAACCTCCCTACAGTGTATAGGTGGTGAAAATGATCACCAAAATAAGTCAGAAAATTCTACATAAAGTTTATGTATTGTAGGCACACAAGTCATAGACCAAATTCACATCTTTTGCCTCAGCTGTTGGTTCAGGTGAGGAACTTGCTGCCTCTTTTATAAGGATGACATCTGAATAGGACAGTAGAACAGAAAAAGCTTTCCCTTTATTGATATTATTATTGATTATTGATTATTGATCAATAATCAATATAATAATATAATAATAATTATTATATTGATTATTACAATATGATACCATTATTGATTATTATATATTATTATTGATTATTATTGATTATTATTTATAAGACCATTGCCTCTTATACAGATACTCATTAAGTCATTAAGTGGATTCCTTTTTTCAGCAGGTTTGGGTTTTTTCCTGCAAGGAGTGGGCATTCTGACGTTTTGAAATACACTGACAAGATAATTGTAAATCCTTAGCCTGAAACAGAATACTGAATGTGAGCCCAGCATTAAATCACTGTATATCCTAGGCTGCTAACAAGCTCTATAGCATCATGACAAGTATGGATGAAACATGCAACATCTAATTCATCGCTTCAGTACTTACAATAAATATGCCTGTAATTTTAAAATGTTAGCAGCAAATGCATAATGTGACATATAATGCTATAAACTTTTATCTCCTGGGAGGATGCAGATTTCAGGCAAAGTTCGCAAAGAAAATCCATGTATTAAAACATATTTTGCAGAAAACACACTAATCACAAGAGAAGAGAAGAGAAGAGAAGAGAAGAGAAGAGAAGAGAAGAGAAGAGAAGAGAAGAGAAGAGAAGAGAAGAGAAAGTGAAGAAAAAGAAAAGTGAAGAAAAAGAAAAGTGAAGAAAAGAGAAGAAAAGAGAAGAAAAGAGAAGAAAAGAGAAGAAAAGAAAACTCAGCATCCTGGCATTTGGTGATGTTATTTCTGAATACCTGGATGTTGTCAAAGAGCCCAACATAAGGTTTCATGTCTGTTCAGGGCCTCAGTAGTGAAGTCAATGGGGTTGTTCATGTACCCTTAAGGCCCATGCAAAATCCTAGAGCTATGCAAATTGCAGAGTTCACGTTTATGGATTAGTCTCTGGGAAAGACTGAAATGTTATGGTTAACGGCTTAAACATTGTTAAAATCATGGAAGGACTTTTATCCATGGTAGCAAACTGTGCAAAGAAGCAACTGCTCATCTGTGACCACCAAAGCCCACCCCTCCCTGAGTATGATTCCTGAGGGGAACTGGGCTGTGTGTTAAGCCTCTTGATGGGAACCTGAGATAAATAAAATAAAATAAAATAAAATAAAATAAAATAAAATAAAATAAAATAAAATAAAATAAAAGTGGCACTATTGTCTACATACTTCACATCTATGGAGAAGTAAACAAGCCTGGGGGGAGTAGAATGTATCAACAAAGGAGGCCATTCCCAGCAGATGTGTTGAAAACCAGCTCTAGCTGAGGGGAAGACCATAGCCCACAGGCCCATTTGCTGAGGCCAGGTATGAATCCCCAGGAGGAGGTGAATGTTTCAGTGTATAACGACAAACTTCTGCCCTGAGGAGTGAACTGTCACCACCTGGAGGCTACAAGCCAGGGATTGAGGTCAGTGGAGGCAAATCCTGCAGGGTGGGCTGGTGCTTTCTATCATGGTAATCGTCCTTCCTTACGCAGCTCACTCAGATGTAAAACTTCTCCTCTTTTGCCCTGGGAAGGTTGGATGGGGCATAAATGGCTCAACTGTGCTGACATCAGAGGCAGCTGTCTTGTCTGAGAAGGTGTCCAAAACCATCAAATACCCCCAAAGTACCTCCAGACTCATTTCTGAGGCCTTCCACCAAAGGACTGAAAGACACAGGCACACACACACATACACATACACACATAAGGTACCAAGAAGTTCCCACCTGAGCCTTAGCACATTTTAATCCATCAGACTTTGCATTTTGTGGGCCTTTTTCCCACCTGACAGAACAAGATGGCAATCATCTCTTCAACCCATGGACGTCTAAGGGCAACAATCAAGCCTCATGTCGGTCAATAGGTGGTGATCCATGTACCATTCTACTCTTATCCTTTCTTTTTATTCTTTTCTTTTTTCTTACACATTTTCTAAATAATACCTTTATGCTTTCATGTTGCCATATTACTATATATAATAATAACAAAAATGGCTACATACCTGCTTTTCATTGAAACCGAATTGTTCCGAAATGAGCCCTGCATATGCATATTCACAAACACCCATCAGTCAGTGTCATTTCACTCTAATCTGCCTCAAGGAACCTATTACCAAGAACCTGGATTGCTCTTGCCTTCCTGGGGAAGTCTCCACTTTCACATATTACTGACTGAAATTGTTATATTTTACAGGAAGACATAAAAAAATCTGTTTGGTTGTCATTAGGTGTCCTTTCATAGATTAATAAGTTTATCTGCATGAATAGTAAAATGACACACAGAAAAAAACCCCAAGAAATGAAGTGTCATGCAAAATTGCATTTTAGTTTATTCATTTTAGCTTAGAGCTAGTATACAGTAATATGAAGATGTTTTCTCCTATTATCTGGCTTTTGGAATGGAGACAAAATTCTCTTTTATAACTTTCTGGTGTTCCTTACTTTATGTGTTTGAAATTATCCCAGTAATTAAATGAAACAATGCAGTTAAGGGAAAGGAGATGCAATAGAGTGAGGTCTCCTTAAGGGAACACAGTGAGGGAGGATTCATTGATGGCCTTTTTTTTTTTTTTTCTTTTTTTTTTTTTTTTTGCCTGGCTTTACTCAAGTTGACAGGAGACCCTGAGATCAAAGGCAATACTAAATATTAATGAATGCAGAAGTGTCAGAAAAGGAGGTGAGAGAAACTGATTGTCAGCAGCTGAAGACGCAAATGAATTCAGAAGGAAGTTGAACACATGAACACAACAGAAGACTAGCTTTTTTTTCAAGTCCAGAAAGAAAAGAAAACAGGGATGATGGGAGTCGGCCAGAACTTGGAAATAAGAGCAAGAGTTAGGACAGTTGTGAATATATACACTTTTTAATCATTTTTCTATGTGTAAAATATATTTTTGAATTAATAAAAATAATAGGAAGGCTTTGAAAATGATCTGAATAAAAACATATGAGTGAATAAGGCAAAACTTTTAAAAAAGCCAGAGAGATGCAGGTAATACATACTCAAATCATGGCTTTTCCTTTAATCTGGATAAGGAAACTGGAGGTGAAGCTGAAGGAAGTAAATTTTACCAAAAAGAAAACCTCTAGAAGAGAAAGATATGTTTATAAAAGCCAAAATAAAAATAAAAAATAAAAATAATCATTTTTAAATAAAGCTTTTAGCAGAAAGAAAACAGCCAGAATTGGAGAATTTGGATCCCCAAAATTTTCAGGAACTAAAATAAGGGCAAATTAAAATAAGGAAAAGAAATTGGTTAGTAAGTAATGCTAGCAGATGAAAACAGCAACCAGTTGTAGATGGCCCTGTTTGAGCAGGGGGATTGGCTTGGATGACCTCCAGAGAACCCTTTCAAACTCAGCCATTCTGTACTTCTGTGATATGGTCAACGTAACCCTTACTTGTAAGGAGTCAAACCTCCATTCTCAAAACCTTTCCACATTTGGAAACATAAGAAGAAATCCAAACAGCACAATGGCTCACAAGAGCAGAGGTTGCTGGGGAAAGCATGTGGTTTCCAGAGCCAGGGGCAGGAATGACAGACAGCCTTTTATTATGCAACACCTCCATAAGGATTTTACAATCATCTTTTTAGTGTCTTTGCTGGGGTAAACATAATGGTACACCCTAAAACCTTTCACACAGGTCTGTGGATATAAAGAGGCATTTACCATCCCACAGTTGAAATTTGTCCACCTTATGGTGCTTGAAATGTGGTTGTCATAAAAAAGAATCAGAACAAGTTAGCTTCAAAGCCAGGGTATTTTTGCAGGGCCAAGAGCAGTATCCTGAGAGTGGCACTGGAAACATGGTGCACTCCCAGGTGCGACTGCATTCGTTGGCAGCTGTAGTCATGTGCTTTATTTCACTTTTTGGCTTTGCAGAGGTTCACTTCAGGAATGCCATCTCCAAAGTAAACACGATGCCCAGAATATAAGTTTTAGAGGACGAGCAGGTGCAGTGCTGGTGCAGCTGGGGGAGGCAGGCAGATGGCAGCTCAGCACCCCACCAGCACCCACCTTTTGTCCTGGTCTGCTCAGGGTACATCTCTAACACACCCCATGACCAGCACATCATCCTGCCAAGCCTGTTTTACTGCATCTGAATGTATCTGCAGAACACTGTACCGTACTGTGTCACCTACACTGACGTTTTCCACACAGCTGGTGTGTGTTCATTCGCACAGGAGACAACTGGGGGCTGAATCACATGTACCCTCCAGCCATGGATAGCTTGGTGCAGCAATTAAGCCAGGAGTTTATTTATGTAGTTCTGAGATCATCATCCTTAATCTACCATACCTGACAGTAATCATAGATCCCATGACAAATGTTGCCCAAGTACAACTCTATAAACAAAAGTTACAAATAAGGCTACAATTCTCATTAACTTGTTTTTTTCAGAGAGAATTTCTTAATTTCTGATTCCCTCAGATAATACATGCAAACTCTAACCAGATTTTGTGAATAGATGCATAATTTACAACTAAATTATAATTAAGGGAGTTAGGACTCATCTGACAAGAATGAATTTACAGAAATGAAAATATAATTTTATCAAGTATACACAGTCACAAAGCCACTTCCAGTTACCCATATGAGTCAGATGTTGACACAGATTATATTTTCATTCATTACCATTACACCTTCTCTCTCCCTTGAATCCCCTTGTCTGGTTCCTAAGCAACCACAACAAGGCTCCTCTTCAAAGAGAACTTACAGCCATGACCCCAGAATGGGATTCCTTTAGGTAGATCAGCAGTGGTCCTAGAAATTTCAAATGCCTGCCACAGAATCCCATAAGGAATGGAGTACGTTGCATTAAAAGCATAAAACAGAGACATCAACGCTCAGAAAGAAACTAAATCCAGAGACCTTTCCTAAATGATGCAGCTGAAATAATTGGATAGGTTGTTATCTCTTGTACTTAACTTTGTGATATTCCAGACTAAAAATGACAACTCATTTCTTTGTCATTTAATCACTAGATCAGCAAGTGACTGTTCAATTGAAAACTAGCTGTATAGAAAGATAATTATTTCAATGATTGTTAGGAAGGCAGATCATTGAAAATTATTAAAATCTTTATTCCAAAACTGTCAGTGACCTCCAGTTAGGGTATGGAATAATTACTTTCACCCCTCATGTCTCAGTTTGCTATCTAAAAGTAAAATACAACATTTTCCTGCCTCATAAGGATTTTTTTTAATAGCTGTCCTTAAAATCCTTGAAGTTTCTTAGATAAAGAATGAGATGCATATGAAAACCTACAAATGAGAAATGTTAGCAAAATGACCATACTTGATCTTTTTTCTTTTTACTTAATGCACAGATTTCATGTTAAGCAAGGACAGAAAAATTTAGTCTTCTTTCTCTAAAAATGAAATTAAATTAATTTTGCTTTGAAATTTCAAATTAAATAAAGTACTATTTACCATGATGAGAGAAGGCCAAGCCTAGCTTTCACAGAGTCTTCTTTCCTTCAAAAGTATTCTTTTATAGACTAAATGCCAAAATCAGCATTAGCACCTGTAAAACAAGTGATTACTGATTGTAGGTCCTTCCTTCTGCAATCAGAAAGGTTGTCATAATTCCACTTTGAAAGCCAAAAAACATCCTCTGTTTCCAAGCATATCACTAAAGCCTATACCTGATGTCTTCAGCAACAGCTCATGCCACTAAGGTCCTGTACCATGATTAGTTATGTCACTGGGCATTCCTGCTAAGTTTGTCTGACCATAGTGATTCTAAGGTTTCAATAGTTTCACTAAGAGAAAAACATTGCTAAGATTTCAACAAACCTCCTGTAGCAGACGCCTAGAATAACACTTGGTCTTAGTAACCAGCATTGTTTGGCAACAAGGTCTCAGACAAACAAGGAACTTGCCACGACAAAGAAGGTGTTCCAAATTTTGGAAAAATGAACTTATGAATCTTATAAATGACATTTCTGAAAAAAACCCAAAACAACAAAAAGACAACCATCAAACCACATACTGGATTTCTCTTTTCCCTTCTTTTCCTGGAATGAGATACTACATGTGATTTTGGATTGAGTAGTAGTAGTAAATGTAATTTTATCTACTAATGTGTCTCACTGTAGCCTTTCAGAATAACAAAGCAATAAGTAGAAAGTGTTTGTCATCTTTATATTATAATAAGGTTTCTTCATGCCTTGCTGTCATTCTGGTTTTCAGATTGGTGGTGGACGCATAAACGCTGTAATAATGCCTACATTACATTACACTACATTATATTCCTATAATATTAGTTTAAAGAGAGATAGAAAGGCCTTTTAGGCTCTGAAGTTTCAATTTAAAGTAATTTTCCTCCTTTTGTCTTGGTCCTCAATCTGTTCATTGAATCATCTTTTCTTTCATTTTTTTCATTTCAGAGCCCCAGTTGTTTTGGTTTTTTAATACTAGTAATCATCATGGATAATATTTCACTTTACTAATGGGGCTTCCAATTTGGGCCCTCATCCAAATTTCTCTTTCTGTTATTCTCTGATCTGATATTTCCTTTATTAGTCAACTGATGTTGATATTCCTGCAAATCGAAGTCTATATAGCTTTCTGTGGCTAGACAAATCAGCATATTTCCTTTATAACCAGTCTTTTAGCACTGCAGCCGGGAGAAGTTTTGCTGTTGTTTACATAAGAAACAGCTTTCAGACACTTATTTTTATTTTGGAGTCATCAATGTCCACTCGTATTTTAATGTTATATGTGGGGTAGGAGAACTTTGAGCTCAAGTGCATGACCTTGGAAGAGACTTAAAAGTCATAATTGTCTGAAACACTCTTAGGTTCACCAAAGGAAGACCAGAAGA
Source organism: Donacobius atricapilla (assembly GCA_013397315.1). NCBI lineage: Eukaryota > Metazoa > Chordata > Aves > Passeriformes > Mimidae > Donacobius > Donacobius atricapilla. The sequence goes on along the minus strand of WBMY01009912.1, from coordinate 386,251 downwards.
AGAGGACTAATGGGATGCCATCAGAATCCATGTAGTGGTGATATCTTTCTATTTAGTCTATCTCTCTCACTCTTTTTCTCTCCCTTCCCTCCTTTTCCTATTTCTTTCTCTCTCTCTAACTCACATGATTAAACAAAATCTATAATATTGACTTCAGCATATGGTTTTGTTTGTACTTTAATTCACGTATAGGCATCTCTTTAATAATCATAATACCTGGATCTTAGCACACCTCTGATTTTCTATGACACCCATTTTACTGACTTATATTTGTTTTGATAATGTTTTTCTCTATTTCCTTGGTATTTTGCATTTCCTGAAATATCCAAATCTGTTTAGCAGTGGATCATCATGTTTTTGAAGTATTTGGCTACCACACTGGAGGAGTTAAGATTGATCCTATCATTTATGCTTCTTTTAGGCACTTGTTTTCATTATTACTTTTCACATCCCTCACTGTCTAAGGAGAAATGTGAATCAATCTATATGGAGTACCAAGCAAAATCAGCAAGATTGCTTCAGCAAGCCAAGCTATTTATGAAATCCCTACACAACATTATGTTATGCCCACACTGACATTTCCCACATATCCAAATGCAACAACACAGCCCTTTCCTGGAGACCGTGCTTGAATCAAACTCATGTCATGTCCAAAAATGAAAACATTCCAAGGAATCTAGATCCCATGAGCTTATAGATGATATAGAACACCTCCCTTTGAACCTCAAGAAATAAAACACATATTAAAACCCCATTATCCTTATATCCATGTCCTAGCTTCAGCTGGGATAGAGTTACTTTTCTTTCTGGTAGCTTCCTGGAAGAGTGATGTATTTCAGATTTAGCATTACAGCAATGTTCATAATGTTTTAGTTGTTGCTGACTAATTCCTACACTAAGTGAAGGACTTTTCAGCTTCTCATGCTGACCCATCAGCGAGGAGGTTGGGGGTGCACCGAGAATTGGGATGGGACAGAGATGAGACAGCTGACCCTAACCAGCCAAAGGGGTATTCCATATCATATGGTGATTAGCTACATGCCAGGTTAAACCACAGCAGTTCTCCACCGAGTCTCATTGTGCTATTTTATCTCTATACTTATGTCTCTCTTCTATGAATACATAATTTTATTTATTTATTTGACAAAAAAAAGGTTACCTTTTATTACAGTATTCACAGCCCAAGAGATTTGACAGCTCTGGTATTTAATTTGTTTGTTATACTCCAGAAAGCGTCACAATAGACTTCAAAATTACCTAGACTAAGGCAGCAACAGAGAGATGGGAAATTTGAAATCCAGATGCTGGATCATTTTAAATGCTCAGCTGTCCTGAATCATGCTGCTTCCTTTAGGTATGCAACTATTGTAAGCATAACCATGCACTATCAGTAATTGGTTAGTTAAGACAAATTCAGCTTTCATACAGACAGCAAAGAAGGGACAGTCAAGAAAAGATACTTCTAAGGGCACAATGCTGAGCAGTGATACTAGACTTTATGATGACCAGGCATGCCACCTTGCTCCTAAATGGAATATAAAGATGTGAATGAAACTATGCAATGCATGCTTATTGGAGACAATACCCGTACATTCAATTATCATGCAGCCTACCAAATTAGTTAAAGTTCATGTTGGAGTTTCCAGGATTCTGCCCACTAGGACAGACATCCACGTATGGCTGAACACCATTGCGTTTCCCAGTTTCCACTGGTTACTGGAAATGTATGACAGATGGCAACTTTTAGTGAAATATGAACTGCCTTTCCCTGGTTTTAGCAGGTTGTTATGCCTACATGTAAAGTAGTGATCAAAGTTATACCTTGCTGACAAATATATATCATGATCCTAGCCATGATATCCTGAGATACCTATAAGAGCCTCTTAGCTGACGTAAAATGAGTATTCCAAGTGAATTCAACAACAGTTCCCATATTGTCTATACCTCACATAGAGGAGATGCATAGATATTTACTTCTAAAAATGCAAATCCAGAAAAAGTGTTCAAGATACATAATTTTGCAAACATAATTGTTATTTCATAACCTGTGAGCCCCAGAGAAGTAGAAAACATATTTTAAATTAAAACAACGCCTTCTTCCAAATGGAGAAAAAGAAATATATGATATTCTTTATTATTTATTTACCAAAATTAAAATTTCCAACTTTGGAGGACTGGGGGAGTAAAATCATTATGAGCATGATCTTCTGTTGGGATTATAGCAATCAATTTAAGACTTCTTCATTTTTATGGAGTTTGAAGCAAGATGAATTTTGGCTCATAATTGTAGGGATCTAACAATGCCTACTCCTGAGAAGGAAATTTTAAAAACCTAGTCAATCTTAGACTGTGTTTTTCACTTACTAGTACAAAAACAGTCCTAGCTCCTTAGAAGCTCAGAGTTTGTAATATCAGATATATGATACCCTTTTCAACAGTCTGGAGAGGAGAAACAGTGTGACTTGGCTTGTTTCACTTTATTAGTAGTTTGTCTCCTTCTACACTCCCAGCACAATGCATTTTCTCCCTCTTATGTCATTGCTTGAAACAAGTGGAAAATTTACTTTGTCCAAGCATGAACAAACTGAGTACCATGTTTCACTTTTTATGAAGTGCAACTTTTTACAAAATTCCCATAACTATTCATGCAGCCCAGCAAAACAACCCTGAAAGATATGCATTTCTTATCTTAAGATCACCCTTAATTGTTTCAGCCAGATTTAGAAAACCCAGGCTTGAAGAAATGAACAGATATTTTTATTTTGCTTCTCTTCCCCAAGAAATAAAAACTATTAAAATCCATAAAAATGATTGTTGTAAAATGTAGAAATACTCACCCCCTAGTGTTCTCAAATTTCCTAGAAACAGCTGGATTTCTTCTCATTTAACTTGGAATTCCAACTGTGTAGTTTCACTGAATTTAGCAGACTTATGCTACCTGTCAGAGGAAAATGATTAAAGATTGGGGGTTTTTTTGTGTGGTGCATGCAAATAATACTAAAAGTGCAAATTTGAAAATATAAATCTCATTCTTTCAAAAATTATTTGGTAAAATTGAGAATAAGGAAAGCATTGTCTCACAGATAGGAAGAAAAATTCAAAAGAGATCACAGAAAATTATTGGATTTTCATTTTTTAAAGAAAAATCAGGGCAGACTTTTTCACAGAAGTATTTTTCCTAGTATTTGCTATGCCAACAATCTCTCCTTTGAAATCTGATCACAATAATTCACAGTGAAGTGTTCAGTATGCAGGTTTGGCAAACGTCAGCTTTCTGACTTTACTAGGAAAGAAAAGGATTATATACTCTTGGAAAAATATATCCTTGTTATCACGATAAGTCTTACTTGTTTAAAATTACCAGTATCTCCTTCGTAGTAGTAGTAATTTCTAGATGGCTTGTACAATCTGCAGAGATTTGAGAGACATAACTGGGAACTTAATGACTGACAGGAAATCAATGAGGGTTAAGAACAAACAGAAAGAAGAAAAGAAAATGAGTGTGTGCTAGGGGAGGCAGGGGTTGCACTGTTGACAACTCCAGGAACAGGAATAGGACAATCATAACTTACTGAAAAAATTTTCTTTGCTTGGCCTTTTGTATTACTTAGTGCATTTACAAAAGTTGCTAATTTCTGAGTAAAAATCTATCTGATTTTGGTTGTTGTTGTTGAGGCATTGCCAGCCTCTGTCCTCAGCACATTTAGAGGCCAGAGAGTTTATGTGCCTTCTGTTTAAGATCTGATGATATGATCTTAATTATGTTTGAGGCAATTGTGATCTTTAAGTCTCCTACAACTTCAGAAGCCCAAACACATAATCACAACACAGTAAGTTACTTCAAAGGCCAGACCTGAGAAGGTCCAGAACAAGGCAACGCTTGCAATATATGGCATACATGTTTTGTTTTCACTCTGGGAGCAATAGAAGCTTATCCCAGCCTGGGTGTTTGCTTGCATTTGCTACACAAGGGTGGTAGGTTAGTATATGTTCCTAAAAGATCAGCAAGAAATTCGTGGCTTGCTGAGTGACTGCTGGATGAAATACCTTGATTTGTGCTGTTCAAGACACCAGACTCGATGATCACTATGATTGCTTCTGTTCTTAAAATCTAAAAACTTTTTTAAACAAAATGAATTCAATAAATGCAACATGAGGGAAAACTTTTCAGTCTGACTCAGCTTAATGACTCTACTGTCTTAACTACTTAGGGGAAATCAAGTAAGTGGAGTGCAGTGACTAAAACAAATCCCTGATGCAACTTTTACAATATCTGTATAGAAAACAATGTATACTATCAGTTTTGCTACTGTTTTTACTGTTTTTTCAGTAGGAATGGATGCACATCTTAGTGCACTCATTTGCTTTCTTCATAAAAGAATTTTAAATAGGAAAAGCAGATAGTTAAAAATATCGCTGAAATCTCATTTAAATTTGAGAAAAAAAGTGCTTAACACTGAACATTTTTTCTTGAATATTCTACAATGCAAAAGATCAAATTCTATATTGTGTATGTTATTTCAAGGAGGTGATATGGCAGTTGCCATGGCAACAAGACTTTTTAAAAAGCTCAAATAAAGGATGTTGCTGACATGACCCATTGTAACAATAACTCACATGACCATGAGACTCAGAAAGATAAGATAACCTAGGGAAAAAAAAAAAAAAAAAAAA
>WBMY01009912.1:350235-381558 GCA_013397315.1 Donacobius atricapilla | reverse complement strand
AAAAAAAAAGGAAAAAAACCCCCTAGAGTTGTATCTTTTAAAGAATTTTTTTCTCTCTCTTTTCCATAAATGTAAATAAGCACATTTTGCAAATACCTTCCAGATTTGGAAGCAAATATATGACTGCAACTCTTATTTTAATGATAATAAGCAACCAAATACCATGTTGTGTTCATTTAGTTCAGGTGAGGATTCATCTTATATTCACAGCAGAGTGGATTTTTTTGTTTAGGAGCAGAATTTAGGAGACAAGCAGAGCAGTGTGAGGGAATATGGGTCTGCAAGGGTGTGTATGCCTTGAAAACAGGACCCTGCCATGTGCTGCAAAACACGAGAGAGCTTTTGATGCACGAGGCTACAACAATGCACCAAGCTCTGCAGCTGAGCAGAGAGCGCTCATCTCTGAGTGTGAAGCCCTGGTGCATAGGAGCACAAACATCCTTCCTCCATAACCAGCTCCCAGCCCACGGCTGTTTTTGGTGCTGGGGAAACAGGGGTGCTGACCTCTGCTGCTGATGGATGATTGATCTTATTTCCTACACTTTCTTCCGCAGCTGAACTTTTACCCGAAGGTCTGTTCTGCCACTGCTCATGAAGAATTTACAACCTGTGAGTAAGCAACCTGTAGCTGTTGCAAGAAAACTATATAAAAAAAAAATACTTCATGAAATGCAGCAAAAAGCACAATCCAGTGATCAGTAAGAAGTTATGAAGTCCACATGTAAAGATCACCTATGTTAACCAACAGCAGTTGCACGAAGCATTCATACTGATCCACAGAAATAATATCTCAGCAAAGTTCCATAAGTCTGTTATGGATACACAGATTGGGTAACAGATTGGGACTGTCGGTATGATCAGACAGCAAACATACCTCACCAGGGCAGCCTGCATCCCTTTGCTCTGATCCAGGTACCTTTCCTTTGCTGCAGGAACCATCAACAAGGTTTGCCAGCAATCCCAAAAGTTTTGCTGCCTTGATGAGTACCTAGTTTCTTTCTCCTTGATTCATTTTGATGAGAGCAATTTCTTAACAATTAACATTTCAGATCACCATTGATATATGATGGCAGTGGAGTTCTTAAATATGCATATATATTTATATCTGTACACAGGCACACAAATATTTATATGCAAGTATGCGTCAAGAGACAATTTTTTGATTCATTCATTCATACATTCATACATTCATTTTCATATTATAAGAAAAGAATCTGTGATCTGTCAAATAGAAGTTTCCCAGACACCCTTCCAATATTGTAAAATTTGATACATATTTTCTCTATTATGTGACTGGATGGTAAAAAGAAAAATGAATGATCACATTAACTTTAGTATTTCATTCTTTTATGTTGGGGTTTTTTTTTTCAAACACCAGACCAGTTAATCACTCTTTATAATTTTTTTGAATATTAAGCAATTGAAATCCCTAGATAATCCAGCTGCCCATTACAAAAATTATATTTGACATATGTTTGAATGAGTTCATAGAATCATAGAATATCTTGAGTTAGAAGGAATTCACAAGGATCATCAAGTCCAACTCCTGGCTCAGCACAGGCCAGCCCCAACAATCACACTATGTGCCTGAGAGCATTTTCCAAATGTTTCTTGGACTCTGGCAGACTGGTGCTGTGACCACTTCCCTGGGGAACCTGTTCCAGCTATTAAAGTTAATGTGACTAAAACAAAAATGCAATTAAAGAAGAGGCAGTCTGTAGTTCACATAAAAAGAAGAATCAAAAGCTTAGATTCCTTGAAAAAAGTTGTGACATGCTAGGGTTTTCATACTATACATGTTAAGACATACTATGGTTTTCATACCATAAGTACAAAAATATAAAACTGAATCTCATATGCATACGGGGATGCTGAGAGGCATTTCTCATGAGAGTAAGGTTTTGAAGCAAGTGAACACAGCCAGGTGCTCAGCCATAGGACCTTTACAAATGTCTCTCTTCCCCTTCTTCGAGTGCAAGGAGAGCTATGATGGAGTCTTTGTTTCCTTTCTGCTGATGAAGATAGTGCAGAAGTCAGCATAAGGACAAAGCTGAAATTTTGTCCAAACATGTAACTGATACATTTGTTTTCAGGCTGCCCATTTGAGACTGAAAACAGAAATTGAGCTAGAAATAACCAGAACTCTCAGTAGAGAATATTCATAAATCGTAGTCCCTAAAAGCAATTACAGACTACTTCCAGCCTAGACTACACAGATGTTAGCCTTTTAATGAAATTTTGCTGTAAATTCTTGTTTCCAGGTACCCAAACTGTAAGTTCTTCTTTACACTAGCTGTTGTTTTTGCAAGCACTTCTATTTTTGTTGGAAGAGATCACTAAAATTTCATTTTACTGCTTTGGAATCTTTAAAAGAGCAAACATTAAAACCCAAAAGCCTTTCAGAAACATATAAGTTTCTCTAACTCAAATTAAACCCAAAAAACAAAGTAACAAAATAACTGCAAAAAAGTCAACAAAACAGTATTTTCTTGATTTTGTGATAAACTGTTGGAGATAAAAAGGGTGCATGAGGTTTACCTCATGTTCTCTGCTATTGTTTTGTTCTTAGTATCACCTTATTTATTGTCACTAAGGTCAACTGACTTACTGTATGGCAAACATAATGTGATGCCAAATGCTATCATCCTCTCCCAGCTAACATGTGAAGAAATCCTGTATGGCTCAGGAGAGCAGATTAGTTATTGCTGTAACCAAATACTTTAAATACTTTGCTGAAATAAAAAGAAATGTTGACATTCACTGAATTATTAAATCACTCTGAATTAATAGATATGACTAAAGAATGACACAAATCATGAGAAAACACAGCAGAGTTTGCTGACAGTGATCTGTGGTTTAAGGGGTAATGCCAGTTAGGGAATAAAAATCTTTTTTCTATATTAATTGTTTCAGTTAATGTGATGGAAAATGGAAATGAAATACTTAAGTTGTCTGTTCTGATTAAGGTCTTACAGAGAACTGTGGCAAAAACTGATCATGCAGTTCTATAGCTGAAAAAACATAATATTGGTTTTCTTAATTACATGTATCACAAATCTAATTTCCGTATTTGTTTTAAGTTTTATTTATAAATATTTCTGAATTTTAAAAAAAATTCATAATAATTATCTGTAAAGAAAAAAACCCAAAGCAATAAAACCCATTTTTTGTTATAACATTATTTTGAAAAGTATTTCTATAGAATTTTAATAATTTCACATTCTACATCTCTCATTCATAATGCAAGTTTGGTGCTCACTGCCATGTTGGCTTAGTGTCCTCAGTGTGCTTTCAGGGCAAATGATACAAAGTCAAACAACTTCCTCTGACTGAATGCTGAACACTGCAGAAAGTTAGTTAATTTCAGCCAGAAGAAGGAACTAACTGAAAACCATGGGTTTAATCATCAGCAAGAAGACTGATCACCAAGGCAATAACAACCTACAAAAATCAGAGCTGGGGAAATCTGCGAAATTCTGAAAATATAAAAAGCCATGGAAGGCTTCCAGGACAGGCTTTATCAGGACTGTCCCCTGACACTAGGGTAAGTATAAAGAATGGATGAAAACATGAAACAAAATTTCCGCAGAAGTGTCTCCAGGTCTTCAGTGGTTCTTGGTTGATCCATGGAGGGTTGAAGGTTTTTTGAAGCTGCACATATTTTCTGTCAACCATATCACACAGCAGAGAGTCCGAAGTTTACCTGTAAGCTGTGTCACAGGCCACACCCATCTGTTGGTTCCGAATGCATCAACTGCTAATTCTGTGTGATTCTCTCTCCTTGTCATACAGAGAGAGGCGGTAAACTGTTTTACTCCTCATCTCACCCTCTATGATACAGGTTTCATAAATGTGTGCTACATTTCTTTTCATCTCTTTTTCTGACTGGCAAAATCCCTTTTGATTAACTCTTCATGAGTGCCATCCCATTACTCTTACCACCCTTGCCCCTCTTCTAAACATCTCCCAGGCCTACCATATATTTATTGAGGTGGGGGTGCAGGACTGTGGGCATCATTTCAGATGTTGATGTGCTGTGGACCTAACTGATGGATTAACAATGCAACCATGTTTCTCACTGCTCCTCTCTAGATTCTTATATTGGATTAATATGATGAAAGGATGGCACTACACAACAGGTGTCTGTTTCAGTTTCAATTCAATGAAAGGAGAGCAGCCACTCAAATGTAAATCCTACCTATTGCATTTACAAAAATCACGGGTGAAAACACATCACCCTATTTCCTTCTGATTCACAAACACTGGCTTCATTTTATAATTTTGGGCAGAGCTCCGGGTTAGCTTAATTATTACTCCACATAAAGCAAGTCAGCAGAAAGGCTGAAGTTCAGGGTGAATAGAGTCAACATAGCTATGACACAGTGCATTTTACCACAAAATTAAATTTGATTATATCTGTCAAAGACTATGAGACAAACTTCGTAATTCTGAGTTTTACCCTCTGTGAGCAAAGGAAACCATATAGGAAGAGAAACATTGTAGTTACTCGCAGTTTCCTTAAGGTATTTTTCTTCATATATCTACCAAAAGGAAAGAAAAAGGCCCATTTCCCACAAGCTTTACTTGTTTCTTTAACATTGACTAATATATTCTTCTTAACACAATAAGAACCAAATGAATGCAGTCCATTATCTGACTAGTAATTTTAAACAAATTTATTCCTTTATTCTTTCCTCTCTGCATGTGCTGCAATCTGTCTTACTGGTTCTGGAAATTACCACTACTGCAGCTCTCCTCAAACTTCTTGAAGTCTTGAACTTTTCTGAGCTCAGAGAATTTAAATCTATGGACAATTTGAAGAAAAACACAGAATCACAAGGAGATGAAAAGAAAAAAGAAATACTTGGAAATAAATAATTGCTGTTTTCTGATTTTTGAAGAAATTCTGTTTCTCACATAAAAAAAGCCATCCAAGCTGTATACTTCAAAATAGTGTTTTTAAAAATAAAAGTAAATGTGGACTTAATGTTCCCTGCTCTAAAGTCCTATCAGTCTGTTCAGACTCTAACAATAACAAACTAAAGAAGTTGCATGAATATTAAACTCTTGAACAATTGCCCACAGGCAATATTTGCTTATGGTGAAACTGAGACATGAGGAGGTGGAAAAGGAGTAGGTGTAAAAGATGTAAGAGGAATAGAAAGAAGACAGAACTGCAGACACAGTGGAGGATGGAGAATTGACAGCAATATTCAGGATCTAAATTCACTATTAGCTTGCACGGAAATGAAGTAATACCATTTAAATTTATCTAGGTGGGTTGCCGAGATACATGCAGAAGATAGAGACTTCAGGATTTTTCAAAGAAAGCACAAATTGTATTTTGATGATCTGTCTGTCCCACAGTCTTACAATTGCCTTAGTGAGTAGAGCTCACTGCAAGAATAAAGAGCCACAGATAAGTACACAGCTTTAAATTCAATTGTGTTCTCTTGTCTTTTGGATATAAAATGATAATTTTGCAAAAAGCACAAGCCCTTATGACCTTGTTCAACTACTTTTGTGTTCAAATCCCAGATGGGATCTGGAGTCTGGTATTTTTCTGAGTATTACAAACCTTCAAAAATGGTAGCCCACCCATTCATGTGTTATCTGAGCGTCAGGGAGCTGAAAAAAAAAGTCAGTAGTGGACAGTTCTGAATTTGAATTAGCATCAATCAGTGCATTGGCGCGATAACTTTTCATAGGCACAGTGGTCCTGAAAGCAACTACGAGTGCTTACACTAGCTCATGGAACAGACTTGATTTTTATGCATTCAATCATCCCTTTTTGTGAGCCCTCCAATTCTGTTTGTCAGTACTTTCTGAATCAGACTGAAAAGATAAGAAAATTTTCATTGACAATGAAAATGTGACATGGCAGAATGCAACAGCCTATGAAAAATTATGCAAATATTACAGTAAAACACAAAGATGATGTATATAGCTTTTGACCTTTTAAAATCATTTTATATTCAAAGAATAAAATCACAACAAACAGATTTGTTTTCTTTTCTTTTAAAAAGAGAGGAAAATGTCAGTATTTTTAAATGAATATTGTGATATCCAAGAAAGTGTATTTCTCAGCAAATATAATATAATCAACATGTGCATTTTTAGATAGGTACTGACGTTTTGGGTTGAGGCTGTATGACCCAGGAATCAGTTGCTCTACGCACAGTCTCTTTCCTCTCCTGAGTGACTTTCAGGACTAGAGAGCAGAGATAGACTGGGAATACAGATTTCTTTAAATTGATTTGTTTAGTGCCCAAAACATTGGTGATGATTCCTTGTGAAACATTGCTGATGCTTGACAGGTACACAGGTAGATAAATTGGGCCATTTATGGTAATGTTTTGCTTTCCTGGGGTTTTTTTCCCCCAAGATGAAATGGCAGGTGGGAGCATATTCCCTAGAATAATGACAGGGTTTATTTTCTTCAAGGGAATGTATTAACTTTCCTCTTCCAAGAAAGATGGTTATGTGAAAAAGGCAAGAGGTTCCATTAGAGCAAACTTGATGCTGCAACACTTAGGCATCAAGGAAATCTGAAATTGTAGCATAGTGGTAATTTTGTACAATTGCTTCTGAAAAATGAAAAGCTATCAAAATACAGACAGGCATAAGATGCCCAATATAAATTTGAGCAGTAAGGTTCTTTCAATCATTTGGAAGGAAGTCTGACATCCTTAAAATATATCTTTCCTTCTGCACATACTTTGAAGAGAGTGGGCTAGAATAATTCCTTCAGTAAAAAGTGTGAATAAGAGAATTTTTTTCAGGGTTTCAGAGTTTTCTGACTTTTGATTAAAAAAATAAAATAAAATGCAAGAATCACTTCACTCCCAGACACCAAAAGAAATGTGATTTTAAATGACATGGGAATTTTTAATAGAATTTCGTATTTCATCAGCAGACATTTTATTTCAGAACTGATGAAAAAAATCTATTTCTGATGTTTAACTATCTTGTTGAATGGAGCTAAGTTCTTATGTAAAGTCTCTCCTTAACTACAAGGCTCAAAAGAGTGCAGAAACTGTCTAGTTGAAATACCTTCAAATCAATCAGTAGGCATTTTTCAAGTGCCACTGATAGAAATCATATGTATACAGGATCAGGTAGTTACCTGCAGGAATTGTTTATTGTTTGTCTAAAACCTGTAAAGAGACAGGAACTGATTAAAACTCTATGTACAGACATATATGCAAAATACACTTAAAACCAAGCAAATACTGAAGATATAAAATCTGACACCTGGAAAAAGCACTGTGCCTAAAGAACTTTTCTAGTGGATCTGCAGAGACAGTGCTAGTGTAATTTCAACTGCAAGAAATTTTATAGCGACAAATTTGCTTTAAATTCAAAGGGAAATTAAGATAAAAATAAAGATGGAAAACCTGGTGTGTTTAAAATCATGCCAGTTATTGGGGCAGAGAGGCACTTTGAGTGGAAGGTTTTCATCTCTCTCTTCTTCCAGTAGTCTGTGGAGGTAATCAGCACCTTCACTTCACCGGGCCCAGGCATCCAGAAAGGAGGGTAAAAGTCCTGTGAAAAACGTGGCTTTATGGAGGAGGTCAGGAAACAATTCAGTTGTCACTGCAGGGCTCTTTAATAGCGCTAGGTACAAGGCTGTGCTTCTCTTCCCAGCAGCCATTCACTAAACTCTCTAACTCCTCAGATGAATGGAGTAGGTGCATTACCAGTGAGTCTCATTCATTACACCAGTCTGACTCACTCTAGAGAGAAAAAAAAAAAGTTCACTGAACAAGACAGATTTCTATGGGAAAAACTGTGTCATTGTACATTACAGTAAAACCTTCACTGGATCCATTTTCCTTTCCCATATGTAAGCTAAAAGGGAAAGGCACTCAAATAAGGATCACTAGACACATTTAAATGGAGTCCTCATGTTAGTGAGGGAGCTGGGTTGTACAAACCAGAATATTTAAACATCTCAAGTTTTTGCCAGTAAATTTTAAAAAAGATCCTAATTAGAAGACTGCTTAATCCTTTTTGGTGCTTTGAGCACTCTGGAGAATAGAGGAAATAATAAGAGGCAAAGAAGAAGCAAAAAACTTTCCAGTTGTGAAGCCATACGACATGAAATCTACACAGATTGTAAATTCTCCTTCTCCAAAGGCGTTTTAGAAAAAGGGTTTGCATGCATAGCTCAGAAAAAACCTACAGTTTGCATGCATACTCGGTCAACCCAAAGTACAGACGAAAGGATCATTTCCCATCTCTACCAGGATCTCTACCAGGATCATGTTGAATTTATTAGTGAAAACATCTATGATATACTATAAAGCATTATACCATCTGGTTTTGTAAGACAAAAAAGGTCCTCAAAAGTCAGTAGAGATCATTAGGTTTCTGACACATGAAGATTTGATTGTAAGAATCTCTTTACCTAGTACAAAAATCTCAAACAAAGGAAAAAACAACTTCCCACAATTATGTTAAAAAAACAAAACCAAGCAAAAAAATATTTCTGACTAACCATCAAAGAACACAAAACAACTTTTCAACTAAAGCAAAAGAAGAAATACAACGAAAGAGCTCTGTTTCAAAGGCTGTCTATGGGATTCCTGGCAGCACAGAGGAAATACTCTAAGAAACCCAAATTGCACCACAGCTGGAAAGGGCAACTATCCGTAAGTATTTTCTTTTGACATAATTTATACTTACAGTTGTAGCTTCTTAAAAAGACATGTTATCTAAGTACAAATTCACCCAAAGAAGCCTCAAATATCTTGAATGTATGTAACATTTTTGGACCTCATCAAAGCCTTCCAGACTGCCTCACACAGTGTCCTTCAGGACAAAATGTCCAGCATTCAGCTGGATAAACGTGTCATACAACTAGCTCAGGGGTTGGACGTGAAGGTTTACAGAGAATGGGGTGACATCAAGCTGGCCACCTGTCACTAGTGGGGTTCTGTACGGTGTCATCCTCAGCTGTGCACGCTTCAACATCCTAATAAGCTTTGTTAACAATGCAGGACTCAAAGCAATACTAAGTAAGTTTGCCGACGCCACTAAATTGGGAGGAGCTCTTGATTCCCTTGAAGACAGGGAGAATCTCTAGAGAGACATCAACAAATTAGAGACATGGGGAATCACCAACCATATGAAGCTGAACAAGGGCAAGTGCCAGAATCTTCACCTTCAACAAGCAGGGGCAACCCAAACTGGGTGTATAGACTGAAGAACGAGAAGTTGGAAAGCAGCGCTACGGAAAGAGACCCAGGGGTCTTGGCTGACTACAAGTTGAATCTGAGGCAGCAGTGCCCTGGCAGCCAGGAGGGGCAGCTGTGTCCTGGGACCCATCACGAACAGCCTCTCTAGGTGGGGAGTCCTGTAGAGGGCCAGCAGTTGGACTTGATGACCCTGGTGGGTCCCCTTCAGCTCAGTATATTCTATGTTCCATTTTAGGGGAATGTTCAAATAAGTAATGCTTGCAAACAATTCTTTTATAGCCCAACTCCTGAACACAATGACCTCTTATTGCTCTCTTATGCAACTGAAAATATTTACTGTAAAAATAATTTAAAAAATTCTCTCGTCTTCCCTTTTCAGAATGAAAAATGAAAATGTGAGGTGCCAGAGTGTATAAATACACCCCATGATTTTTTTATTTTAATGCCCTTCTATGGATTGGATTTTTTTACCTTCTCAATTTCTTCTGGAATCTAAATGTGAAGTTATGAAAGTGATGTCAAGCTGCCCATGTAATATAGTTATTTTCATAGCATCATTGCACTTCTCATTAGGTTTTTTATTTTTCAGTCTAACAATGCCCAAGAGGCCATAACAATTTAAATAAGCTGCTGGTTATTAATCAAAGTGAAGACTTTCATAGAAATCAACACGAATTGAAAGCTATCGCTGTTTTTAAGAATGGCAGTAATTAATAAGGGGAATAATGCAGGTCAATATAACAAGACAACTATTGGAAATTAGGCATTGGAAAACATTTTGGTATTACAGGAAATCTGGGTCTGACAAGATTTTTGATAAACAACAGCTAAAATTGCAGATTATCTATTTGAAAAAAGATAAAAGGGTAACACTAACATTTTTAGAACAGGGATAATTTTAACATTGAGCTTGTAGCCAGAAGATGGAAAGCTGTGAAAAGATTTTCAGGCAGATTCTGAATTTGTTGGGCTGGGCCCAGTTTTGATTTTATAGGCAGTAATGCATAGCAGAAGCTGTCTGGGATGTAAAACAGAATACAGAAAGGAAAAAGGCCAGCCTGAGTTCATTTGCATGTGGGGCTCACTCATTTTCATTAGTGGGTTACTCAAACACACAGATGTTGTTTGTACCCCAAAGTATCTGCTTTAGTGGATAAGTGACCTACAAATTCAGCACTCTAACTGGTATGCTCTTTAAGAGCTTTAGCCCAAGAAATTCAGAAACAAAAAAAATAGGAGGAAAGGGTGTTCAAGTTAACTGAAAGTATAGTCTAGACACATAACCTGTTAATAAATGGCACAAGTGGGGAGCCTTTTCATGTAAATTTTGGGAAGAAAACTGTGTAAGTTAAAACAATGTAAATCAGGAAATCAGAGTGAGTCACCACTTAAAAGGGCATAAGAAAGGCAAGATTTGCTCTAAAAATATATAGAAAAAAAGAGAAACAAATGCAAGTATTGAAAGTTTTATTTACAGAATAAATTGTTACTTAAAATGGCAAGAATGAGATGAGTACTTATGGCTTATCTTGCTTCACCTCTTAAAGGCACAAATATATTCCTGCCCTGTGGTAATAATGTACTTACAATAATAGCCAAAGAAGGTGGTGAGGCAGAGACCAGAATAGAAACCTAAATGCAGTATGGAAAATTGGGTCTAAAATTTGCTTCTCAGCTCAATTATTAACAATTTGTGTTGAATCTACTACCTGAAAAAAGGTCATGTTTAAAGATGAAGGCAGCCAGGGAAGCACTGCTCAGTACAGTTTATTACAGCTAAGCAGGAAGCTCCTGGCAGAACACAGCAGATACTGGCTGGGCTGCTGCACACCCTGGCCAGCCAGGGGGGAGGCTGAAATGAATGCCAGCAGGAGAAAATCAAACATAATGGGATTATATAAGGACAGTGGCACCAGGAAAAGGAGTGGTGGACTCTGATCAACTCCTGCTCTTCTGTTGTGCCCCTCTTGTGGCACGCAGGTCATGGTTCTTGCAAAGCAAGGACAGCTTCTTACCTGCTGTGCCAGTATTTCCCTGGCAGAAAGGATACAGCATATGTGATGCGTCTGGGGGCTGGTATCTTTCTTCACTCCAGAAAGTCATGACAGAGCAGAATCCTCACAGTTAACCACCCTGCCACACTGCTCATGCAGTGCCCCTCACTACCTGCAAACTTTTGGATCGTGGTATCTCCATTCCAGAATGAGCAAGGATTCATCTCTTGCCTTTTACCCTTCTGTGCGTAGAAGTCTGGGAGAAGCTTGCTAACAGAAGCTAATGAGGAAATTCAATTAAAAAGTGATTCAACACTAGTTGGAAGAAAACCGGAAGGCAGGAAGAGTGGAGCCACCTAGAAGAAGAAAAGAAGCATAAATGTCAGTAATGCTGAAGGACGCAGCTAGTGAGAGTAAAGCTGGGGAACTCTGAGAAAAACAACTGTACAGTACTTTAGTATCATGCTGTTAATGAGTAGTGTCCAGAGTGAACATAGAGAGCAAGGAATTTTGCCTTCTTACAGCAAATAACTGCATCTGTTAGGTCTTTTTCTGAGCGTAACGCTTACTGTGTCCACTGTCTGGAGAGGACACTATGGCCAACCAGGGCTGAATGACCTCAGTGTGAGGGAAAATTTTGATAAAAGCAAAAAATCCTCCTCTGGTCTAAGCAGACTGTTTTCACAAACCATCCCTTATAGAGTAATTCATCTTCTAAGATGAGCTCGGATTTTAGGTGGTTGTTTAAGTTTCCCTGTGGTCATTATACAGGTTTCTCTGAGATGACAGAGACCATTTGGGGACCCTGTCCAATCAAAGGGCGTGAACATTAGTTACAATTCAAACCTAGCTGTACAATGTTTTGAGAGAGAGAAGGAAAATACAAAGATACAGACAGAACAAGTTCAGATGAAGGTGAGACCCAGGTATTCCTGACTTGAGCACTGATGGATTTTGTTCCCTAAATAGGCATTGAAACAATAAGAAGGAATATTGCTGTGTAACCGGAGACTGACAAATTTAGTAGCTATATTTAAGAATAGGCAATATTTCAAACAACCATAAGCCCATTAGTCTGACCCCTGTGTTACACAGGGCTCTAGATCAAACTGTGAAGGCAAGAGTAAAGAAAGGAAGGGTGAAAAAGCATAAACTGCGGCAGACTAAACCAGGCCAATTTCATCCCCGTATGAAACAGGTAATAAAAGATCCAAAGTAAGCAGGCAGAACTACCTAGTCTATGTGAACTTCAGTGAGACATTTAAAGCAGAACACACTGGAGAAGACAGGAGCTATTTAAATCACAGAGAAAGTTAAGAACTGGCTAATGCAAAGGAGTGTCAGGTGACATGAATTTTGAGGCATTGCCAATACCTGAGGAAGATCAGAATATTTTATGGGAATAACTGAATGATCACAAGGCTTGGAAAAATAGAAATAGTTTATATTTAAGAGAGCAATGTGCAAAAGTGCAAATCATGCTTTAGTAAAAAGATAGCAAAAATGACTGCTCCAAGCTGACTCATCATCAGCTGAGAGCTAAAAATGATAAAAATGTCTGGGCAAAGCAAAGCATTGTTAGGAGAGCTACAGTCTATCAATATGTTGCAATAGAAAAATAAAATAGAATAAAATAAAATATAAAATATAAAATATATAAAATATAAAATATGCCTTCAAGTATTTATCAGCTGCACCATTTCCAGAGGAAATGAGGAGATAAAAGTGTGTTGATGCACTTTACAAAGCATTGTGGAAATTTCAACCATAAAAGAATGCATAATTCCAATCACTCACACTCAGACAAAGACAAACTGGAATGGAGGAAAGGAACAATGAGACTGAAACAGCCTGAAACATATGTTTGTAAACAAGGGGTAAACACCATGAGAAAAACCTGCTACAGTAGTAGCAGAGTCAGGGGTATAAAAAAAACCCAAATGTACAAATGCCAAATACTTTTAAACTGCAGATCGGGACTACTTATGTCATAAAATGAATAAAGAAAGGGCTAATGGAAAGTAGAAGAATGAGATAATGACATTTCCTGAAGACACAAATTTTGAGGCAAGTCAATAAAATGGAGTGTTGGAATAGACTTCTAAAATTAGGTTACAGCAAAAAGATCAAAATTAAAACCCCTAATATATTTAAAATAGAATTGCATGGGTTCTAGAAAGAAATATTGATACATTTAACTGATCTAGCAGGAGACTGAGCTGGCTGACCCTTGTAGTTAAACATTCTCACTTGGCTTCTTTAGGAACACGTAGCCTTATGTTAGAGCCTTCAAAAAACCATGAGCTAGACTGGATTTTTAGAAACACCTGACCATCCCAGATGTTTCTTTTCTAAAGAAAGTAACCAAGCCCTCAAAGCTCACAGACAAATTTAGAAACCACTCCATTGTGAGCAAATATATCCATCTTTATTCCATCTTTTTTACAGTTATGAAACAGAGCTAAGGAGGAAAACTAACCTCTTAGTCACTCTCCATTCTTGACATGTAGGCCGCAAGGAATTAGATAATCTCCCTTCTCATTGTTAGTTGTGCAACACAACGCTGTGTTTTATACCCTCTAAAGGGGGTTCTACAATGAAGACCATTACATGCACTTAACATGCGATTAATGAATGTTTCAAATTATGGGTTTTATTATTAATGCTCTGCTGTTATGCTTATCTGATCTTTCCTTATATGAAACAATGAAACAAAATAAATGAACCCTAGTTCAGCAGGAGCTGTCAAATTAGAAACGGTTACAAAGTAATAATTAGGGAAAATGGATCACAGTGTTCAGGCTTCAGCAATGATTGTCCCTCTGTGGGCCATTAAGAAAATCTAGTCGTTGGAGCTGCATGAAATTTTAATGAAGCCACAAGTAAACAAACTGCAAAACGTTGTGGGCAGCAGTTCACTCGCTTCTTGAGGGAGATTTTCGTATGATACCGGGCTTCTCCCTCTTTTCCCACCTTTTCCTCCTCATGCCAGTGATTTTTGTTAGGCGGGGTTAATTTAAGATCCTCTCACACGGTGTTATTTGAAAATTGGTGCTGTCTTCCGACCCCCATAGTATAGGTCAGCTGCAATTTTATCAGTGGGATAGGCTGCATTTCATTCATTTATTTACTCCGGAAAATGCAGGAATGATAGGCATGCTGTCGAGATTCTGTCACAAACCCACAAGCCCCCGCTGCCGTGCCGGGCGCTGGGGCGGGGCAGTTTGATGCCAAACACCAGCGGGGATGCGGCTCCCCCGAGTCACCCTTCCGGAAAGCTTTGCGCCCGTTCCTTCTCTCCCGGTTAGGCACAAGAGGAAACCGCAGCTACCTCGCCTTCCCGAGTCTGCCGGAGGACGGGAGCAGCGCGGTCCCTCCCCGTTTCCAAGGAGGGAGCGCTCCCGGCAGCCCGGCTGCCGCGGGCAGGGGCGGCGGGGAGCCCGGAGCGCCCCGGGCTGGGCGGGCACCGGGGCTGCGCTGCCCCATCTGGCGGCCGCGGGAGGAGGAGAGAGCCGGGGGGGAAGGAGCAGCACATCGCGGGCAGAGAGAGGGGACAATCTCCCGGGGCCGCTTGTTTCAACACTTCTCCCCCAGATTAGTTTATATGAGGTCAAAGGGGCTTCGGTGCTTTCGCTTGCCTTCGGCTGGTGTGTGCTTGAGAGGGCTGATGGAACTAGTGATGATATTTATTAGGTTCATTTATTTTCTTTTAAGCTTCTAAAAAGAGAGATGAAGCCGCTGGTTTCTTAAACAGCAATACCATTGCTTTCAATATCTCTGACAGTCCTTCATTTTAAGATTCATAAGCAGTTTCTGTCTTTTCCCAGAAATTCCCTTTGGGGAGTCTGCTGACAGATGTAAACTGGCCTCTCCATTCAGCCTAGAGAGTCCCACTGCTTCAAATTTGTTCATGAAATGTCTGAAATTGAAAAGTGTGTTCTGAAAAATATTTTTAAAGGTTGCAAGGAAAGGAATTGAGTCCTAAAAATATTTTAAATACAGAGAACTTTGAGGAATATGTTCCAGTTAGCAGGTCTCCTGTCTATCCATCATTTTTGGCAGTGAGTGAGCTGGATAGGCCACTCAGCAGCTCCAGGGTTTCCTCCCTGGGGCATCCTCGAGCCACTACTGTTTGCAAAGCTGTCACAGGCAGAGCCAGGGGTTCCTTCTGTCCCCTCTGGGCAAAGGCTGCCCATGTAGAGAGCTCACTTCCCCCTGGATACATTCAACAAAGTCTGCAAGGGTACAAGTGTCTGAAATTCAGTAACCTAGGGGCCACATGCAGAGATACCTATTCATTATCACTGCTCTGATCGGCCTATAAAAACCTGCAAAGGCAATGAGCCAGGCAGAGGCGCCATTGCAAGGAGAGGGACATTGCTGTGGAGTTGCAGGGATGTGGGGACTTTTTTCCAGTTGTAGTGATCTGTGTCCCTGGGACACTGCAATGTGTGTTGACAAGTCACAGCTGCTTCAGCAGAGCAGTGAGTTGCAAAGCTCTGGAGGTATTGTCATAGGAAATAACTGGGAATGGGTTGACTCTGAGTCACACACTCCTACAGCAGGTATCATTGCAAGGCATGCAGCAAATACTGAAGTTTGAAGAATATATTCACTGACACTTGCCCTAAACCAGCCAGTTTGTGAAGTTATTAAATGTTGTCTTTTTGTTTTCTGCTTCCTTCAGGCGTTTTTGAAAAGTTTTAGTCTGAGGCACGGTCACCTGTAGATACGCTGGATGAAGAGGGTGTTCTCTTGTGTCAGGTGTCCAAATCTTGGGAGGTAAATGCCTGACGAGAAAAGAAAATGCTTCACTGTCATGGTAGGACACAAAATAGATTGACTCCATATAGTTGTCAGAAGTGAAAGGAGGCTTTATTTGCAATTCCAACAGTTCCTTTTATAACATGCTGTGTTAAAAAGATATATCATTGTCCCATCGTACTGACTCTTCTCTCCATTGGTTAAGTAATAGGAAACAACGCCTGGAGACAGTTGTTATGGGAAAGGGAACACTGTTTACTTAACCTCTTTTGAGAAACGGAGAGAGATGCTTTGAAAAAGGAAACTGTTGACAGCTTTTCCTTGGGAAAGGAGCTAGCAATAGTTAGCAAACTAAAATTCTCTCAGGCTCAGAAATATCAGGCGCACGCTTCACCTCTGCTTGATTGCATTTCCACAATCTTTACCTGGGAAAATGGCATACAGAGCTCGAACTCTCATTGTTCTTACTGCTGCATGTACAAAATTCACATGTAAAGCCCAGCTGCAGTTCAGCCCATATCTCCAATGCCACCAGATCCAGCAATACGTTATATATTTCCCTGGATCCCTCTGAATGTTCTGTCATGCCATATGACATGGCCAGTGGTCTACAAAGACAATTGCTATTTGGATGAGGTGTCTCAAAATTAGATTTGATAAACTATCACAAGAAAAAGCATGACTGGACAAAAATAGGTTCAATCTAAAATTCTATAATTGAATTCAAACAATAAAACTGACAGAAAGTTGAAAGTGAGGTCCGTGAATCCTTCATACATAGCACAAAATTACTTTTATTGATTCATTTCTTCTAACCTCAGATTAAGCTATTTCTCCTTATTTTGAAAATCTGGAGTTATTTTCCTGTCCTTCCCTGATGACTAGTTATTCAGTTTTTGTTTTAGTTTGGTTTGTTTTGTTTTTTCAATAATCTACTCTGAGATAAACCTGAAGTTCTCAATGCCATGCTGACCCCAGAGTAATGAAGTAGTTTCACAGAAACTTCCTTGATCCAATCCTGAAAGTTTCTTGTACCAAAAAAAATGTGTACAAGCATTCAGAAAGACATAGGCTTTGTGAACAAGATGTAGATATCAAAAAACCTGAGATGGAAATGGAAAATGACACTCCTCTTTTCTCTTTACTGCCTGTCAGGAGCTTAGGTTAATGGAAAACACCATCTCAGAGTTTTTTAAAGGCTTTTCCCTGCACTTTAACCTTAACAAACTGCCTAAAATGAAAGGATAGAATTAGGTGATTCATTAAAATATATTCTATACCCAAATAATCATTAAGATATACAGTCATATGACTGCATGTCAAATCTGGATGATTCCAATCTTTGGGGCAAGCCCTCTCTTCCTAACATTGAGAGACCTGGCTCTGCACCAGGACACTCAGTGCCTCTCTTTCCTGCTTCTTTTTTTGCACTTAGTCAGTAGGAGTTTGGACAGGAGAGATAGGAGTGATAACCAGCTCCAACTGCAGACCACCAGAGGACTGTGGGCTCAGTGAGGCTGCAAGCTGCAGTACCCTCCCAGAACTCCGTGCTTGTACAGCCACCAGGTTCTGCTTCAGGATCAAAAGCACTCAGCCCTGTCTGGAGATATGATGTGCCTTCAGTGAATTCCCTGTCAATCTGACAGGGGAAGAAATATAAAGACATATCTTGCTTTATTTCAGTATCACTGGGTGATTTAATTCCCACCATAAGGTAAGCAATCCCCTTATGCTGGTGAGGATATTTTTCAGTTTGCTATCAGTGCTGTATTTTCTAGAATAAACTGATTAAAAACTCAAGTAAGTGTGTCTGCGCCTGGCATCACACATAAAAATTCAACTGCAGGATACTTGTGCATATTCGTATTAAATTCCATTTAACCAAGAGGAACAGAGAAGCACATGTATAGAGAAGCACTGTCTGCTGAAAGCAAATGGAAAAACCTTATCACCTTTCATCTTCCACTTCTAGTACTCTACGTGTCCTACTATAAAGACAGAAAATGAAAAGATTGAACTGTCCCTATGTCAGCTCTGTGAGCAGCTTCTCTCTTTTGCCTTAACTTTGTTATTTTCTCACTGACCATTACTAGTAGATAAATAGATGTTCTAAGCACATTTTCCTTCACTTTATTTTTAAAGGAAAACAAGCTGGAAAGATTCCTATGTCATGGGTCTGTACTGATTCGTTCACTGTACCATTAAAGGTTTGTTTTGTATTGTTGAACTGCTGTGAGAAAACAAACATAAGGAAAGGCAGCATGGCACAAATTCTGGCTCCTTTTTTGTATCTACTTTGCCTTTGTCTGTAATCCACAGTCTCTGGTGGCAACACAAGCCACTGCTCCCTGCAGGAAATGTAGAACAAAAGCAAGGGTCTTGAATAAAATATTCCTTGGGATTTTTTTCTGTTGCTTCCTAGTGGAGATAACTCTGTGCTTTCCAAGTAATATGAAAGTAGTCTTCTCTTAAATATATCATTGTAGGCTGTTTGTTTCCACTAAGAATTCTGTCCTTGTAACTGACAACTAAATAAACCATTTGATATCACTGTTACCTTAAAGCCTTCTGCTGATCACCTAGTAGGAAAAAAAAGTCAAATTCTACTTGCTTGGGGTTTTTTTTAAGTGAGAATTTCCAGCTACTGTTCTATATATAACACTCATTTGGCAACATATACCCACAGACCACCAGCTCAGATACCACTTTTTCTGTTGTTAGTTAACTCTTTATTGGCCTACATTATTTGTAGAATATTGTGTTTAAATGGACTTCATTTGTCCCTGAATTCCCACTAAAATGGAAGAATACAGGATATGAAAAGTGAGATTAATATATAACACACAGAAAATTTGCTGACAATCTGATGGATGACTTGATTGCTGCTTTGGAGGAAATAACGTTATAGGACTAAATGCAGAATGTAAGTAAGCCTGGAGGCTGTCTAAATTACTGTGGCTTGCATCAATTCTAAGACTGGAGGTAGTGTGCATATGTCAAACACATCTAGATCTTCCAAAAACTGACTGTTCTTAATTTCCTGTAACTCTACCTGAAATTCCTACAGAGGTGAGGGCTATGTGCACTTACTTGTTTCTAAGTTTACTGATTTCCTGTCTCAACAGGGAGGCAAATTTATGAAAGGCTTATAAACCAATCCTGGAGGGAAGAATTACACAGGGAATTGTAAGAATTACAAAATTGTAATTGTTAATAAATGTATTTTAATGAAATTTCTAACTATAATTACAAAGGACTATAGAAGAAGGAACCGTCATATCAGAAACTCTTGATCTGAAAATGGGAGCTGTACCAGAACAGGAGCTCGACAAAAAGAAGCACAGAGATTTGGCTGCCTTAGTGATGAAGCTGTTGATCTTTTGCAAGCTTGGGCAGGTCTGAAACCTTGGTAAATGGCAGGTCATCATGGAATTATATGGCTTAAAATTTTCCAAGGTCCAGGCACCATGTACACATGGATTTGTGAAATGCAGTGCATGGAGATGGCGGGTTGATCTTCCCCAGACCAGACAGACAAGCTCTGTGCTTGCACAGAAGACAATATCCTCCCTTTCTCTCCTTTTGCAAAAGCTTGGAATTGCGCACTCTGCCCTCACAGAGAGCATAAAAACAGGAATTAAGAGGAAGAGTCTTTTTGTCTGAGGCAAAATCCCAAATCTTAAATATTTGGACATCTAAACATAATTACCCTACCCCCAGGGTTAATGAAGGTCAAGCCTGGGTACAAATTCTCCCTCATGCAAACCAGACTTCTGTATCTATAAAACCCTGAATTATGTCCCTGAAACCCAAGGTCTGAGTCATCTTTGCTCTCATCCATTCAGGAATAGAAAAAAGAAAATGTTCCTTAAAAAATATTCATCACCCCCAATGAACTGGTGTGTTTGCGTTGCCAAGCAACTGTGCTGCATCTCTGCACCTCTGAGACCCATGGGTCAAAACCCAATGTCAACATAAAAGTTTGAGAGTCCAGTCAGGATTATGGCACGTAAATATTGACGAGGAAAAAGGCAGAAGAGGGTGCATATCTGCAGCCCTGTTTTTAGAAGTAATGTGCTTCCCAATTATGCTACCAGTATAATAGCCAGGTGTTTTTCAAAATCACAAGACAAGTAGTTTCTATCCGGCAAAGACGTGGTTATTCAAGAAGTTTATTTTGTAAGGATGTAGAAACACCTATGGGAACCCCACTCAGTTGGGTCTTGGCCCTCACTGGCTTATTTCAGATGGAAGCAGAGCTGATTTTCACCAGTACGGGCAGAAATATTCCATTGTCTTCCCATGCAAGTGGATTTTCTTCATGTCTTCTCTTACTGAATGCTGTAATGGCATGGATGGAGTGATGCTCTTCACTTGTTAGAGAGAAGTATCAATATGTTCATTGATACACACCAGCGATTTAGCAAAGTTTGATAATAAATCTTACTGTGGTTTTACAGCATTCCCATGGCATGGTACTACACAGCAGACAAGGTCAGCCAAACCTTTTAGGGAGACCCTCCTGTTGAGTCATGAGATTCAGAAATCCCTTGCATTCTAAACTCCTGCTCAGAGAGAAATTGAAGTGTGTCTGGATCCAAACTTACTCCCAGACTATGGTTTATGTCTAAAGGATTATTTATGCATAAGTAATGCTTTATGCTTAGTTAAATTTTAAAGCTTAGCACACTGATAATTACTTACCAAGATTCTGTTGCAGCAGGGAATCTTTCAGCCTCAAGGAGTATCCCTCAAGTATGCCTTGAGAGGTATCCCTCCTCAAGGTGAGATAAAGGCATGCAGTCCACTGCCATGCAAGAAGCACAGTGGATCCTGTACTGTCCACTATTTATGGAGTTAGATAATTGACTCATATTTGCATATCAAATCCAGATGTTAGTTTCTTCCAAAATTGCCTTCAGCAGCACTATGTTTAAGTGAGCACTTTGCCCAAATTAGTCCTTGGCCGTTGTGCTGTCTCCCCTGAATCCACTTTGAGTCAGAGGCAGCCATCACAACCAGACACACCCACTATGATCAGCCCTGGGGGCCAACACTTGAGGGTTACAGGTAAAAGAGTTCAGGCTGGTGGAAAGGAGAATGCGTTAAAGCTGGGTAGGGTAGGGTCGTGTTGTCCTAGAATGGGAATTATTTCTGAGATGAGATAGCCCAGAGTGAATTACACAATTTCTCTGCACCTTTCTTGGGTGGCATTCAGATCCAAGGCTGAGCAAAAGTGAAAGAAGGGATAGATAGACAGAGATGGGCTTGCCTGCTGAGCCATGCCTCTGCCATGGCATTCATCAAAGAAGCAGTGGAAGCCTGGAGGAACACCAATGACTGGGGGACAGGTCATGATAAGGGGGTATAAACCTGGTACTATTTCAATAGCCAGTTTAATTGTCTGTCTTCCCAAACAGGCCTTGAAGTGATTGAATGGAAATAAGGACTGCACTGGGAAATCCATGTGAAAATAGGGAAACTCTAGCTTATAATCAAACCCAAGGAGATTAGAAAGTGAGATCATTTAAGAGAAATGTGAGAGAGGGGAAAGTAGACTAACAACATATTCCTGCACTAAAGCTCTCAATGTTTGCTCATCACCCTTAGAAGCAGCATACTGAACTTCACCAAGTAAAAGAATCACAGTGGTTTATCAGGCAGATCTGGTGTGTTTTTTGCAAAATCTCACCAGGAAGACAGAAGTACGTGAGGGATAGAGCAGTCAGATATCACAGAAACATCATCTTTATCAGCAGCAGAGCAGGATTAACCAGAGCGGTGACAATCTGTAACAGCAGCTGGTGCAGCGTTTGCTGTGAATGCAGAGCAGAAGCAATGTGGAAGCCAGTAGAGCTGTTCAAAGAACAAGGTGGCCAATGCTCACAGATATGTGAAATAAAAAAAAAGAGAGGACAAGATGAAAGTTATGCAGGAGGCAGAGACAATTCTTGAGGTGGAGATAGCCAACACAGAGGAAAAGGTGCTAGTCTCAGGGTCAAAGAGATGGATGTTGCATTTCATTTTGCAAATCATATATAAAATCTATTACCAAGAAATCAAGTAAAGCTTTTAGATAGCACCTTTGCAAGTTCGAGGATGATCAAACACATCTTATGGTTAAAATCTAAATTACTAAAAAGGTGATTTGAAATAATCATGCAAGCACAAGAAGGCTATTAAGTCCTTGATAAGTCCAACAAAGAGGGCAATAAGGGCATATCCAGTTTGGATTACAGTGAGAGCAATTCTATTTTCCACTGCATTATGCATTGCCTGTGGAGTGATTTATTTCATTGTGGGGCTGCAACAAGTGAGATTGTAGCAAAACAGGGGATCACTCTCCAGATAAGGTGGTTGCTCTGGTGCGTGTCACATCATGTTTGCATATTTCTTGTGTTTCCTCATCAATAACTTCTTGTGTAATTAACCAAAATTGGTCAAGCATGTGCTCAAATGAGACAGCTTCAAAGGCAAAAAGATTTGCTTTGGTCAGTGGCTCCTAGCCAGTGATGTCTCCAAGGAAGTGAAAGCACTCAACAGCTGAGAGGCAGCAGCTGAAAAGACGTGTCACGGCTGCTCCCCCCATATCCAAATCCACGAGCTCTTGACTTCAACAGTGAAAGGCCGTACAAACAGGCATGCTTCACGCACTGCAGTTTTGTGACTTTGTATTTCCTAATTCTCATTTTCCCCCAAATTCTTCTGCCTGAGCAGAGGACTCCAGGAGGCAGGCAGGCAACGTGGTCCTGCACACCAGGTTATGCTTGGCAAGGATCCTCCTTGGAGGCGATAGGGGCTCAGAAGGAAATTAATTCTGTTCCAGCATTTGAGTAGATTGTTGGCTAGAGAGCACCTAGTTTTATCTGATTTTTCTCTGTCCCTGGCACACATGTTCCCTCCTGCTTGCTGCTGAAGAAGGACCCCCAGTTTGTTGGCAGAGTTTGGCAAAGAGGTTAGGGCATTTGGGGCTCTGTATGATCGTTGAAGAGCTGATGGGCAGTGTAGTTTGGAAACTCACTGATTTGTGGAAAGATAGAAAAATCAGAAAGTCCTCACATTTACACTCAGCCTGCCTGAAAAGGTATGCCGTGATTCCCATGGGAATTTCACATAGCCATTTCATCCCCTGGAGACACTGCCCAGCAATAAAATTACATTTTATTAAATGCTTAGAGTTACTTGGAGATGAGGGAGGGAAATGAACAGCAGCAAGGTACCAGGACATTACCTGTGGCTGCAAGTAAAGGTCAGGTGATTCGTCCATGTCCTGGACAGTGAAGCATCATCCAGCTCTCAGCTAATGGAGAGTCACTGTGATCTCACTGTTAGGAGCTGGCTATGGGGCATTACAACAACAGAGGTGCAGCAGAAGCTGCTCATGCCCCTTGTTCTTCCCCCACTGATGCCTGGGCACAGCTGTCTCCCATCCAAGACCAGCAGCCAAATGCCCAGCAGGAACCCCTTCACAGTGAAATTATGGCAGAGAACCACAGGGATCTGCTTACCCTCTCTCTGCAACACTGAATATCACAGGTGAACTGATGGGGAAGACACAGAGGCTGCCCTGGTACAAGGGTCCACCTGCTCTCCAAAGGACCCCTTTAGAAATTTCAGAAAATTTAATAGCTTTTTGTCACTGGATGGACAAATGTTTGGCCTCAAGAATGCCAAATCTAGCACAGCTGTCATGGCGCAGCTGTAGCAGCACGTACAGTACAAAGCCGAGCTTACTCACAAGTATGTGATTTTGTTTGATATTTCCATTTCTGTTATAAATTGCAGAAAGAGTGGGCTGTATATAGCTGTAGGGAGCAAGGTCAGCACCAAGGGAATAGACATCAAATATTCAAAATCATGTGGATATGAAATGTGCCATCTTGGGATGGAAATTTCTATTTTGGGAGTATATTAGAAGTAACTCAAAGGCTTTCTGTTTCACCTCTTGTGATCCACATATGCTGCCTTTCTTGACATTTTTCCTACAGCCTGGTGTCCCCTGGAGAGCTGGTTGCGTTTGCTAGGTATAGTAGGTCAGACCTGAAAACATATGTTGGGAAAGACAGGGTTTCTGCACTTCCCCCTAGAAGCAGGGAGGTGGGAATAGTAGAAATTCACAATTCATTTACAGGGAAACTGTTCTTCAGCAAGGCAAGGCGAATCTTGCAAAATATTTAGTCTAAATATTACGAAAAATGTTCAAATTATTTACCTCCAACATACTGTCTCTTTTATGTGTTCCCCTTCTGCAAATATTCATAAAACAGAATTTTTCTGGCACAGCTATTTACAGGAAGATAATATCAATATAAAAAACATGAATATTCACATAGTGATAAAATTCTACATTTACAGCACCAGTATGTACACCAACACATTTATTAAGCCATGTGCAAAAATACTGCTTTGTGACTTACCCAGCCAATTGCAAACAGCTATTGCATCTTAAGTACTGAGTATTTGAAAGGCTCTGCAAGAGACCAGTCCAAAGAGACAAATCCATTAACATTTGTACAATGCACTGACTAATGCACAATTTTAATGAAATAGGATTGTGAAGTTATTTTTATTAATGGCATTTATGAATTAGAGTGCTTCTGCAAATTCCATAGCAGAAGAAAAAGCTGCTATCCCACATGCATAGTTTATATCGGTGGAATAAATTGCTATGTAATACTATCTATATTTTCACTTTGTAGTAGCACCTGATTAAATCCTTTCCAACTGTCAACAACATTTCTTGTCTTCCAGAAGACGTAGGTTCTTCAATCTCATAAAATATGTCAAACCGCTGGTGTATTTTTAATATGTAGGGTGGTATTTTTTAAGCTTTTTTTTTTAAGACATTAAGTTTTCTTCACCTTAATCATTATTTTGCTATAGTAAAAAATTTAAAAATGCAAGCATGAAAAAGAATTTTAGCACTTTATCCTCAAAATGCACATTTCCTTGGAGCAGGACACAAAGGATCACCACTTAAGAGCGATAAAGAGCTCAGAGCTAAGGATGGGTAAGGAGATTCTGAAGCAATTTTATATACAACTCTGCTATCATCCCTTTATTCCTTGATGCCAGCTTAATTCTCATCTGAAGTGCAAGTAAGAGCTCTAGCTAGTAAGGACTTGCAGGGAAGTATTTTAGAGGTAAAGTTCTAAGATACTGTATGTAAAAGACCAGGTTATTGGATGAAAATTTTTCGGTCGGTTTTTGATGGAAAATTTAGACAGAGGTTCATATAAGGTGAATATATATGAAACCTAGAAGACTTGTGCATATATATTCGAGACAACAGATAGAATTTGGAATATTCAATATTTTTTTTAATGCTCCAAGACCATAGACCTGCCTATTCTTTATGCAAACTCTCAAAAACCCCCACCTAATATAAACACAGTTAATAGCTAGTGTCCCTTTAACCAAAGCAAAACTAAATTTGACTCGGAACATGCTGTGGTTTCTTTCCTGCCCATTTCCCTCTATTAGTTTTCATGCTTCTCTCACCTGAAAAACTAACCATTTTTCCCAGTCCTAAAACCTTTTCACTAATAGCAGGTTTTGTGCGGGATCCCTGTTCCCTTGGCAATCAAAACATACATTCCTTTGAGCTTCATTCAGCAGTGCATGCTGCTGTACATATTTTTAACTGCAATAATGCTGCATTGGGATGAGGAAGAGAATTAGAAGAGAAAATGTGAGAAAACTCATGGGTTGAGATAACAACAGATTCATAGGTAAACCAAAAGCCACTCACACAAGTAAAGAAAAACAAATTCACTCACTACTTCCCATAGACAGGCAGGTGTCAGGAAAGCCAGGCTCCATTATGTGTAGTGGTTACACAGGATTACAATGCCATCAGTCCAAACACCCCCACTTCATTTTTCCTCCATCTCTATATGTTGAGCACATTGTGGTATGCTGTGGAATGTCCCTTTGCCCAGACCGGGTCAGCTGTCCTGGCTGTGTCCTCTCCCAAATTCTTACGCACCTCCAGCCTCTTCACTGGTGGGGTGGGGTTAGAAGGAGAAAAGGCCTTCAGTCACTGCTTGTCAGTGACTAAAACATCCCCGTGCTCTCCCCACTGTTTTCAGCACAAAACCAAAACAGAGCACCATACTGACTACTTTGAAGAAAACCAAGTCTATGCTAGCCAAACCAGCAGGATAATGAAGGGAGGGAGGGATTGTCCAGTAGTACAACCTTGAAAGAAACTTACTGTATGATTTTACACCCAGTGAATTTTATTTTTTGCTAAATGTCTTGATTCAGGCAACACAACTAGTATGCTTCTTTTCTTCAGCAGATCAGGTCTCAGTCCCACGAAGTTTTATCAGTGCAGTTGTATTTTAAAAATTGGGATAGCTTTGTAACTTGTAAAGAGCACAGTTAGTAGGTAGCTAAGATGACTTAGCACCTTTTAGACTGAAAAATGCAGAATTCCCAGGATTCAAGTTTGCCAGAGAAATCTAGATGCCCATCTCATCTGGTCCTCTTTTAGGATGATTTGGAGGAGTTTTGTATGTTTAGCTCAGAGACTGGAATAGTATGGAACAAAGCCAATCTTGTATCATGTTTAGAGTGCAAGGAAACATACTGTTTTGTCCTATCTGAGTCCAGATACTATTTCAGAAATTTCACATTGAGCACGCCTTAATTTTTAATTGAGATTTTGAGTTCTGAGGGATATAACCTATCATATAAGTGAGGTCCCCATTATGTCTATAAACAATTACTTCATCAGTATTTCCTTTGCCAAAGTTTTACATGCCTCCTAATTTATTTACAATCCTCTGAAAAGTGGCTATAACCTTAAATGCTTAGATCCCTGGAGTATGGTGAAAGCGAATTCAATAGGGTAGAACTAAGGCTGTTTGCCAGGGCTCTGTAGAACGGTCTACTGAGGTTATATATTTTGCTCTCCTTAGTCTGTTTGTGATTTAATTTATTCCTGGCTTGTGTAGACATCCAATATTGTAACAGTGTCTAGCTCCCCATAATAAATGCAGATCTCACAGTGCTGCCAAACTTTGTGGCTCACACAATGGTGATGAGGGGGCCCATGTGATGGATGGCAGAAGATGTCTTAAATTTCCTCCTTGTGCAGGACTGATTTTTGGAGAACATAGACTTGCGGTGACTCTCACAGATCTTTTTTCTGCTCTGCTAGCAGATTGTAGCACCAGCCACTGCCCTGGTACAGGTATTTGTCTGATAGGTGTAGGGGCTTGGTGCTACATAAAAAATATAATGAAATGTGCATTGAGGTAAGGACAAGGACACCCCCCTCAGCAATTACCAATATGGGCAAAATAGATTTGACTTGGGGAAAACTAATTTATTACCAATCAAATCAAGGTAGAGTAATGAGAAATAAAAGAAAATCTTCAAACACCTTCCTGCGAACACTCCCCTCTTCCCAGGCTTCATTTCAGTCATGATTTTCTCTCCCTCCTTTCCCTGCAGCAGTGCAGAGAGATGAGGAATGAGGGCTGTGGTTAGTTCATCACAGTTTGTTTCTGTCAGGAGAGGACTCCTCATACTCTTCACCTGGTGCAGCGTGAGACCCTTCTATAGGGTGTAGCTCTTCAGGGATAAACAGCTCCAGCCTGGGTTCCTCCCTCAGTGGCCCTGGAAGGAGCCTGACCCTGCATGGACCTCCCATGGGTCACAGTCTCTTTCAAGCACCCACCTGTTTCAGCATAGGGTGCACCATGGGCTGCAGGGGGATCTGTGCTCCCCCAGGGTCCTCCATGGGCTGCAGAGACACAGCTGCCTCACCATGGTCTGCACCGCAGCCTGTAGGGGACTCTCTCTTCCTGAGCCTGGAGCACCTCCTTCATCTCCTTCTTCACTGACCTGCGTGTCTCAACTCAAGAGTTGAAAAAGAACTCAAGAGTTCTTTCTCTCACGTATGTATTCTCACTCTTCTGCCTGCTGCTCTGCAGCAATTTTCCCCCACCCCTTCTTAATTATGTTATCTCCAGGGCACTACCACCATCACTGATGGACTCAGTCTTGGACTGCTTTGGAACTGGCTGGCATGGGAACTGCCTCCAGCAGTTTCTCACAGAAGCCACCTCTGTGGCCCCCCCAATACAAAACCTTGCCATATAAACCGAATACACCGTGACAGAATGGGACACACAGTGGAATCCTCTGAAGGAAAACTAGTTTTTAAACTACAGCAGTCCTACTGCTGCTAAGATTTACATTTGTGCCACAGTTTTGGACCTTCTGGCCAATTTTTACATATATGATACATAGGTAATATTTCTTGAATTCCCAGCTGAAAGAAGGTTCTTCAGAATAGTCTGGAACTTTTTTGTGGACAAGGAAGAAAAATACATTTTTTCCTTTCTTCTTAAGCTCTGAAATGAGGAAAACAATGGATTCAATGATTCAATAACATATTATGGTTTCAGGCAAAAGTTTTCTCTTTCTCTTCCTTTCTTACAGTATTCCTATTTCTTCCTTACTTCTAAGAAGGAATCCATGTAACATGAGGTATTTAGTGATTTCCTTACAGTACAGAGCACCTTTCTTGTTTGGTATTTTTTTTTTCCTTTTGTCATCTTTTTTTCTTTGAAGATTGACTTATCTTCTTTCTTATCCCTTCAGTGTTTCAGAGAAACAGTATCGACAGAGTCTTTCCAGAAGTACTGTCCTGTATGTCCTTCTATACTCAGTGGCATTTAGTTTTTGTTCCTTTTCTCTTGCACACATGAGGTACCAGATAACTTCTCTTCCTAAACAGTCTCTCAGAACATGCCAGATCCTGTTAGCATTATCTTATTCCAAGCCACAAAGTGGGAAATGTTTCTGGAAAACTTAAGGAGAGTCCTTGATCTCATGGAGGGTAAAATATTAGCATCAAATCCCATTACCACTCTTGCTCCACATGCATTTTTTCCTGTCCTTGGTGTAGTGAATATCAAAAAGTTGTCATACAACTTGACATGAATTTTATTGTGGACTGTGACTGTTACAGCAGCTTCAATTCAGCAATGACAAATCCTCCAAAAGACACTGGGGAACCTGACTTCTGTCTCTGCACTCTGTTACTGACTGTGATGAGTTTGAACAAATAAAGATATTCCCTTTCTTTAACTTTTCAATTAACAACTGAAATCAAACTAAATGGGGGGAAAACCCAAAAATCCCCAAAGTACAGGGTGTGTGTTTCTTTGCAGTTTTCCCTTCTAATTTGACTGCAATCCTATCCTTCCACTGGCATCATTTTCTGAGCTGTAGTTTCCTAGAGGAGTAGATCAGAGACACCCTTGGCACAGTCTCAGCATTGTAATATTTTCACCTTGACAAAACCCATGTGAGGTCAGGACATGCCTCCTATTCTCCTGGCAGATGCAGGATTGAGACATGGAGAGACCAAATGCTTTTTCTCAGAAAACAAGGAATGCCTGCGGTACAGTGGGACACAGATCCCTAGATTAATCCCTTCCCAATGAAATGCCTTTCATGGGTGGTCAGTCAAGTTGGTAGCGAATACTGTTTATTTCTAAAATATGCTGATGACATAAAAATGATTTCCCTCTGTCACTCATACTGCTGAAAAAGAGAATGGACATTCATGCTGCAGGTGTAACAAGTTTGTAATTACAATGAGCATCACCTGGAGAGCCAGGATGTGGTCACGGCATGCTTATCAGCCTCTTTCCAGAGAGGGCACTCAGCAGGCAGATTTACAGGTACGTGGACAGGTCAGAAAAGAATTATCTTGCCTGTGGACACAGGAAATATTACGATATAACCAAATTCAGTTCTTAAAAACAAATATGAGGAAAAGTGAGAAGTGTCAATGGATACATTGTGAAAAATACACTGAAATCTGTAATTTTTGTGGTTGCTGCTATTTGTTCTTAAAGTGCCCCACAAGTCATGTTGTAGATTGATAAAAAGTAGCAGTTTTGTTCTTCTGTAGCATCAGCTGAAAATGAGGAAAATAATGCACTCTGAATTTAGGCTGCAAGTGCATTTAGGATGAAGGATTTTCTTTTGCTACTTCAAATTCTATTTAAAAAATAAAGAAGAGGCCAGTTTAGCACCTGAGGTTTTCTTCAGTATAGTTATGATGTTTAGTATATTCCTTAGGTAAGCTGGGAGAGGAGTACAGTGTTATAATGGCCTGCCTGAGGCCACAAAATGAATCAGAAAATCAAATGGGGTTTGGATTTAGGACCTTTTTGATTTCTAATCTATCATAGCATTGGCCACAGGAGCTCTGTTGTGTTTGGTGAGAGATTGAGAACATCTTTAGATTAGCTATCATCAGGTTTTAAAACATTCTTGCAAATAGTGTGCCATACTAGCACATTAGCAGTGTGGTTTCTACCATTTCTTACTATACAACACCCCTTGCAATAATTTTTGTAGATTAAAGGATTTTTTAAAACTTTAATATTTTGAAGTCTATGAGGAGAAATAGGAGTTCATATAGCCTATCCTCCCACTAAGAATATGAGCCAAACATTTAAACACAAAATCTGAACTCTATATATTTTAAGAAGAAAAATACTACATTTGTGGAATTCAACTTTTACATCTAACAATGGACACTCAGAAAAATTATGCCATCAGTCTATTTGATTTATAAAATATTATTTGAGTTGCAAAACCAAGGGTCTTAAGCTCTTATTGGTTACAGTTGAAGTAAGAGCACTAAGGCTAGTCCAGCAAAGACACTTGGAGGTTTTGTGAAAATCACATGATGTTAGTCTCAATGCTCTCTTTTTTTTTTTTTTTTTCTTATGGTGGATAGGAGGCTACTTTTAGGAAATATTAAAGGTAATAAGACTTTTAGAAGGCTGTGGCAGCAGGCCCCAGAAACAGAAGGAGCTGAAGGAGTTTGAATTAGCTGTAACTGCAAAGCTTGAAAATATGGAAAGTTACAATAGTACATTAGGCAAGGACATAAAACAATAGCCTGAGTCGTAGGTTGGGCAAGGTTAGATCTTAAGGCTGCAAAAAAATATGCTTAGCAAGATAGTAAAAAGTTTTAAGCTTAATAATGGTATACTGTTGATTGTTAATAGAAAGCATACAAACAAGTATTGTTTGAAGCAGGTGCACATGTGCTTTCAGTGATTGGCTAGAACAATTGTCTGTAAGCTTTAGCAATATGCTATTGGCTGGAAAACTTTTAAAATACCCCGTAACAGAGAAATCTTCGGCTGTTGCTAGCAGGCTGAAGTGGTTTTACATTCAACGAATTTGTTTTGTTAAATGTAGTGCAGTGGTCTATCTTTCTACATGGAATAGGATGAGAAGAAAGGCAGAACAGGCTTAACTTAAAGATAGAAACGGTTAGATTTATTAACACACACTAAAGAGCAAGCAAAAAAAAAAAA